>OU426993.1:1331219-1456219 GCA_911387935.1 Dolichovespula saxonica
ACAAGAACATTCCTTCTGAGACTCTTGATAAGGTGAAAACTTGACATTAGACATTAATGCGTTATATTTGAGTATATATATATATATATATATATATATATATATATATATATAAAACAAAAGAAAACAGCAAGAGAGATAACAATTGCGTTTGACACCATTTTGCATAGTTCATGTTTAAAATACAATTATCTGTTATAATTTCTCTGGTAAAAAATAATACGTCTTTCTATTGGACTGTATATTAAGAGAATGCTGAAAATATGTTTCATTGATATCAATCATTAATATTAATACAAATATAATCTTCTTTTATCTATCGAACAATAATATGGACGATATTGATGATTCTTATAATTTTGTAATCAAAGAAAAAAAACTTACTATTGTCATAAAATGAAAACTAGTATTCTTTGCTGATGGAAATAGACATTTTAAAAATTTGATAAATATATTATAATTATTGTTGTTAAGAGGCTTATTAGTTATCATATTATTTACGTCTTTTATTTTTACAATTTTTAGGTTGCAAATACCCTAATAGAATGTTACAGTACAAGTAAATGCTGGCATATGTATCCAGGTACAATCGAGTTGCTCGAATGCCTTCGTAAATATAAAATTGTTTTAGGAGTGATATCCAATTTTGATGAGAGATTGGAACCAATTTTAATTGATCTCAAGCTTAGACCCTTTTTTTCCTTTGTATTAACATCGTACAATTTTGGCAAGGAGAAGCCAGATGTATCGATATTCGCTGAAGCTCTACGACTAGCGAATAAAGATCAAAAAGTAGATATCGTACCTCAGCAGGCTATACATATAGGCGATATGATAGATAACGATTATTTTGGTGCAAAAAATGCACAATGGAATGCACTTTTGATCAGTCACGAACAAAAATCTATAGACGAAAGAAAAGTTTGTAAAGAAGATATTTTTATAAATCTTCAAGATCTGCATAGGCATTTTGAAATGTTTTTAAATAAAATAAAAGATCGAAAAAATGGTTGAATTATTATAAATAATATGAAAATAATTTATTTAGTAGCATATTAACAACAATTAGAAAATTGTTAATGACTTCGTAGTATAATTCTGTTGATTATAGAAGCTTTGCTTATTTTTAACTTTATGATACTGTTAGATACTAATATATTTCATTAGTCGCATATTAAAAAAAAAAAAAAAAAGAAAAAAAATGTATAAAATATTTTAAACTTCCTTATACAATTAATTTTTTGTTAGATTTTTCAACACATGTATATACATATGTACATTTGAAATAGATTGCAAATATGCACTTTTGTTTTATTTTCATATATTCAGTCATATGCCTAGAAATTAATCATGCAAGTAGATAGATATATATTAAATGCCCAATATTTTATTTTAACATCTCATACAACTAACACAACACAAATACATAAAATGTATACAAATGTATATAAAATGTGTATATAAAAAAGTATCAATTATATTTGATTCAATTTATTTATTCCAATAGATGCATAAAAAGTATTTATATTTTGCTTATTCTTCAAAGCCTTGACTGCATACCACCACTAGCAATAATTGTTTCCCCAGTAATATATGATGCATCATCACTTGCTAAAAAGGCAGCAATGCCACTAATCTCATCTGGCTTTCCAATTCTTCCAAGTGGAATTTTTTCTATAGCAGCTGTATTTGCTGCTTCAGATTTGTGCAACTATAAATTGTCACAGATATAGAATTTATTTTCATCTTTTACCAAGTAGAGATATAAATATAAAAAAATTATTTAAACATACTGGCTCTGAGAATTTGGTTTCGATAATACCAGGTGCTATACAATTGACGCGAATTCCATATGTTGATAAATTTTCAGCAGCAGCTTTACAAAGTCCTAACAATGCTGTTTTACTAACCGAATAAACTCCAAGAAGCTGAAATTGTATAGAACAGAACATTGGCAATGATCTAATTTATAATTAAATTGTATTCTGTACTAATTTATAATAGTACTTTGATTAATGTATATTAAAAATACATACATTAAATGGTTGATATCCTGATATAGATGATATAATAGTTATTGATGGTGATTTACTATCTTTTAAAAGAGGTAAAGATTCTTTCATAAGTAAATATGTACATTTAACATTGATATCAAATATTTTATCCCATACTTCCTCTTCACTTTCTAAAACTGGTCCAGCTTGTGGATTTACAGCTGCATTAGAAACCAAAATATCCAGACCTCCGAATATAGATTTTGTCTAAAACATTCTTGTTATTTGTTCTCAACTACCTATATAATAATTTACACAATATTGTATATATAAATTTTTTGCAACATACTTCATCAAATAATTTTTTTCTTTGTTCAGCTTTTCCTACATGACAAACAGTACCAGCAACAGATAAACCTTCTTCAAGTAATTCATTCACAGCTTTCTTTACATTAGATTCTTTTCTGCTACTGATCATAACTTTGGCACCTTCCTGAGCTAAACGTTTCGCTATAGAATATCCTATTCTATAAGAAGATATTAACTTGCTAATTCTAATAGTATTGGTTGATTATATAACATTTTATTTTGATTGGAAATTACACATATATTTATATTCATATTAAATTAAGTAATAATCACCCATCTGTAGATGCAGTAACAATTGCAACTTTTCCTTCCAGTCGTTTGCATTTTACCTGTGTAATATTACTAAAATTTCGCATATTTCGATTTAAAGTCATCCGTAACATTGTTCAATAATGACACGACTCTATTGTGGAATCAATAATCATAATGATAACCTTTCCTTAGCATACATTTATCACAGAATGAAAGTATAATTTATTAGGATCATATATCAAATATAAATAAAAGAAAACGTATAATTACACTGACGTTGACGTAACGTAACATTTACGTTACGTAACTTTATGAACATTCGTATTATTTAAATGTAAAAAATATTAATTTATTTATTATTTGATATTATTAGCATCATTAATAATTAATAAGTTTTGATAATGAATTTGATACGAATAATTTTTGTCGGAAAAGTTAGATAAATTTCTTTTTATAATAATCACAAAAATTAAATCATGTAATTATTTAAGTAAAATGATAATATAAATGTTCGTATAAATGCGCTTCACGCACAACATCTTTATGTACCATTGAGAGCACAAATAATCTTTGCGCGCGAAATATGAATATCGAAATGTTAATATCTTATCGAAAACGAATTATTGTAGTTTCTTAGAAGAAGTTTATCTTTAGGAAAAGAATATTTAGGAATTATAATGATAAAAGGTTATTAATTAACATATTTAATAATTTTCAATATGGTATAAACAATTTTTTAAAATAATATTTATGTTTTATTGTTACGTCAATTCGCCACAAGCTGATATAACAACCTTTTGAGTTGTAGTACCTGACTTTGTTCCATACTTTTCCATTTTTTTTAAAACATCTAAACCACTAAGAACATGACCAAAAACTACATGTTTGCCATCTAACCAATCTGTGCGTGCTGTACAAAGAAAAAATTGTGATCCATTTGTATTTGACCCTGAATTTGCCATTGACAAAGTACCTGGTCCTGTGTGTTTTAATTCAAAGTTTTCATCTTCAAACTTATTTCCGTATATCGATTTTCCACCAGTCCCGTCATTGTTAGTAAAGTCTCCTCCTTGACACATCTATTGTACAGTTGTTAAGGGTCCATGTGTATGTTCTTATATTTATTAAAATTTTGTAATTTAAAAGTTAAAAAAGGAAAAGGATACAAAATCTGGAATAATCCTGTGAAAAGTACTGCCTTGATATCCATAACCTTTCTCATGAGTACAAAGTGCACGAAAGTTTTCTGCAGTTTTCGGTACGATATCTGCTCTTAGCATCATAATAATTCTACCCAATTCTTGCTTTCCAATATTGATATCAAAGTAAACCTGTGGATTTTTTTTAGGTTTTTTCGATTGAGATGCATCATCAGTTTTTGAATTGTCATCCGTTTTAAGAGTTTCACCCGCATGTTCTTGCAGCCAAGCATCATCTGCCCATACTGGTTTTGACGAACCTTCCTTTATCTTTTGAGGCTTAGCAATATTTACTCTTATCGTCCGTCCAAATAACTCTGAATCATTCTGTTAATTAATATTGATAAATTTTGATACAATCTACCGATCTTGTATTATTAAATCAATATGTCATCAATAAGACATTTACAATGTATGTTTCCAAGTTTATTTTTCATCGTATTGAAAAGATATCAAACTATATATGAAATATATAGTTTACCATAATTTATAAACATACCATATTATCTATTGCTGCTGCTGCATCTTCAGCAGTTTCAAACTCAATAAATGCGAATCCCCTATGTTTCTCAGATTCATAATCTAATGGTATTTGCACATCAATTATTTCTCCAAATGGTATAAATGCAGCATGCAGTACTTTTTCATCTACTTCTTCTGCTAAGCCACCTATATAAGATAACAACGTACTTATATAAATATCATCAATAATCACAAACTCATTTTGATTACAAATTTCCAAGGAGGTTAGTCAAGTTGTTATCATATATATTTATCATTTTATCCATTATCATTAAATTTATATGTTTAAGAATCATTCTCATACCTACGTAGATAGTTCTCTTTGTATTGCTACTCATTCTTTGTGTTCTCGCATATGTTTTTCAATTTTTATATACACGAGACTTAACCAAACAAACACGTCTCGACACCGGCTTTATTATTGACTGAAGAACAACGGTCGTCAGCGACACCATCGCCATTATCTCAGAATAGGGATGAAAGGGGATTAATGTCAAAGCACTCAAAGAGAACCACGTTTATTATATAAGGTCAATTTGTCACGTTAATATTCACAATTGATATAGGACACTTAAACGTTGACGTAGTACTTCGGCTTTGTTACACTCGCGTAGAAACAATCATTTATAAAAGATCACGTTATTGACATATCATTAGGATTCAAACATAATAAATTGTCAAATAGTTGTTTATTTGAACTTACAGGTAAGTGACATTGATAACAATTTAACTATATAGATTTTATAATATCATTTATTATGAATAAGTTAATAAATAATCTAGAATAATTATTTCTTTGAAAGTTTTTTTTTTATTACATTTTCAACAGATGAAAATGCCTGTTATTATCATGCAGTCATTAAAAGAAGGAGTAAAGTTGCATCTAACCACTGCCAGCCGTGGATTACATTTGTTGAGAGACCTAGCTTATATTGATGGCAAGTGGTTGGGAGCAAATAGTTGTCAGACGTTTCCTGTTCTAAATCCAGTTGATAAATGTGTTATTAACAATGTTCCTGATATGAATGTGGAAGATACTAGAACAGCTATTAATGCAGCATCTAAGGCATTTGAAACATTCAAAGCTACAACGGCAAAAGAAAGAAGTGATTTATTAAGAAACTGGTATAATCTTATGGTTAAACATTCAGAAGATTTAGCTGAAATTTTGACTAAAGAAAATGGTAAATCATTAGCAGAATCTAGAGGAGAAATTAAATATGGAAATTCTTTTATCGAATGGTTTTCTGAAGAAGCAAGGCGCATTAATGGAGAAGTTCTTCAAGCTCCAGTACATAACAGAGAATTACTTTTATTAAAACAACCAGTTGGAGTATCTGCTTTAATTACACCATGGAATTTTCCTCATGCTATGATTACCAGAAAAGCTGGTGCTGCTCTTGCTGCTGGGTGTACTTGCGTTATTAAACCATCCGAGGATACACCGCTTACTGCACTAGCACTAGCTGATCTTGCAGAAAAAGCAGGTTTTCCTGCTGGTACTTTTAATGTAATTACAACAAGTATAAAAAATTCTGCAGCAGTTGGCAAGGAACTTTGTGATAATCCTGCAATAAGAGTTGTTTCATTTACTGGGTCTACAGCCGTTGGAAAGATTTTATATAAACAGTGCGCAGGAACCATGAAGCGTCTTAGTCTTGAACTTGGAGGTAATGCACCATATATTGTTTTTAATTCTGCAGATTTGGATGCAGCTGTAGCAGGAGCAATGGCTAGCAAGTTCCGTAACACAGGTCAGACTTGTGTTTCTGCCAACAGATTTTTTGTACAAGCAGAAATATTTGATAAGTTTATTGAAAAATATTTGGTTAAAATTAACAGTGAAATTAAAATGGGCGATGGTAGTAAAGAAGGTATCACTCATGGGCCCCTTATTAAGGATAGTCAATTGAAAATGGTAGATGATCTAGTTCAAGATGCAGTCTGTAAGGGAGCTAAAGTACATTGTGGTGGAAAGCCATTACCTGAGTTGGGTCCTTTATTTTATGCTCCTACATTGCTCACAGATGTTACTAAAGATATGAAAATATATAATAAAGAAATATTTGGTCCTGTGGCTGTTATTAATAAATTTCATAACGAGGAAGATGTTTTGAAAGAAGCTAATGATACTCCTGTGGGATTAGCTGGATATTTTTATTCGCAAGATATATCACAGATTTTTAGAGTAGCAAGGAAGATGGAAGTTGGTATGGTGGGTGTAAATGAAGGATTAATTTCGTGCACGGAAGCTGCATTTGGAGGCGTAAAGGAATCAGGATTAGGAAGGGAAGGATCTAGTCATGGCATTGATGATTTTACTGATATTAAATATGTATGTATAGGAAATTTAAGGCATTAACTACTAAATAGTTAAAATTAAGCAGATATAACCAATAATATGAAACGAACGCTAGAGTAAGTTCATTTTAAAAATAAAATTTTAAATATATCCTGAGGGCTTCCATAAAAATATACAAAGTTACTATTAGCTTGTATGTAGTATATTCTTATAGTGAGAGCAATAAGTAATGTACAAATAATGTTTAGATACCATTACATTATTATATATCATAATATTTTTTTTTTATATCAACAGTGAATTAAATGACATTATTATTATATCAATTTCTTGGTTTTAATCTAAGAGTACTGATATGTATTCAAACACTAATGATAGAGTTATACAATATCATAATTTATTTAGCATAGTATATATAATGAGTATTTATTTTTTTAATAATGAAATAAATGATGTGATAATATTTGGCAGCACGATTTAATTTCGATTGATAAGTGTAAATATGTGCTGGTTTTTATTTAATGACTTATTTAAAAATATTTTTTACATAATATTTATATATTAAATACTCGAATAATAAATCAAGAACAATAAATTCTACTAATGATAAATCGATGATGATATAATGACTTCAAGATGTGTGAATGTAAATGAATAAATAAATAAATATATATATATGTAGTATATACTTATAATATATTTATTTATCAAATTTCTTTAATTCTCGATGGATATTTTCTTTCGTCTAAAATCTTTCGTTTATACTCGTCAATTTTTCACAAAATCACTTGATGCGTTTTTGCCCGGTATTATCGAAGCTTTAAAACGATTTCAATAATTTTCGGTATCACAATTTTAACGAGTCAAACGAAAGACATTGACTTTGTACGCTATAACTTTGCCATTTCCACTGTTGGACTTGTATTCTTTTGTGATTTCATGCTAGATCTATGAATTAGTTTACTTCGCATCACTTCGCCACGAAGAGATGCTCTCATCGAAATTCTCGTGCTAGTTCTGCCAAATGATCGGAATATTTCAGGTGCCGGAGGTTCTTTGCCTTGCGATTTTCTAGAGTAAGAAAGAAAAATTAATAAAAAAAAAATATATATATATATATATATATATATATATATATATATATATATATATATACACTATCAACATTCGCTGAATATTCGCGTATACTTACTTCGAGAAGCAAGGTACGTCCCACATTTTTTGGTTCAAACCAAAATTTTCACCATCCTCTAAAGTCTGTGGTAGATCTTTGTCTAATGTTTCTGGGAGAAAGAGAGTCAAAAGACCTCCTATAATTCCAAATATACCTAAGAGTAATAATGGAAGGATCGAAGAGATGATATCCAAATAAACTACAAAGGGTGCCAAAATGCTAGCGACGTATCCCATTATGTGAATTAGAGCGACTCCTTGAGCACGCACTACAGTTGGTAAAACTTCAGCCGCATATTGCAAACCTATATTGTAAGAGATGTTTACCCAAAATCTTCCACATATGGCGAGAGTAGCGGAGTAAATATCTGAAAGAAAAAGAAAGAAACGAATTGATAGTTGAAAAAATATGTAAGTGAAAGTCATAAAAATATAACTCACTGTTTGAAACAGCGCAAGCCCAGATACTGAAGATTCCAGATATCACCATCGAACCACAGGCTAACCATCTTCTACCCCATCTGTCAAGGACCAGTGTCAAGAAAGTATCAGCTGGTAATTCGGTTGCTGCAGCAACGGTGAACGTGATGAAAACGTTTAGACCAAGATTGTCGACGTTCCTCACATGACCATCGAAGACCAGAGAGATCGCCATCCTTTGATCAAAGATTCGACAAATATAACGTCATACTACATATAATTCGCCGAGCGAAGTAGAATTCTGTAATTATCCAAAGATTGTTAAAAGATACATATGAGAATTCGAATTATTTAAACTTATTCGCTTTGAGAATCGAAATTGAACCATTTAAAATGAATTCAAGATCTTTTTGATGATCTTACCAAATCACAATGAACAATATCGTAATCTTACGTAGCCGTGGACTTTTAAATAGATCCAACACGGAATAAGATTTGTCGGCTTCCTCTTCCTTACGTATTTTAGCACAGGTTTCCTACAAATGGCGAATACATAAGAACATGTTCAGATATTTCGATATGAATTTTAAAAGTAAAATAAAGATCATACTTGGAATTGTTTGTAAATGTCATCGGGAACCTTGGTACCATTAATCCGTTCGAACTTTCTCAAGATTCCTATGGCTTTATCTATTCGTCCTTGACTGACCAACCACCTTGCACTTTCCGGTATTAACCATGGTGATACTATAGCTAAAATTAGAGGAACGGACGTTGCCAAGCATGTCAGTCTCCAGTCGGCCAAGAAATAAGCGATCCAAGGTAAGACGCAAGATGCAAAAGTAAAGAAAATCGCTATCGACATGTTAGCAACGAATGTACGCCATTTTGGTCCGACATATTCCAAGACTATAGTATGAAAGATAAAAAACGATTAGGTATAAGATAAAATTAATTAGGATTTTTTTTTTCTAAACGATTGTAATTACTTACCTAATATATACATCATTGTAAAACAATTGTCGAAAGCAAAACCAAAGAAGAAACGACATACGGCAAATTCCCAGAAATTTCCGGCGAAGACCGTGGCAACGCCTGATAAAAAGCCAGTAATATTTGCTCCAACCAACGCTGGTACTCGCCCAAATCGATCCGCGATCCATCCAAATATCAATCCACCAAAAATGGCGCCAACGAAGAAGATGCTCTGGGCTGTATTTGGTAAAGCACTGTCGTCGCAAACCCATTCCAACTATAATAAAAAATATATTGTATTCAGTATAATTTATATAATAGAGAATACGATATATAATGTGTGACAAAAAAGAATTTGCAAAATTTCAGATTTTGAAGAGATGATTTATATCATAAAGACATGAATCATTTATAAATCAAGAAATTGTTTTTAGCAAATAATTACTTTCTAATTGATCAAGTATCTATGCTTTTAAATTCTTGTATACTTTTTAATCCTTTTGATCTCTCGAAGGAATTCTACATGGTCATCGTGATATTCATGATATCAAAAACGCCTTTGATTATGTTAATTACATTCCATGCATGGTCATGGTAGCTTTCTAAATGTTCCACGTATGCCGAAGGGCAAAAAAAAAACGGAAAAATATTGCTTACGTCGATTGACATCAATCTTCCAGTTAATATCTTTGAAATATCTAACCTCGGTTGCTATAGTTGAATAGGGAATGTCCGTGTAGTTGAATTCCCAACCATGCTGACACTTCTTTGTTGACCACGTCGGATTGCTGACTTTTATTCCGTTCGACAGGATCTCAGTATAATTAGTATCGTACATGATACACTTTGAATAGCCTTCGCCTTCGAGTGGTATTGCCAATGCGATTCTGAAAGTATCAAATGAATTTCTATCTTAATGAGTTCATATAATAAGATGTACAAGCAAATTTCCTATAATTTGTACATTACTCATTGAACAAATCATTGCATTATACCATCTTCTACGTATATTTTTCGCTTTGTGCAATACTTTGTGAAATACAGTGTGTGTATTGTTTTGCAATTGTTTATGCAATTTTTACATCTTGTTATAGAAGGATATTTTGCAATTTTTTCTATTGTGTTATATATCGAAAGAGTTCTCAGAGTACGTTGTTGTAGGAGGATTGCTTGTATATAGGGTGATCTCTTAGATTCGATCATTTTATTTTTAAGTAAGAACATTTTTTCAAGAAACAGATAGAATTAAAAAAATCAAATATGTATTTCTTTCCTTTTTTTTTCTTATCATAATTAAATATTTGTTCTCTTTTGTTCAATTCATTAAAAATTTGTGAATATCCTGTAGATCAGTAACTCGATACACCTGTACTTATAAAAGACGCGTGAAATTACACGTAAGCTCAGCGATTTAGAAAAATATAGATCGTTTTCGATAAATTATAATAGGATCATTACCGTTCTATATCCTATATACGTAGACCTATAAAGAATTTCGTAATTAAGATTTCAAATTGAATGAATTTATTCTGACTGAATGAACTTGACATCAGAACGAGAATACATAATTGATTGGAAATCGATCGTTCGATCGTTTAAAGGTACATATTAACTTGTTTCGTGTATCGTATCACTATTGCGTATCATCAAAACGAAGATTCTGACCAGTCCTTTTCTCTTATACACTGATACGCAACGATGATATGATATGAGAATAAGCATCTTAATTTAATGCACATGGAAAATAAAGAGATTATTAAGAGAAAAATTCTGAAGTAAATTAATCATATAAAAAAAAAAAAAAATGATTAACAATTTTTGTGAAAACATAAGGATATAATCTCTATTACGAAGAATGGAAAATTACAAGATCTTTTAAAACAATGCATTTATTACTACACCAATGTGATTGTATTCTTTTCAATCAACAGATTCGTCAGAAATTTCCAGTTAGTTGCATAATTCATTTGTTTTTTCTGTTTATACCTTTGTAAATGCGTATAAATATATTATGTATGTACATCGTGGTTTATCAATCCTTTTCACATGTGCTTGCAAGTTTTCTTAGCTCGTTTTTTGCAAATTGTCCAATACATTGAGGCGAGAGATCGATGGATCGATCGCTCGATTTGCGCAACTACAAATGTTACACAAGATCGTTACATTCCTGTGAATCGTTCTGCTGCGACCGCGATTCTTGCATTAAAAATCATATTATGTTACATTTGTACTCGATAAATATCATCTTGAAAATTAACGGATAGAAGATAACAAATTAGTTAAAGATCATTAGAAAAATGAACGTTTGTTAACAAATTTCGTGATAACACGTTCGATATGTGCATAGACAGGTACGTGTACATACCTATATGCATTGTAAGATAATACAAATAAAGAAATAGATTAAAAATGCAAATAAACGTTATTATCTAATGAATAAGTTATTCGTATCGTGAGATAAAAAATTTTGTGGAAAACTAGCATTCAACTTGTTAGTTAACATGGAGTTAAAGCGAGGTCAATGGAATTATAGCCAGTGAAGGTCTCGACAATGTGTGTTTCGACACTTTCTATGGTCGAATGCGCAGGTGTCGTACCTATAATAGATACTTTCCCGTTTCTACCGGCGTAGTAATGGATGTTCGTCGGGGTGTAAAAAGTTCAAAAGAATGTCGATATAAAAAAAAAAAAAGAAAAGGAAGAAGAAAACGAGGAGAGATAGATAGAAGAAGATTTTACAAGAACCATATCGTATTGCATGTTCATTCTGAAAATAAAAAGTCTTTTTTCATACATTAATTAAAGATAACTATCAAGTTCGTATGTTTTTCAATTATTCTCTTGGAAATCATTTAATAATTAACATGAGTAAAACAATAGGAAGTTGTGTTTCATAATTCTCGAAACTTATTGCTATATTGCGTCACACTATTTGTTTATTGCTTTTACGTCGATGTGCGCGACTACAGCCTTTAAATTTAATACCTCGAACTAAATAAAAAAAAAAAAAAAAAATGAACATACAAAGACGTTTTAAATAGAGGAAAAGTATGACAAACTCGTTTCCAAGTGATTTATCGATAGGGATAGAAAAGCAGTTATTGAGTAAAGACAGAACGACGAAAGCCTGCATATATTGTTATACGGAGTGATTCTTAATTGGATGCTAATTCTTTGACCAGGTATGATTAAACATGAATCGACGATAGAAAAAATTTCAATGGTTATATGATTAAATGTCGAAAAACGTCTAGCTGATTCATTGTTATTGAAAGCGATTAGCAGAAAAAGAAAAATACAAGAGATCAAGACTGGTCAATTTTCCATTTTTTTTTCTTTTCTTTCTTTTATTTTTCGATTGATCGATCGATCGATACACTCAGCTGATCGTTATGATCTATTTATTAACTCGTCGATAAATCTCTCTCGCATACACACTTTTTCTAGATTTGAAAAAAAAAAATATTATGCTAATTAAAGTTACACGCGAATGAAACGATCATAATAAATCGATGTATAAATAATACTTTTTCCATGAGTTTCATCGAAATGGAACACGGCAAAGTTTGACGTCAAATACAATAATTATCTTCTCGGACGGTCACTTGATCCAATTATCATCGCGCTTATACTTAAATGACAAAATGAAGATCTTTTTGAACGATAAAAGATGAAACAATATTTATATATTTCATTGGAGAGATTATTGTGATAACGATAGATCTATTTTTTTTTTTATATTATTAACGACACAATAAATTGATACACAGCGATATATTTATCGAGAGAATATAGAAGGTACTCTTTAATAGAATATCTACTATACATCTCAACGCATTCTGTGATGCGCCTTGTACCGTAACCTTATCGATTTTATCAGTTTATAATCAACGTTATACATGCACATATTTGCACGTATGCATAGCGTATGTATGTATCATAGGCGAAAGAGGTACAGGAAGAGATAAATGAATTCGATTGAAGAGATAAATGATTCGAGTTAAATGAATGATCTCATTGTTATATTGCATTTAGTGCATAAGTAAAATGATGCATTTTTCATTTTTTAGAAAAAATTTGTTAGAAAGACGCATATATAATAAAACCATATTGGAAATTTATTTTTAGTTTCCCGTTAGCCCTTGACGACAAAGACGAGGATATACTCTTTTTCTCTATGTTCTTTTTAATTTTCTTTTTTTTTGTATATGTAAAGTATATATTGATAGTGTTAGAACGATTAATTCAGCTTATCCATATCTTGTTAATCGTGGGAAATTATTTACGTTCGATCTATTGTTGCTTTCCGCGGAAATCTCTCATTAGTATCTTTTATTATTCAGTCTTTTTGTTCGAGATTTCTGATCTCTCTCCTTCTCTCTCTCCCTCTCTCTCTCTCTCTCTCTCTCTCTCTCTCTCTTGAAGGTATTTAAAAATTATAAATAAAAATTTCCAAGAAATAATTTCATCTCAATTATCTTCGTAAACGATAAAGAATTCCATGTTTATTTTATTACTTTATATTCTTTATCAATGATAATAAACTCATGAACAATGATTTTCGTCGTTTTGTGTTTACATTTTCATCTTTATTATATCTAGATTAACCATGTTTTTGCGCGTTGTCAGATAATTAACGATCGTCAACGATTAAAAATGTTTGTCGGGAATAAAGAAAAATATAGCTACGTGGAAATATTTTTAGATGATGTTAAATGTAATGTTCTCTCTTGAATGTTCTTATAGAGGTATGAGAGAAACCGAAACGTCAAGAAAGATATCACAGAAATATATGCTTGACTCAAACTATCGATAATGACCGATGGCGCAATTTGCCGGTGCAATAGCACGTAAAAGCATGGATTCCTGGCACGATTTCAAACATTTATTCGCACTTTGTCGTAATGATCCATCTGTCCCTAGCAGCTTTCTAAAATGTCCGACTTTAATTTTTGTTAAATATAAAATAAGGCTTCGAGAAACGAGATCAATATCGTTCCTCCAAAATGATTTACTTTATGATGTGAAAAAACGAGTAAATTTACATTAGTGGTGTTCACCTTTCTTCGGCGGTAAGATTTTCTAATTCTGGTACCCAACACCAATGTCCTTCCGGTACCAGGGTAAGGAAGATTTGAGAGAAATATACCCAAGCGACGAACGAGGCAAAGGGTATCATCATAACAAAGAGAATCTTCTGATATAATCCAAACTCCCCGACGTAAGGTAGAAGATCATCGAAATCCATATCCTTTGGATCCTTCACATTGGCAAGTTGATTTTTAAGATCCTTCGAGGAGTTCTTACGATTCTCATGTTTATCGGCAGAATTTGAAGTCCGAGATAATGTATCACAGGCATGACCCGTTAAATTTAAATCGGTTGGTGTGGCAAGTTTTTCTTGGGGCGACATATTCGTAAAACGAAGATTATCTCGATAAATCAGTGACTTTCGATTTGGCACTTCAACTATCACTTTATCTTCTACTATTATAAGATAATTTTCTTGTATTATTATTTATGTCACTGGAATGTACTCGTAATCACAAATTGAGAGAGAGAGAGAGAGAGAGAGAGAGAGAGAGAGAGAGAGAGAGAGAGAGAGATAGAGAGACAATAATTTTTATCGTTTAACAACCACTATCGACGTTTATCTCAAATCTTAAGATATGTAACGTTATAATGATTTCTATTAGAAATTTAGTATATAATTTTTTAATAAATAGATCATAAATTATTATGTCTATATGAAAATTTTAACTAGAAGCACGTTCGTGTGACGATCGGACATTTGAAAAAGGGACTACGTCGCAACCGAGTCAGGCTAATCCCGTGCTGTCATCAAAAACGGGTAAATCCTGACAGAAGAGACATCATCACTGAAACGTTTGCTCCTTAGGCTGCCTATATAGCTATCGACCGGGAGTTTATTCTTCCCCACTCTCTCTCTAGTTCTCTCTCTCTCTCTCTCTCTCTCTCTCTCTCTCTCTCTCTCTCTTTCTCTTTCTCTTTCTCTCCCTCTCACGCTTTTGCTCTCACTTACTTGGTAAAAAAATAGAATTCAATATTGACTAAACGACATTGAACGCAATGTAATTTGCGGTGATTGTCCTTGCCGTTGATTTTCATATTTCTTTTTTTCTTTTATACTGGATTCATCATTTTATTTTCAATATAATTTGGTGAATCCAAAAGTGACAATAAATATCTAAAAATTATAATAAATATTTATTCCCTCATTTTAATATCCAGGTATGTATCAATTAAACTGCGAATATGATACATTCTATAATTAAATAAGGGATTTGAATTGATCCTGTCTGAATTTTAAGTTGATCTACAAGGTACATTCCTGGAATCATGCGATCTTACGATATTGACAAGTAACTTGTAATAATTTATTAAGTAGATAGAGAATGATTTGATTTCTTGATACGTTTGGCCGAATCTCTAATAAAAAGCAAAATAGTTTTAATATAATAAATAAGGTAGTATAGTAATGTATACAACTTACCTTTAACATTTTCTTATCTAGATTAATCGGCTGACCATTCGTATATACCGGAATTACGTTCAGATCGCCTATATATGCATACACTACGTCATCTTGGTATGCGGTATACTTTACTGCATTACGATAAACAAACAGTTGCGTGAATATGAAATATCTTCTCTCTTAAAACATTCAGCATACTTTTGAAGAATTCCTAAAAAATGTATTATAATTTTTATATTTGCTTTAATATTCACTACCATCTGTCCCCTCATTATCTAATGGCTTATCAGAAATATTTATTCATAAGCGGAAACATTTGGTATTATTGATCTAAAAAATAAAATATTTAAATAAGTATAATATGCCTGATAAAATGTATAAGAAATTGAAAATATCCTTATGGTGTTTAAGTAAACTCTGTAAGAGTTATTTGATCAAAGTGAAAAGTGTTATCAAAGAAAGAAAAAGCGAGAATTGAATTTGGCGCAAAAAAAAGGCGGTATTTTCAAATAACCATACATTGATTTGAGTGGTTATTCCGAATACGCAATATCTTGATTACTTTCTATTTCCATCGTAGTTCGATACATCCTAAGTAGGAATATTTTTAGTGGTAAAAATACTATCATCCAATCTTCGTAGATCTCTTTAAGGAAATCTGTTGTTTCTTTATCAAATTCATTGTACAGTTCCGGTATGTACGTAAATGCTAGGTATAGCTTCTTCCTGTTCTTACGAGAAAAGAATTCCGTGTAAAGTTGACGTTCAATGAATGTATGTAGATGTATCCGCGCTTCGTTAGCATGAAAACGTCAAAGGAAATGGTTTAAAACTTTTCACAAAAGTTCGATCAATTAACCTCATATTTTTACCTTCAAATGGTCTAAATACAAAACTGTGTATAATGCAGAATCAAAAGCGCCTTGATGTATAAGTATAGAAAGAATAATCATATGTAAACTGATAATCAATCAACAGAAAAATAAAATTATCACAAATATAACAATAGTTTTATCAGATAATCTCTAATCGTGATTTAGATAAAACATCGACTTTGATTCTTTTTTAACAAAGAAGGATAATAGATAAGCTATTTCAGTTTAAATGTACAAGTGCTCGTAAGATGGTCATTTGTTACTTTTTAAAACGTGAAAGAAACATCTTGAATATCTGTTGAAGAAACGTAGCATTCTAAAAAGAGGAATATATCTGTAGCTATTATATATAGAATTTTGTATCATTTATATAAATCAGTGTGATTGAAATTAATATGAAAGCTGGACAACCATTTGGTATTTCTGTACAAAAGACATTCTTTTATGCATAAGGTTATGAGTGTAATCATCATGTAGTTTAACATAAAAATGATGTCTCATATCATAGCTCTGAGTTCTGTACGAAGACGATGTATTATCATATTGTCAATAGTATTAGTGCCATGTACCATTTTAAATCTTTTATCTTCATCGGATATACATGAAGAAACAATGTTGCAGAACAATATCGCTGAATTACAAGTAAAGCTTGAACATTTACATGCCAAGTATATCAGTAGCCAGGAAGAAATAAATATATTATCACATCAATTACTACAACTAGTAGAAAACAATCATATTTTACCTGATCTTCAATATCTGATTAATAATGGTACATCTAATATAACAAATATAAAATTACCATCTATATACAACTTTCTTCCACATTTTTTAAATGATCCGAATAGTTTGCGTCCTGCATTTATACAAAGCAAAGGACGTTCCGGAGTAAGCATGGTATTAGGTATACCAACTGTTAAAAGAGAAGTGCAGAGCTATTTAATGGCCACATTAAAAAATTTAATAGATCGTATGAGCCCTGCAGAAATACTTGATACCTTGATAATAGTATTAGTAGCTGAAGTAAGTATATTTATTTAAGTTGCCTTAAATCTATTTCTGTTTTAATTTAGTTAATACATTCTTTTTTTGTAGACAGATTTGGATTATGTAACTTATGTTGCAAAGCAAATTGAAGTGCAGTAAGTCTATATTTTTTACATGATCTACCTGAATTTATATGAACATGTTTTGGATATGTCTGTATATATCCTATTTCATAACAATTGAATTATATGTTTAATCATAGATTAGATTACTGTAGTGATAGATTGCCTCTTGCATTTATACAAAATATAGTTTGATGCTTAGATTATTACATTTACTAATGCAGCATGGAAATATTACAGACATTTATTATCAGTTTAAAAATTCATTACTCTAAAGAAGTTGTCATAAGATTAAGATCTAAAATATTATCATATGTATATATGCATGCACGCGCGCGTGTATTTGTGTGTATTATGTATTGTTTTTTCTTAATAACTAAAACACATTCTGTTGTCTATTATTAAATTATTCTAGATTTCCAAATGAATATGAAACTGGAGTAATTGATGTGATATCTCCATCTTCATCATATTATCCACAGTTATCTAAATTGCGAGATACTTTAGGAGATAATCATCAACGTGTGGTTTGGAGATCGAAACAAAATCTGGATTTTGCATTTCTCATGTCATATGCTCAGACAAAAGGGATGTTTTATATACAACTAGAAGATGATATTTTAGCTAAAAAAAATTTTATAACTACTATGAAATCATTTGCTTTACATAAAGTTAGCACAAAAGAGAATTGGTTTGTATTGGACTTTTGTCAATTGGGATTTATAGGTATGTTTTATTCATATTAATTAAATTAATTATATTTTTCATAATAAAAAGTAACATGATTACAATATAAGCAATAATATCATTGAATTCTCCATATTTTCTTGTGGTTTAGGAAAATTATTTAAATGTGTGGAACTGCCATGGTTAATCCAATTTTTTCTAATGTTTCATAATGATAAACCTGTAGATTGGCTATTAGATCATTTAATTTCAACAAAAGTTTGCAGCCTTGATAAAGACAGTGTAAGTATAGTTTTAGTATTGATAAGCTTTTGTTACATTTTTTCTTTTTTTATTGTAATTATTTCCTCTTACATTTGATATATTGTAGAAACATTGTAAGATGGCTAAAGCAGAACTCTGGATACATTATAAGCCTTCACTTTTTCAACATATAGGAACACATTCTTCATTGAAAGGGAAAGTACAAAAACTTAAGGTATCTTATCCAACTTAACCACATGTTCACACGCATCTCTCTCTCTATATATACTATATGCAATCAAAGTGTTTTCTAATTATTATTACATTTAAATCGTAGGATAAACAATTCGGCAAAATTACTTTGTACTATTCACATGAAAATCCTGATGCAATGGTGGAAACTCAAATTAAACCTTACAAACAATATACTCTGCAAAAAGCGTATAAAGGAGAATCATTCTTTTGGGGACTATTACCGCAACCAGGAGATCATCTAAAATTTAAATTTACACACTCTATTTTTATAAAAAGGTTAATATTTTACTAAAGTTATTCTTCATCGATTTAATTATATATTTCGATTTAGGTACTTATTTAGAAGTGGAAATCCTGAACATCCGTCTGATAGATTTTATAATACAACTGTCGAAGTGTTACCTGAAATGTTTAGATCTATAGATAGAAATAATAATGATATAACAGAAGATGGTTATATTATTATAGGTCAGTAACAATATGATTAATATCAAAGATATCATATAATTATGTAGTTTTTAAATCAGAATTTGTTATGAAAAATGTATAAATAAATAGGTAAATTTGATGCTCTTGGAATTGCTCAAGGAACAGTAGACAGAAAATATGGAAGAATATCTGTTCTCAGATTGACTGTGCATAGTGAAAGTGAAAATTGGGCCATTTTATCAGAGGTAAAACTTTTATTAATATTTCCTATTTTTCTTTTTTTACTTGTAATTACTAGGATTGATTGCTTTCATTGATAGAAATGTTTATACTATTGAACAGATTCATATAGTAGAAGATCAACCAAGCTGACCCTCGGATCAAGAATTTCATCAATATTTTCGGTATCATTTGCATGGCTAAAATGCTTGCGCTATTCTTTAATTATTAAAATTTTTATAGTTGCTAAATTATATTGATTTATTTCAACAGCATAATGTGCCAAGTAGATCACTGATAAATTCAAGAAAAATTATTGTGATTCGTTTATGTGTGCTATATATAAAATATTGTTAAGTTATTACATTTCTGCTATTGTTCAAGATTTTACATTTTAGTAAACATATACTTATTAAACACATACAAGGAAATGTGATCTACAGTGCAAAGTGGTACTGTATTAAACTTTATTTCTACTTACTTATACATAGTATATGCATAAGTTTCTTTGAATTGTTACTAGAATAATTTTAAACCATTTGTGAATGATGTATTTATTTTCTTAGAAAATGTACCTGCTGGATCAGTATGTAGTAATTATGCGTAAAAATTTTTATTAAGTTCATGATTTAATATATTTTATTTATTCTACAAATATGTTGTATATACGTGTATGAAATACAATATATATATATATATATATATATATATATATATATATATATATATATATAAAATTATATTATTATATATATAATGAATTATATATATAATGTTATTATATATAATGAAACCAGCAATTCTACAGTATGCTCTATACTGTATTGTGATAAAAAAATATAAATCGCATCTATTACAAACGAGATATTAATATTTAAGTTAAAAATAATATTAATTCCTATTAAAGAACATTGTGAAGCATTTATATTTTCTTTCGAAATTATAAATTTATAAGATTTCATTAACAAAGAGAAAGGATAACAAATTAAAAAAGAATCTAACTGATATTTTATTCTAAGAATTTATGAATCATAATTTCTTTGATACTTATAATGTTTGAAATCTCGTTTGTACAAGTGTATCTTCTTATAAAAATATAGGAGCCAAATTATTTTGGAAACAACTACAAAGAAAAGAGGAACACAAAACAGTAATTTTTTTCCTTTTTTCTTCATAAATATATATATGTATATATGTATATATATGCAATATGTGTGTATATATATATATATACACACACATTTTTATGCGCGCGATTTGTACGCAAAATGCGATTCACTTTAATTTTTAAACAAACTAATTAAATATTGAAATTAACAGAAGTCTATTAATATGAAATTACCTAAAGTTTTACTACTTGTATTATACAAGGCATGGTTGGTATATTTTAATCATTATACTGTTTTTATAACACTGATACTGCTTTTGTCTAGGAACAATTATAATAGTTAATTATTGTATGGTATAATTTATTAACACATGAATATAAATATACATTTTATTCTTTATAAATTTTATATTATCAGTTCTGTAAGCAAAGCATCTACATAATTCTAAATGAAAAATAATATTTTACTTCATTTGTGTATTTTGTTAAAACCTTCTTATAATAATAATTAGACAGTTTTTGCAATAATACTGTAAAATTGTTTCATAATAATATTTATACAATTTTTTCCCTATTGAGGACTAAACCAAAATGAAACAAAAAGCAGTAATGATAAATAGATTTGACATTACTTATTCTTATAATTATTATTAGATATAATATAGATTTACATAATATTTCCAGCATTTGTAACATTTTACCAAATATGTATTCTAACACATCATAATATTGGATTATATTGGAAAGCACAAGTCTTATTGGGAAAAGATTGTGTTTATAATTGGTGGGCAAATCTGCTATATATCAATAACTATGTAATTATAGAAGATTATGCAAGTATAAAATTATACTTATTTAATTACAAAAGTAGTATCTAATTTTATACTTATCTATACATATATAGTTATTGATATATAACACAAATTTGCCCATCAAGACTATATAAAATACCAATTTGGTAAAAGATTTCAAATGCATGAAGTGGTATTAATCTTAATATATTACATATAATATATATAATAATTATAAAAATAAGTAATATCATGGCTATTTATAGGGGAAGTAGTACAACATAGCTTCCCAAACTTTGTCGATCTATAATACTTATAATGCACTCAAGAGCACATTACTGGTTATTGATGCTTTTATGGGGTATGAAGTCGCTATGATACGAAAGCTATCGTAACCTTTGGATTTAATAAATTAATGGTACCAATCATTAGTCCTTAAGGACCTTTCTTCTTTTGTTTAGTGCTACCTAATATCTTGTAACATTATACCCAGGACCTGGTTATCACTACCCAATGTAATTTTCTGGCCAAGGTAAATATAATTGTTAAATACTTCAACTAGCAGTAGCTAGTTGTTTACTACTGAAAAAAAATAAACTAAACTATTTTATAAAAAAATATTTATGTAAGATATTTAAAATATATAAAAATATATGGCTATTAAAATACTCTTAGTGTTTTCCACACAGAACATATTCATTAAGATCATGGTTATGATTGTAATATATTATCAATAATAGGTAAATCTTTCTTTTGATATTTAAAATTAACTAAGCAATAATTACTGTAGAAGTAATAATACTTAATAACTTTAGTAACATTATTTTCTTTTTTATTTGAAATAATGGAATGAAGATAATAATATTTATCAAAGTTACCAAAATCTTTTGTGTGTCCGACAATTATTCCATTTAAATATTTTGTAAATGTATCAAACACTATAAATAAAAATTCAATTTACTGAATTATTTTATAAAGCATGATATATCTACAGAATTGTAAAAGAAAATTCTAAAATACAAAACAATTTTATTTCTATTAAGACTAATAAATTTTTAGAGAAATAAATATTACCTTGTAAAAAGGGCAAAAGCATAATCTTGATTGAACAAGTAAAACTGTCTTTTAATACAGACCAATGATGTATTTTATTATGAATTGAACATTAACTTGGCATAACCTTGGACACTTAATATTTTGTTGTATCATATCAATTGTTGATTTTTTATTCAAGTTAAATGTCAATACATTTACACAGACATTTTTGAACTTATATATTATAATAGTTCTATTACAAATTAAATATTATATATAGAAAAGAACAACAATACTTGATGTTCATAGAATGTTAATTTTTCTACAATTACTATTGATAATATTTGTTTACATTATTCCTTTTTATCCTTAGGAGTAGGAGGATACCAATTAAGGTAAACCAATCCTGATGTTTTAGCCTATGGAAAAAAAATGCCATATATATATATATATATGTATATTTATTACTTTTTATATTCTATGCATTATAAGTAATTAAATGTAAAAGATTCTACTTACCACAACGAAAGTAAGTACAGTAAAACCAAGGCAAGCAGCTAACTGTAAATTGTAAGATGCCTGCCTTTTATTATGAGCTTGTTGCCATGAGCCATGTGGAATTGGTAGGTCATCCATTGATGGTGGTTTATAATTTGTAGGACCATAAATTGAATAAGAACGACTACCTGTAAGTAAGAAATAAATCACTTATCATAAATTATAAAACATTCTTATGATTTTTATAATCAAATTAATCATATAGCATTAATGAATTTTGTTAATGGGTTTATTAAATGTTTATACTTGCTAGATTACTTGTAAACACATAAAACATACTATTACTACAATTAAATATAGTAGGGATTATAATTATATCATTTTTTTGTATGTATATTAACATTAATTATATTTTTTCGTTTATTACGAAATATATTGAATCAACTCTCTCGTAATCTGATAAAATAAAAATATAGTTCACACACACACACACACACATTTAATTTTTTATGAAATTAATACTAGACCAAATTAATAATAGAAGAACAATATGTTATTTAAATATACATTTTAAAAGATGTGTAATGAAAATTATATACATACAGAAATAAATTAACGTTTTATAAATGTGACATTATTATGTAAGAATTTGTATTATAGAATTGTTTAGTTATAAAGTATATTAATATTTATTTTCTTACTCATTCGAGGTCCATTAAGTATAACAGATCGCACTATGTGTTTAAACATTTTTTGTAAAATTAAATTTTTTATAATTTTTTTATGGAGAAAGCTCTCGTATCTACTCGAATGAACTTGATATACTGTATCAAGAGGAAGTGAACACTAAATTGTAGACAAGAAACTACTGCATACTACATGCAATTCTTTCATCGAGAGAAACATTTGCCTTAATGGTAGGTGACTGTTTTACCGATTGAGTTTGAAATTTGACAGTTTGAATTTAGTGTGAAAATAGTTTTCGTTTGAATTAAGTTATAAAACAAAAGAATTTCTTAAAGTGTAATTATACGATTTTTATTCAATTTTGTTAAGTATTATTTTTATTGACCTTAATTACAAAAGTGTTTCAGCATGAATTTAAATATCGCAGGTGAATCCCCGAATATAAATGACGTAAAAACTAAATGTTCAAATGAACAAAGTCTAACAACACAAATATTCACGAATTCTACGTTTAAGTCTATTTTTTTTGAAAAAGTAAATTTTGGAAATATACCTTTGGGATACACGTAAATGCTTTGCTTATAACTAAACTATAAAAATTATAAAAAATGATGTTAAATACTTCTGATTTTTTTACAGAGTACATCATGTTATATTAATACATTCTGTCCCAAATAAAAAAGTTTCTTTTGTAGTTTTACCATTTACAAAAAATCCATGCATTGATATTTATCCTTTAGAAGGTAAGAATTTATATTATTATTTTTATTTTTTTCTTATTTTTTTATTATATTTAGGAAATGTAAAAGCAAATTGCAAACCTGCAGAAATTATGGTGATTTATAGACCTTTAAGGTATATTACTTTGAATTTTAAATTACAAATATATATACCTGAATTATCCAAAACACATGTAGTAACATTTTATGCACATACTAAACCAAGATTGCAAAGGTACATTGTCGCAATATCACTGCTATTTTCAAATATCTAATGTATTAAGTATTGTTATTATATGTAAATATTATTTTTCTACTTAGAAATCTACATGAGGATACATATAGACATAAAAAATGTATAGAAACTAAAATAAATAAACTAACTAAGAGAAAACCTATTCCATTAAAAAAAGTATACCCTACATTAAAAAATAAGCTAAGAACAGATACTTATAAAGGATATGCACAGTATGAAAAAAAATCTTTAGAATGGTCATACAAAATTCATATGATGCAAATAGTGAATCATATATATGATAAATACTATGAAAACTTTCATGATGAACATGAATTGAGAGGTAATACTATTTTTTATATTATGATTAATTAATCCAAGAATTAATATAAATAATGTTTTTTCTATCAGACAGGTCCCTTAAATATATATTTATCAGAAATGATTGAACATAAATTAAAATTACAAGATTTATTTTTATATAAATCAGAAATCTATTGCAAAGAAAATAATCAAGCAATGATTCATCATAAACCAAAAATTGGTTTCAATGCCAAATTTCTTTCTATCGAAGAACTGCAAATAATTACAATGGAACGCAAATTCAATTGGGCTTATTACAAATGTTCAACCATTACAACACAGTTTAAAGAATTAATTAATAGAGATAAATCTGTAAAAATAAAACAAAGAATACTTAGAACTGCTTTAAAAGTATACTTTATCATATTCCTTTATTCTTGACAAATACATGAATTATTTTTTCTGTTTTATTTCAGTATCCTGAAACTACGATTCCATTAGATACCAATAAAAAATGGTCTTTATATTATTGTAAAATAAACATTTTTATTGAAGCTGCCCGGAAGATCATCTTAAAAAATCGATTAATCAAAATTCTTAAAAAGTTAAAGAATTTAACATTTTCTCAAACAGAAAGATTGAAAATAAATGATGAAAGCAGTAAATAATTAACAAATAAAAATACAAATACTCAAGAAAATTAAGAAAATCAAAGTTAAATTTTTAAATAAAATGTTATTAATAATATTATATCCTTATTAATTTTATTACAAAAGATCTAATTAACTATGCCTTTCTTTAATATTATTACACAATATAATGCATAGACCATATTTAATGGCAAATACTTGATTCAATACATTTTTGTTTTATGAAAAATTCGAAAAATAATTAGAAATTATAACTATCTGTACAGTTATTAAATATTAAGTACAAATTTAAATGTATTATAAGAGTATTGAAGTTTATATGCATTGATTAAAATAGAGGGAAATATGTAGTATAAAATATTATTATTATAAATATATACTAATTTAAGATAATGACTACATTCACTTTTAGGAATAAAAAATATATATATATAATTGATTAAGATTTATATTATTGGACTAATATAATTCAATATCAATTAATAATGAAGGTAAAGCAGGTATTCAATCAAATGAATTTACTAACTTATGGTATAAAATGTAAAATATTACAAGCTCATTGATTCACATACACATACAATGCCAAATATTTGTACCATGAAAAATTGTTAAATTGAATGACTTCCCTCTAATTTTCCACAAGAAATTATTATAATCCTATATAAAATTACAAATATATTTTATATATTCATGACATTTTGTAAATATAAAGGAATTTATATAAAGCATTTACAATTATAAAATTAAAGTATAAATTAATAAGATATTCAATATTAAACAATTTGAATTCGTAACTTTCATTTATCTATTCTTTGTTTTTTGTATGAAGACGCATATGTTTCTTTAAATTATCCAATCTGTTACAGCGACGATCGCAAAAATCACACTGATAAGGCATTGAATTACTATGAACAACAACGTGACCATTTAAATGGCTTATTTGCTTAAAACGTTTACCACAAATTGTACAAGCATATGGACGTTCATTCATATGTGCTGATGCTATATGTGTTTGCAAATTAGTTTTTCTAACAAATGTTGCCTTACAAATGTCACATTCAAAAGGTCGAATATTTGCGTGAATTGCTAAATGAGATTTCAGAACATTTTTGTGTTTGAAATTTTTTTCACAAAGATGACATTGGAAAGGACGTTCATCATTGTGTACTTTCTTGTGAACAGATAAATGTGCAAGCTGCTTAAACATTTTCGCACAAATTTCACATTGATATGTTCGACCATCTTCATGAGCAGCGCTGACGTGCCGACGTAATGTATCTGCTAACGTGTATCGCTTGCCACATATTTTGCAAGAAAACGGTCTTTCGTTTGTATGTGTCATAAGATGTCCATTAAGATTCCTTTTCTCAAGAAATCTCGCTCCACACACGTCACATTGATACGGTTTTTCACCATTATGAATATACATATGTTTTTTTAGCGAATTTGATAAGCTAAATCTCTTTGAACATATAGTGCATTCAAATTTTCGCTCTCCAGTATGAACTAACATATGAGATTTTACATGACCAGCTTGCTTAAATCGCTTACCACATATTTTACATCCAAATTGACGCTCGTGCGTATGAGTAAATATGTGACGTTCTAACACACTCTTTGTTGTAAAAACTTTTTTGCAGTTATCACACTCAAAAAGACGATAAATATCTTTTGACTTTAGTATTGTTTCACCTTGATGTGATTGAGAATGAGTTTTAAGCGAATCCAGAGATTCAAATTTAACACAACATATTGCACATTGAAAAGATCTGTAATCTTTGTGTGTCAATGAATGTTGACTAAGATGACCTAATTGTTTAAAACTTTTATTACATATCTTACAAACATAAGGTCTTTCATTTGTATGAGAGCGCATGTGTCTTTTTAATACACTAGGAAAATTGAATTTTTGTTTACAATATGAACATTCTAATGTTGGATTTCCATTCAATCTTGATATTCTATTTTCTTCTTTCTTCCTGGAAAATTGTCTTCCATTGATAGAATTTGATGTTTTTATAGATCTAACGCATTTATTCGTATAGTTCAGTATTATGTTACTACTTTGATGAGACTTCATTATTGATTTATGTATCTTTGGAATTTCCTCTGTTTCCATACTTCTTTGTTTATTAACATTCATATCAGCATACTTACTATAACTATTATCATTTTTTATGCAGTCTGTATGACTGTTATTTTGTTGATGATTCTCATGAAATTGCTGCATATGTTTTTCATATAATTTCAAGATGTGGAATGTTTTATTACATAATGTGCAATCAAATTGTCGTTTCTTAATATGAGTTTTCATGTGATTTTTCAAATGTCCCAGTTTCATGTATTGTTTATGACAAATTTTACATGTTAAATTTTGGTTATTTATACAAAGATTACGTTCTTCAATATTTGGTTCTGCAGATGTTGAATCTTCCATTTGTAAATTATCTAAAAATGTTTCACTTTTAACACTAACAAATTTAAAGTTGTTTGAATTTTTATTAAATTGAAAAGTATCATCATGATTGTTTTTATGATTATTATATGACACATCATCATATTCAATATGGCACTGAAATAATAAAAAATATACAATAAATTAATTGCTACTATATGAATTATAATATTACTTTACTAATACATATACATACATTATCATTTTTATCTGTATCACTTGTATTTATTGTAATTATATTTCCAGAAATATGAGTCAAATTATCAACTGCAATAGTATTATTTTGTTTTTTATTTAATTTATCATTTATCCATTCTTCTTCTTTCCACATATCATTTGTTGTATTTTTAGCAATTATTAATTTTTGAAACTCTTGATGAACATTTTGTCCAAATAATACATCGCATGGTATTTTACCATTTTGACAACGATATGTTGAATTTTGAAAGATTTGTATAAATTTCAAGCCTTCATACCATGCTTTTCCAGGATTTTTGTTTAACCAACATTTTAATAAATTTTTAAAATCTCTACTATCTTCTTCACATTTGCACACATTTCCATGTAAAATGATCAAATCTTTCCATAAAATACGTAATTCTCTGACAATTTGTTCAGCAAAATTACGTCCATTTCCACTTTGTAGAACTTGAGGAGCTCCAATAATTGCTAATATATCTAGCAACTTATTTGCTACTTCTTTCGCTGTATTACTGTGTAAAGCTTGTAAGACTACAAATTTTGATGGTAAGTCTTCATAAACCAAGAAGTACTTATAAAAATATGTTTGTTCTAATGGCATTTCTATAACATCAATTTGACCTCTGCGACATAGTGTTTCATGTATACTGTCAATCTCTGATTGTATATGTGCATTTTCATGATGATTAATAATAGTCTTAGTTGATATAGAGTTTAAGGGCTGCGATTTATGGTTCTGTAAAATATATTATGATCACTGTTAAAAGTAACTATAATAGGATTATTAACATATACATAGATATAATTTATTTAATACTTACTATTGTTATTGTATTTGAAGGGGAAGCTTCTTCATAATTTATTTTTTTTTCTTCTTTATTCATGGAATTTTCAGAATGTTTCATATTCTTTAAGACTTGAAAATTACGTTTTTTCTCTTGTAAATCTGCTTCTTTTTTTATAGATACAACGTTATGATTATTATTGTTGACAGTAAAAAATTGATGCAATGAACTTTTTATATATTTGCTTCCAGAAGTCCAATCTGTATCCATAGAAAGCTTTTTATCCATTTCTATCAGCCAACTCTCTTAATAATTTTTTTTTTCTTGAGTTAGTTTGAAAACACCTAACCACATAATTATATTTTTTTTTTATATTTTTTTATGACATGGTTGTGTTAAGAAAGATTTTTCTACGATCAGTCTCATTACAATGATATTGATAGTTTTTAATGAAACGTATGATAATTTCAGGATAATTACTGATGATTTGTGCATAACGTACCTATAAAGTGAAATTAAATAAGGCTTGTTGTAGAACAAAATAAATCATTTGTTTACAAACATGTCACTTGATAAAATTAATTCTGAATTTTGTATTCCTTTGTATTAGATTTTCTCGCCTTTCACAGTTTAGCATTTTTCTTCTGCAATACTTCATCTTTTCGCATATAAATTAAGTCGGCATTCAAATTAAATTAATAATTCAAAGAAAATTTTTAATCGATTTTATAATTCTAACCTATAAAGTGTTATATGATATCAACTTACAATCAAACAATTGTGTTGTTTCTTTTCACATTACATACATATCGATTAATAACAATCCACTTAATTACAAATTAATTCTTTTTACAAGTCTAATCCTTTTAAGAGTAAAATAAAGTGAATACTCATTTTATAATTCAGTTCTATAGCAGTGCATAGATAAGCTTAATCTTTCGTTTGTTCTCCTTAAAACTTGACGTTAAATATATGTATTTAGAAGAGAAAAAGCTATTGGTTATTGAATGAAAATAAATCATTTGAACATTTTAGAAATTGTTTACACGATTGTTTAGATACACAATTTCTATCTAGTTTGTTTGTTATTTTATGGTTAAACTATATGCACATTTATAATGTTCTATTGCTTCCCATCTTTTTTTAGATAGGAATTGACACAAGATTTTTCTTTTATTTTTTAATTTATTTAAAAGTAGATTATAGGTATTCATTAAAAAAAATGAATTTAATTTGTTTCAACTGTAAAAATATAAAGATACATAAGCAGACGTAGTATGATATGCGTTTTTCTGCATAAAAATCGCATGAGTAACAGAACATTTAAATGCAATCTTGTAAGTACTTTGGTACGGTTGTCATGCGCAAAACTAATCTCTCGTAAGCCCCACGGTTGTTAAATGTATTCTCAAAGAAAGTTGACTGGGCAATGCAACGCTGTCAGAACTGTCACATTGTAATTTTTGTATAAACGAAAAAAAATACATATCTATAGTTTTCACGGATTCAATATGGGAATTAATAAGCGACTAAGGTTCGGAACATTTTTGGCAGTACTGGCTGTTTTAGCCGGTTTATATTACAGAAACTCTGAGGATATATTACAAAAACGTCTGTCAGCTTTGTTACATGGCTTAGAAAGGATAGAAAACAAACATTCTATTACAAACAGACCTAAAATTGCTGTAGGTTATGGTATATGTACAGATACATATATCGATGCAAAGCATTTATTACATTATTCAGATGAAATTGGCTTGCCAGAACATTTTGATGAAATCAATACAGAAGAAGAACTTTTAAAAAGTTTTGCTTATTATTTTCGGCATGGTGCAGCTGCTGAGTAAGTAATCTTTTGACTTTTCTTTTTAATAGAAATCCTTATAATAACGGATAATTCTTTCAGGCGGTACATGCCAAATCGGACATTGTTCGATCGACTAGTTAATAAAGCTCGTGCATTTCCTTCATCCTATTCAACAATTGGAGGAAATGCAGCAATAATGGCACTACGATTTGCAAGAGAAGGCTGTGACGTGATATTAGCTGCAAAATTAACTAAATCATTGCACCAAATGATTCCACAAGTTATTAATGTTGTTGGTGGCGAAGTAAAACGCGATGATGTTCATTTAGTCTTAGAATACAAAAGTGGAGATAATTGGGGACCCTATTCTAGTACTAGAGCAAATAGGTATGTCTAATATATAATGATGATAGAATATTACAATATATGATTATACATAATTATATTTACATTTCTATAATATCTATTAGGTATATTATTCATAATGATGAAAATAATCCAGTTATTAGTTCATTTAATGCCTTTGATAAAATTCTATCAGCTACAAACCTTGATTTACTCGTAGTCAGTGGTTTGCAAATGATGGATAATTATCCATTTAGAGAAGGTAATGTGACTATATAGCACTGTGTAAGTTATAACAATTTTTGCATTTATATAATTTTATACATTTATAAATTATATGTAACATTTCATCTTTTTGTGTAAAGGAGAACGTGAAAGAATTCTTGGAAATATAAATAAACAAATGGTTAACAGACCATTACATACAAAAATACATTTTGAAATGGCCTCATTTGTTGATGACAAGTTACTTTCTGAACTTTGTAACTTAGTTATTCCTTTTGCTGATAGTTTAGGAATGAACGAGCAAGAAATAGCTAATTTATACAATTCTATGTATTATGGCAACATTTCATTAGTTGCTAATTCAACTCCAAGAGTTGCTACAGTTTTAGATCAAATGAGAACATTGTTTAAACTCATACGTTTAAGAGGGAAATCTATTTCTGATTCACGGTTACTTACCCGTATGCATGTACATACCTTAGCATACCAAGCAATATTTACTGTGAAAGATACTGTTTGGAAAAACACAATGGCTGCAGCAGCTAAAGCATCTTTAACAGCTCACAGACATGTTTGTGCAACAAGCAATGTAAGTAATATTAGAACTTTATTTGAATGAAATCCTTTTCTATTCATATCTTCAATACTTATGTTTTTTTTATTCAGATTGATATTCGAAAAGCATCATTGGTTATGGATGAAAGCTTTTCAACGTCTAATATTCATGGTACGAGAATACCTTTGGATGTTGATAAACCAGTTTCTTGTTGGGAAGAGACTTTACCTATAGAAAAAGAAAACATTCCTATCGAAGCATGTGTTGCTCCAGTGTTAATCTGTACACAAGCAGCTCAAACTGCCGGCGGTGGCGATAATATCTCAAGTGCAGGTCTTGTTCTTCAAATTTAAATTTAATAATTCAATGCAACAATATGTATATTCATGTGCATTGCTTCATAAATATTAATTTATATAATTTGATTTTGTAACATGGAATGTTTTCCTATATCAAAGTATTTACTACTGTATTTAATATGCTTTACATTAGAAGCATTCCAATGAAAATCAGCATTCCAAATATATTATGTCATAAGCATTGTTCGATATTAATTTCGTATAAGCATACGAGAATTAAGAATTTTTGTTACAATAAATGAAGTGTATTCATTGCAGTAAGCAGAATTTAAATACTCATATTAGAAAAAAGTAAGCAAAAAAGATTTGTATATGAAACTTTGTTATGAAATGATAAGATAAATGCCGTTGCACATAATTTTATTAAGTAGAGTTTGCTTTAATATGAAAAAAAAACCTCAAAATAAAACTATGCCATTACTTAGATATACTACAATGTCAATGTTAACGATTCTTGAATAAACTAAATAGTCGAAATATAATATATTTTTACATGATCCTTATATAATAAGATATGTGTCCTATAAAACTTCTAATATGCAGTAATACTTTTATTAGTTTTTAAATTGGACACAATAAAAGATGTTGATATACATATTGAATCATTATACTAGGATCATCTAATAAGGTAAAATATAACATACAACTTATCTTGGTGAAAACTCTATTTGTGTTCAAAGGAATGACATTATAATCAATAACAATGAATGACATTGATTAAATTCTTCCATGAAATAGTCATGTGCCGAGTTATCAGAATAATCACTCGAGTTCTGATTTTGTTATACATTTTCTTCCATAGTACTGAACAACATAATGCAACTCTTAAAGCAAAAGAATAGCTGAATAGTGTCTAATAACGAGACAATGAATCAAGGTGATTTACCTAAAAATGGTTTTTACTTAATCTTGCCTTATCATAAAAAAATCTTTGTATTTTAATGCGAAGATTAAATTATCTATGAACAATGCTATAGAATCGTGTCCCCTTCGTCGATACCTAACATCTTTAGATCATCAGGCCCAGGTTGCGTATCAGCTTCCACTTCCGCTTGAGTTATCTCGGGCGGTGGTTGATCCATGTATTCTGGTCCATACCCAACGCAGCCTAACATACTATACATAGATGAATACATAACGTTACTTTCTTGCTGATTTTGTTGTTTACTCTCCGCTTCTTCTTTAGGAAAAATAATATTCAAAGCTTCTTGTAAGTCATCAGGTAAAGGAATGCTTGGATCTGGTCGTTTCTCAGTAGGTTCTGGTATATCCGATATATCATGAGTTACCGTTTCCACAGACGGTAACGTAGGAGGTGCAGGATTTTGATGATTCGTAATAAAGGTTGGAGGATTCTGAATTTGGGGCGGAGGATTTGTAACGAATGGCGGATGTGGTTGCATAGGAGGTCGCAAAACTTGATGAGGTGGGAAACGTGGTGCTGTTTGCATAAACGGCGGTGGAGTAGACATAAATGGAGGTGGCATAGGTCTACTTGGAGTAAATGTTGGCCTATTTTGTATATGTTGTTGCTGTTGAGGTTGCTGCTGCTGCTGCTGCTGCTGCTGTTGCTGTTGCTGCTGCTGTTGTTGCTGTTGCTGTTGCTGTGGCTGTGCCTGTGACGTTGGTTGTTGTTGCGATTGTGGTTGTTGCTGTTGTTGTTGTTGTTGTTGATTTGAAGGAAATGAGGGTGGTGGTCGATTTAATGGAGGCGGAGGATGAGAAGGTACTGTCACTTTTGTTGTACTTTGTGTTTGTTTTTGCTGCTCTATTATTGGTTGCTCAATAACAGTTTCTTCAGACTGATCTTCGATTTCCATATCGACAACCTGTTGCGTCGGTTTTGATTCATTTAAAACAGGTGGAGGCGGGGCAACTAATATCTTCATTGGCGGAGTCTTATTCGCTTGATTTGCATTATTATTTAAATTAACCGGTGTTGCCAGTTTTGTTATATGTACTACTCCCGGTGGATTTATAATTTCATTGGGAACTTTAGGAGTATCTTCAAATTTGCTTTGTTGATAAGGTAACGGAGCAATATCTTTCTCAGGTAACTTTGGTTCTTCGGTTTTCTTCTTAAATAGTGGTAATCTACCAATAAAAGGTAATTTACCTTTTGCCACTTGTGCTGACTTTTTAGATTGAACACCACCTTTTTTTGATTTAGAAGCCGATTCATTTGTCTTTTTCTCAAATTTCGATTCGTCATTTGACGAATTATCATCTCTTCTATCTTTATCATATTTTTCATAATTTCTTTTTGGACTGTCGCGCCAGCTTCTTTCTCGTCTGGGTGATTCATTTATATCTCGTTTTCGTCTATCCTCATAATAATCTCTCTCCCTGTCTCTTTCACGATCCCTTTCCCTATCCCTATCTCGATCTCTTCCTCGTCTTCTGTCATACCTATTATATCGATCATATTTATCTTCTCTTCTATCATATTTACGATCGCGATCATCTTTATACCTTTCTCTCTCGCGTTCTCTTTCTTCTTCTTTTTCAGTGCTTTTGCTTTCCGATGGTTTAAGAGTCATATTCACCTGTTGTTTTGTCCAAAAGCCCATGTGTGGTTTAGGCATCTCTTCTGGTTTAGGTAATTCGATTGGTTTGCTCGGTAGAGGTTGTACTTTGTCTTCCTCTTTTTTAATCCAAAATGGTTTTGGCGGTTCTTTTGGACCCCATGCTTCCAAATTTTCAGATTTTTTAGAAAAGCTACTTTGCTCTTGTTCTTCTTCTTCTTCTTCTTCCATTATCATTTTTTCTTGACTTTGTGTTCTGTTACTTATAGATTTCATTTCTTCTTCTTGCTTAGCCTTTAGTTTATCTCTGATTGAATTTAAAAGTTGTCGATCGTCTGCTTCTACGGGTTGCTGTTCTGGAGTAGTTGCTTGATGAACTTGTACATTTTTTGACCAATGACCTTTTAATTTGATTCTATGGTAATCGATTTCTTCATTTAGAATTGCTTGAGTAGAAGCTTTCATTTTATTTCTCATAGCAACGCGTATACTCTTGGACATATCTTGATCGGAATCAGACTCTGAATTTTCTGATTCACTAGATGTATCGCTAGCACTACTCCTATTTCTACGTTTCTTGGACTTCTTTGACTTTTTCTTATTTTTCTTAGATTTTTTAGACTTTGGTGGTGGATCATCATCTTTTTGTTTTTGTAATTCCATTTGTATTTGTTTGTGTTTTTCTTCTGAAAAGGCTTTCTCACGGTCTGCCATCCAGTCAGTTTCCCAATGTGGATTTTGTTCAACAAACCGCTGTGAAAAATACAAAAATTTTCTTATTTTCGAAACAAGTAACAATATTTAATTTACTTACAGAAAAATTCTCAGAATGTCTCTTGGATTTCAGATGCAAACTTGCGCAATGAAGATCTCCTATCCAGGAATTACAAAGCTTACAGTACCACGCAGTTGCTGCACTGAAGAACTGTAGTCCTATAATCAAATAATATTTTAATTAGCATTACTTAAACTTTAAAATATGTAAACAATTGTAAGTTCATAAAGAATGACCTTATGTTCTGCCAAGACACATTCATGTCACTGAAAACAAAAATATTATATTAAATGCTGATCAACAAATACTTGGATACATTAAATATTCTTCTTAAGTCCCACGATGTTTGCTGGAAATGAAAAAGGAATAAAAAAAATCTTTATTGTTTTTTTCGTATTATCATACAAGTAGTACAAACAATATTAATACATATAATTTACATAAGTGTAGTTGTAGAAAAAGGAATATACTGTAATTGTCTAACTAATATTATTTTTAGTTGCATCAACATAATTCTTTTTTTTTTTTTTCAATATAATAAACATTTACAGTATATTTTACAAAGATTTTCATATAATACATCACGTTTACATATTTAGATATTTTAATTGTTCACATATTTCTGTATTTTTTTTTTTTATTAATTAGTACGAATAAATTTAAACATGATATCATGTAAAATATATATCTTCACTAACACCATCACTGTGTATGTATGTTAACATTATTTGCAGATATCACATCTTGATACCAGACACAAGCCTATACATGGTGATTTTAAATATGTGCTTGTATGAAAGAAAGAGAAAGAGAGAGAAAGAGAAAAATAGGAGGTAAACAGTTTCATTAAGACAAACCAAAATTTCAAAATTCTTTGAAGTTGCGCCTCTCAAAGTAGTCTAAAATCCAGTGCATCTGTATAGAGCATATAACATTGCTAATAAATTTATTATTATTAATCCAAACAGAATGTAAAATATATATACTCGAATAATAATTGAATTAGAAGATTTCACTACACGTCAAATCTTACAAATCTTATTACCTCTAAAAACTGTTTGGACAAAATTAACACTTTATTTTGTTAAATTTATTGTATTTAATATCAGAAGAAAATTTATAAGCAATGTATATATGCATAGAGCTCTTCAATACATACCGGACAACACAGTGTCTGTGCACAAGCTACGGAATTGTATTCTATTAGTAATTACCCACTGAAATTAACCATACCTTTGATTGGTGTTCTTTTCGTTGGTAGTCCTGGATAAAAGGGCACTTCTTTTTCTGTTCCTTCTCCATTCTGCTCATGCCATGGCATATCAACTATCTTGCGTTCCTGTAGCATGAAACATGATTTCAATAATAATTCTTAATATTCACTGTAAAAAGTTTGGTACTTTTTGGTAGGTATTGATTTGATGCATCAATCAGACTATGTACCAAGTACCTGCATATATAGCTCATTAGTGTAATAAAGCATCCACTTATAAATATTTTTTGACTTATAAAGACATACTCCTAACCGAATCCATTTGTTCTCTTGTAACTCAAATCAATAATGCATATATTTCTGGTTCCTGTTTTAGTAACTGATAAATATTATTTGTCAAAGTGAATTTTACACAGAATTTTCTAAGTCTACTTGTAAACGATGAATTAACAACAGCGATGAAAGAGAAAATAAAATATTGTCACTTACTAAGCAAACTTCTTTGTGCTCATTGCTATGAAGGTGATTCAAATATTCCTTTGCCGTTTTAGGGAATATATCGCAAACTTTGCACCAATGCATTTCTGGATCATAATGTACGAAATTGTACATGGGTTTAGAATCTTCAGGAGATCTCCTTTCTCTACCTTCTCTATCAGCTTTACTTTCTTTATCGGAATCCGTAACTGATGATCTGTCAGGTGAATCAGACTTTCCTGTGGGGAAGTCTTCTTTTGGACTTTTTGAGCGTTTATTCAATTCCAATTTAAACTTGCTTTTTAAATCATCTACTGTGGCTTTATCACCAATGATACCAGTGAGCATATCAATAACATTATGTATTGATTTCATTTTATTTTGTATTTCAATCTGAAAATAGAGAGCCATGTACAATTAACATATATTTATCATATTTTTAAATTATTTTAATAATTAGGGTCAATAAATATTGTTTATCAAATTGAGTAAACATTTTAATAAACTATCATTTAGAATATATATTTTGTATCTCACCTGAAGTTTTTGATTTTCTTTTATTATACGATTGTTCTCTCTGCCACCTTCTTTACCAATCTCATCACATTGTTGTCGTAAAATCTCCAGCTCACGTTGTAACGTTGCCGATTTCTTGACATATTCTTCACGTTGCTTAGCTAGCGTTGCTTTTTGTTGTTTCACTTCAGCAGCGATGGCTGTTGTGTGATTAATTTTAAAGTACAGATATATTATAAAATATATTTATAATAATAGCTTTCTTTGAATTAAACTAGTTGATTAATATATCATAAATATATGAAGGATTGCTTGAAGTATTTGTTTGTAATACAATAAAAAGATAAAAAGAAAATAATGTTAAAATCAATTCTGTATTATTGACTTTTTGATTCAAATATGTTTCAAACTTTTTGCATTTATCAGTATATTATTATTTTAAATCATACCTTCTTTTTTTGCATCCTCAGGTCTTGCTAAAGATGTTACTAAACTAGAGGATCCACTATCCACAGCTCGTGATGATTCTTGTTGCGTTGTCAATGTAGGAGGTGGTGGTGGTTGTTGGTTGTTATATGGTACCTGATTTCCTTGCCAATTCGGTGGAGGATAATCCTAACAGAATTAATATGTTCATTCAATTTCAAATACATGAATGGTGCTTCTTTTAACCCTTACCTTTACTTGTCCACATTCAAATCAGAACTTTGGATAATACATGGAAGATTCTTGAAGATGAATCATCAGGTCAATTATAGTCGTTTCCGATGTTGTTACCAATAAAATAAATAACGCGAATGTTATACTTACTGACGGGCTGCAGAGCTTGCAGTATAAAAGAAGAAAAATGGTGTATCATTTTTCGACACACTATCGTTTCCAAATCGCGTAATAATATAATGATTCGCGTATATAAAAGAGTGTCATTAGTTGTACATGGGCTTTGGAAAACCCATATACATCTTAAACATCTTGATATAAAATTTATTTATATCAGAGTGTTAAGATAATTAATATAATATTTTACTACAAAACTGAACATAAAATCACACAATCATCCAACATTGCAATCATAAGTTAAACATCTATTTTCTAATGCAATTATATGTACACTAAATTAAAAAGATATTATTCTTTTTAAATTAACTTACACTGCGATAACTAGTTGGTTGCTGGTAGCTGTAATCATAGCCTTGCCCATAATTATAGTTGTAATTATTGTATCCTTGGTTATATGCAGGTAAAGGTGGTGGTGGTTGACTTGTATTTGGAGGTGGAGGTGCCTGTGATAATATTACATCCATGATGTTTTTTAACAAATATATTTTTAAGCTATATTAATATTAGATATGTGACTATATTGTGAGAAACTCAGATTTGCCGATTTCTTGACATATTCTTCACGTTGCTTAGTTATTATTTACAAATAATAGTATGGTAAATATATTTTACCTGATATTGATTATGAACAGCAGGAACATAACCACTAGTACCAGCAGAATTAGTAGCTGCACTTTGGGATTGTGAAGATGTTGTTTGTTGTTTCCATTCTTGTTGTGAACGATTCGTTTCTTTCCTTCTTCTATCTCTGGAACTTGAACGTGATCTTCTATCTCTTGATCTAGATCGTCTATATCTGGATCGTCTAGGAGATGGAGATCTATCATATTTTCTTGATCGTCTTCTATGTGATGAATCATCTGAATCAGCACTGGGACTTCTAGGACCTTTACGTCTAGATTCTTGCTCCATCTTTTATGTTTGTTGATGCAGTCCTCCTTTTTTTAAAACATTTTACAAAAATAAGTCTTTACACCGTAATTAGAAACAAAAAAACTTCTAATAAAATAACAAAAGAAATCGATTATACAATATAAATCTATTACTAGGACATTTAGAGAAATACAATATATTTTCTAAAAATATAGTTTTATGAAAATAAGAAATTTCATTTAATCACAAGATTATTAAAATTTTATTATTTATTTATTTATTTTTTTTTTTTCTATAGATTAGGTCCCATTTAGCTAGCTTGCCATGAGGTATTCCATATTTTTGATTAATTAGATATAAAGTAGCCAATGAAGTTTAATATAATAATCGTGCATATAGCCAAATGAGTTATTAAAGTGTTACAAACAATTCTCAAAAATATCTCGTTATATTAAGTATCTATTGTATATTTTTTGTAGAAATTAAAATACTTTTTAGACACTGCAATGCAGCCATTATCATTCCAACGTTTTTAAAACATATCGTATGTTATTATAATTGCATTAAATTGCTACTTAAAATTAATTTACCTGTAATATATAAAATTACAACTTATCTTCGACTTTTTGTTATTTCGTAATCATTTGCTATCACGAAATTAAAATGTCAAAAACGCTTGGTCAGACAACACATCGCGACTTTCCAAGCGAATAGACGAAGCTAAAACGTAATGGCGACCTAAACAGTATTGCCAACTATTAATATTATATCATCGTTACAAAATTTCGGTCTTCAATTAATTTTTTTTTATAATATATTTCATTCAACTCGGATAATTATACATTTATAAAAAAAATTAAATATATAAGTGAAAAGTACAACCTAATATTGTACTTTAATATATATACTTTTTTAAACTGATTCGATAAAGTCGGAGTTTCGAACTATTTGAGAAATTTAAAATTCACTAAAATCCATCATCATTGTGATTGTTCTCACTTTATATCACTGTAATTAAAGAGAATATTTTATGGTATTAATATTCTTGGTTCGTATTCCGTTATAATTTTTACTATTTATATTTCAAAAAATGCATTTTCATCGATTTTTATAATTTAATTTAATTTAATATTTTTATATTATAAGAGAATTTTTTAAATAAATATACATCTTAAAGAATGTGTTTTTTTATTGTTATAATATATAAAAACAAAAAATAAATACTGTAATTTATTCCCTATAATTCGCAATATTTCATTTTTTGTATCATACTTGCGATACTTCTGCGCCCTCTAGTCAAATTTCTTTAAAAATAATTTAACTCATGTGTGTATGACGTTTTTCGTTCATTTCACGAAATTTACCCCTATTTGATCGTGGAACGTATTTTGGAAACACCCTGTATATCGATGGAGTAACATGGCGTCTGGCGAAAATAGTAATTTTGAGAACGTTTTGGAATTTAGGATTTATAAGTGCTCCAGTTTTTCAGCTTCTTACGTACCTGAGTAAGTAATTTTTTATTTTTATCAATTTAAATAAGGTTATCTATTTTCAAAATAGTACGATAAATGAAAAAAAAAAAAAAATATGATAAACATGTAACCTAACAAACTTTCCGTTTCTTTTCGAAGTATATTTAAAATACAGATATGTCGATTAAAATAACAAGGATAAATCGTACTGAGCTAATTTTTGTATGTTTTTTTTTAGGAATATTCTTGTAGATAAACCGTCAGATCAAACTTCACGTTGGTCTTCTGATATTGACAATCCTCGCCAGGTAAACATTCATATATTTTGTTCAGAAAATGTATCTACCTCTTAAAAACGTTAGTTATTTTCAACATAATTACATAAAATGTAAACAAATAGATACCATGAATTACTACTTATAATGAGTAATATATATTTCGTTATTTAATATAAATGCAATAAATGATAATAATTACTATCTAATTATTGTAATATTTTAGTTTCTTACATTGAAATTACAATGTCCCTCCATTGTTAAAACTATTACTTTTGGTAAATATGAAAAAACTCATGTATGCAATATAAAAAAATTTAAAATATATGGTGGACTGGAACCTGAAAATATGATGGAACTTTTAGAAAGGTAAATTTTTTCGAAAGTTACGAAAGTTATATAAAGAAAAATGTATTTTTAAAATTTATTTTCTTCTTTATTTTTTAGTGGATTGAATAATGATTCTGTACCAGAAACATTCGATTTAAAGCACGTCTTAGGAAATGAAGGAAATTATTTTCCTGTTAGATATATAAAAATTCTTCCTCTTCAATCTTGGGGACCCAGTTTTAATTTTTCTATCTGGCACGTACGGTTAAATGGTATCAATGATTCTAAAATTGTAGGACCTTCTATCGAATGGGTAAATATGGTAAGTACTTGAATAAAAATTAATTATCTTTAATATGAACCAAAGAAAAATTAAAATTTTTTATATTACAGTATCGTCATAAAGAAGTAATAAGGTTATGTATGAAACATTTTCGAAGACTAGAACAACCAGAAGTTGTAGAGACTTTGCAAAGAGTCACAGGAGTTACTTTAGAAGATCCTCGTTTATCTATGTTATATGATTTGTTAGTTACAAAAGGTGATCATCTTCAGGCAGAAGGCTTTATAAGCAATGCAGTCATGAGTAAGCTGTTCTTAATTTTTTCCTTTACACACGAAACACACAGTACATAGCTTTCTTTTTTTATAAATATATTTTTCTCAAATATATTATCTAAAAAACTATCTATTATACTAATCAAATTTTAGTTATTTTTTTATTTCTGAAAAAGTTCTATGAATTTATTGATATTTTCTAATTTATATTTCATTTTTTTTCCTTTCATGTAAAACTTCAGATTATTGTCATTTTTTTTATCTTTATGCAAACAAATTTCATAAATTATGCTATAGCTGGACTACTGAATGACTATATCAATGCTCAGACCTATAGAGCGGTTTGGACAAAATTATCTACAAACGATCCTAAACCTGGAATGAGAGGAGGACATCAAATGGTCCTGGATCCAACTGCCGAAATGCTGTATCTGTTTGGAGGATGGGATGGAAATCAGGATCTATCAGACCTATGGGTTTATAACATACCTGCTAATAAATGGACCCTCATATGCAAAGATACTGAATCAGTAGTAAGTCCTCAAATTCAAGGTGATATATTTAATAAAGAAAGTTTTTATTATTCCTTTTTATCTACACGTCAAAATTATAAAATGTATTATATAGGGCGGACCTAGTGCTCGATCATGTCATAAAATGTGTCTTGATCCAGAAAGACGACAACTCTTTACGCTTGGACGATATTTGGATACACAATATAGAACACCAGAAAATCTGAAAAGTGATTTTTATGTTTATGATATCGAATCAAATAAGTGGACACAAATATCAGAAGATACTGGTGTTGTTGGTGGACCTCAACTAATATTTGATCATCAAATGTCAATGGATATTGAAAAGCGAATAATTTATGTATTTGGTGGCAGAGTTCTTGTTTCATCTTCCAAGTGAGTTATGAAAAATCTACTTAGAGATTTTTGATAATTGAATAATATTGAATTATCATTTAGTTCTGAAAATCATGCAATGCCAGTAAACTCGACAGAACCAATATTTTCTGGATTATATTCTTATCATGTGCCAACTGGTACATGGAGTAGACTTGCTTGTGATATTGCAAGACAGTGTCCTCCAAACGTACCGACTATTAGATCACGAGCTGGGCATTCTATGTTGTTCCATTCAGTAAGTATTCTTGAAATTATAAATAATTACATAATTTATGTAAAATATATTATAGAATTTATATTCACTTCGCAACTTTTTTTCAGGGTTCTCGAAAATTGTATATATTCGCAGGTAAACGAGGAAAAGAATATTTAAGTGACTTTTTTACTTATGAAGTAGATACAAATCAAGTAGAGCATATAAATTACAATGACTTTGGGGCGAAAGATTCTAATCGTGTTCCGGCAGCCGGTTTTACTCAAAGAGCAACAATTGATCGTGACCTTGATGAAATATATGTTTTGTCGGTTTGTACTTAGAAATATTGTCTTATATATTTATATGGTATATTATAAATTAAAAAGATTCTATGTAGGGTTTAAGTAAAGACAAAGATGAGAGAGATGACAATGTACAGAATTCTTTTTGGGTTTATACTATTAAAAATAACAAATGGTGTTGTATTTATCGTAATGAAAATTTTGGAGAAAAATATTGGAGTAAAATGCAAGATTATGAACCATGTCCACGATTTGCACACCAGTTAGTCTATGATCATATAAAAAAGGTAAAAAAAATTTAAGTTTTAGATTAGTATGAAACAGTACATATTTCTAACAAAATATTTTGTATTGGATAGGTTCATTATTTATTTGGTGGAAATCCAGGTCGATCTTGTCTTCCAAATTTACGACTTGATGATTTTTGGCAATTAAAATTGTGTAGACCATCTCATGAGCAAATATTAAAAAAGTGTAAATTAATCATTAGAAAACATAAATTTGAAGAACTTGCTTTGAATAATAGTATTGAAGCGTTGGAGTATTTACAAACAAAAGTGTCAGAAATTATTGATCATGATGATACAGAGCAAACAAAAGAGGTATAATAAAATTTTATAAGTATATTTATTACTAATTTTATAAAGTTTCTTGTATCATTGTGTATGTACATTTATTTAAATCTTACAGTTTCAATTGTTGACATCTATATTGTTTCGAGAACAAACAAGGTCACTGGACGAAGCTGCAAGTTCTAATTCAGCTTCTAGCACTGTTTTAGGTAACTTTCTAGGTATGAATACAGATCAATGTATAACAGTACGCAACGTTCACACTTTGAGAATTGAGTTATATGACAAACTTGCAGAATTTTTTCCTGAATCACTTACACAACCACGCGTTAACCTAATTAATCTTTTGCCATTATGATGCAATAGATATTAACAAAAAAATCAAGTATGTTGACACTGATTATATCCAGTATGAATTGTTAAATAATATAAAGCAAAATCAGTTTTTTTTTTTTACAAAGTTATTTGTTGTAATATTTACCATTATTTTACAAATGAAATCGCAATTTGTACTGCACTTTTTTACAAATTTAGATAGAGGTAGAGATCAGAACTAATTAGAAAAATGATGCATTAATTTCTTCATATTAAACTTAAGCTTGATAAATTTCAAATTTTTGAAGATATTCTAAGGCAAATATAAAGAACAACATTAATATTGTTATTGCTGTTGTAAATTATTATCTATCTACATGACAAGGTCTTGCTATAAGTAATAAAATATTAATGTGTTTTTTACATATAGACATATTTGTCTTAGAATTATGACAAAAATTTGAAAATAAATCAATATATAAAAAAGAACAAAAATTCAGTAATAATACTTTTTTCTTTGTGTAATTATAAATGTAAATTCTTCATAATTTTTCTAATAGCATTGTATAAAAATTTTTATTTTCAATGTTTCACGACATTCTTATTATCGATTATATAAATTTTTATTACCATTGTTTATTTACTTGATTTTCAAGTTAAATTTACTAAAACACTGCTTCATAAATGCATATATATATATATATATATACACACGTATAGATAAATATATATATATACATATACATATATATATATACACATATATACATATATATATATATATATATATATATATATATATATATACACGCGCGCGCGCGCGTACACAGCACACGCACGATGATTCTATTATTTCACATATAGAAAAGAAGTTTCATGTATATTGATACTTGATAATATATTTTAACCCATACATTTAAGAAAAGTATTGTATTGCCATACTATCTTTTTCAAATGAAATATCTTTATCCATTGCTATTAGAATATTATAAAGAAAATATTAAAGACACTATAGTTACCTAATTTATATAGAATTTCATGTTTTTATTATTTTGTATATATTTTATCATGTAAAAAATACTATATACTAAACTGCTTTGCTGTTAATTATTTTGTACAATATATGCTCTCTGATATCTTACAATGTAATAAGTAACATCCTGTATATAATAGTATACTTTATTAATATTTGTTTACTATTAAACATCAGAAATGATTTTAAAAAAAGGGGAAAAGAAAAAACAAGACAACGCTGCAATATTGTAATTACTAGTTATTCTAATGGATTGCTTCCAAAGCATACAAAGTATATATATGCATATACATATGATACATTCAATTTTTGTATATATTTCTATTTAAACGATAAGATGTTAAACATTTAAATCGTAATTCGAAATATTATGTTATGAAAAAGAATTAGACCAAAAGAATTATAGCAGCTGTAAAAGTTATACACTCTTAATTTATGTTTACCTGTTTTTCATTAACTACATGATAAAGCTTATAAGACGATTCAATGCCAATTAATGTCAGTTCAATATCAGTTAATTTATGATATAAGTAATTATGACTGTGAATATTTTTTCTCGCTTGCATGCACGCACGTGTATGTACAGGAAACTTTCTATGAAAAAATGTGAAATTTGAAGACTCATTCTATTATATTTATTTGTTTAGAATGTAAAATAAAAACTATGCATTTTTCAAATTTACATTAATATATTATCACATTTATTTTGGATTAAATATAAAATGCAATGCTATCTAAAAATTATCTATTTAAAACAAAAATAATTAAAGATTTAACGATTTAACCTGTATAATCCCAGATCCACAATAATCGAAGCGCTACCTAGTAGAAAATTTCAAAAGTTTATAACATTGCAACAAAAATCAACTAAAATCAATTTTTATTATATTACTGTGTGAATATAATTATATAAAAAATATGAACATAATGTGCATGAAATACGAAAAAAAAAAATAATAATAAAATGAATGAACATTTTTTAAAACGTCATTCAAATTATTAAATAAACTCGATATTATTTGTAAGGTATGTACTGTATAAAAAAAAAACGAAAGAAACATTAAATTTGAATAAGTATAAAATTCCACTTTTACTATTACTTTTATTCACTGTCAGATCAAATGATATTAACTTGTTAAATTTTAGAGCCAGATTGTCATGACTGTAAAAAATGGTCATACTTTCCACTTATATGTTGTTTTGATAGGTGACGATTCGAAATTTTGTATGCGCACTTTAATTGACGTTTCATCAACACTTTTCACTTTTATTGTCACTATTATTATTTATTATCTCGTTATTATATACGACATATCTCTGATGAAATCCAGTAGTAGACTGTGACTTGTCATCACTTATCAAAGTTGCACCGACCCCACATTTTTGTTTACATTATTGGCAAACGATGATTCTGAGTTCAAAATTCGCGCCTAATGAACATTTTTTAAATTTTCCATTACGATCTGTTAATAATTACATAATGTTTGAGTAAATGTAATATTGTTTAAACAAATACATAGAATCAATAATTATAAATTATTTTTATGTTGTTTTTAATTATTAGTAATTTATGTTACGTATATTATATATATATATATATATATATATATATATATATATATAAAATAATAAATAAATATAAAAAATTAATTAGTTAAACGCACAAACTGAATAACGATGTCAATTAGCCCGTTGGAATCCGATGATAGATTGCGTTAGATTCATTTATCAAATATCAAAGTCATCTTGATCCTATGATTTCGTTGTTATTTAGATAAATAGCCAGCGATAATACCGAATTAGAAATATAGACTAATGAAATATTAGATGAAAATTATTTTAGATCCAAATTTCTCATTTCATTGATTAGATATATATTTGTAAAAAATTATATATATTATTTTATATTAATCCAAAATAATCTTATTCAAATTAACAAAAAATAAAATATATATATATATACACGCCACAATCTTATCCAAAAATAAAATGTATATATATATATATATATATATATATATATATATATATATATATATATATATATATATATATATATATATATATATATATATACACAACCATAGATTTACTGATATTTTATATTTTTTTTATCGACATCTACAAATCAATAATTAGTTTTCTTTCTCGATCGGTAATATCAGATGTCACTGTAGGTTATTAAACAATCGGTGTTCTATCTCGCAATATAATATTCAATGACTTAACCTTCGAATACGGTGACAGGCGTTTTTAAGAACTTGTATATTCTACAAAGTCGTGTGATTAAATAATAATTTAAAAATGGAATGTTTAATTGGAATTCAATTCAAAGATTTTGTGCTTGTAGCCGCTGATATGACAAATTCTCAATCTATTATGGTTATGAAAAACGGTAAAATATATTTGATAAAGTTATAGTAAATCGTTAAGATATTTTGATTCAACATGAATTTTTAATTTTAATATATTCAATTAAATTTCATATTATTTTAGATGAGGAAAAAATTCATAAAATGTCTGATAAGCTTGTAATGGCTGTCTCTGGAGAATCTGGAGATACAACTCAATTTTCAGAATACATTGGGAAAAATATACAACTTTATAAAATGAGAAATGGTTATGAACTGTCACCGCAAGCAGCAACTGCTTTTACTAGAAGAAACTTAGCGGATTATCTCAGGAGTCAAACACCATATACTGTTAATTTATTAATGGCAGGATATGACGATGATCTTGGTCCTCAATTGTATTTTATAGATTATTTAGCTTCTTGTGTGAAAGTACCATATGCAGCACATGGATATGGTGGTTTTTTTTCTCTTTCTATATTGGATAGATATCATAATTATGGTAAGTAATTATAAACTGTGAAAAAGTGATTATAATATTATCATTATTAATTTAATTACATATTATATATAGAATAAAATATAATTCTTGCTTAACTATTGTAGATATGTCAGAAGAAGAGGGATATGAATTAATGAAGAAATGTGTTAGAGAAATTCATAAGAGACTTATTGTGAATTTACCTAATTTCAAAGTCCAAAAAATATCCAAAGATGGAATAAAGGACATGAAACCTATTACGGCACAAAATTTGGCTGTCGAAGATGTTGCTAAAGTGTGATGAATTACTTTTCCATATTTTCATAATATTGTCATTCTGATTATAAAAATAAGGATAGCTAAATATAATTCAATTATCTATTATAAAGTAGTTGTTATTTTACTATATTTTTACTGCATTTTAAATGTAATAATCATAATCTGTTGGATTTACACAATCAAAGGTTGTATGAAGTTACATATATAATAAATAATAATGGATGAATTAGCTTAAATATAAAAAATTTTATATATACATATTTTTATTGATAATATTACAGAAATAAGTTACACATATATATCATATTTCAATTAAAATTTTGTGAAATTAAGTTTTGCTATAAAAGTTGGTCTAGACATACTTATTTATTTAAAACAAAAGTTGTAGAAATTATCATGTAGATTCTTTTTAAATATATTTAATATTCTAGAATGATATTTCATTTTCTATGTTTATAATCAAACAAATTATATAAGAATAAGCATGAAGGAGTAGTAACAAATAAATTCACAAAAATAAATTTTTTATAACTTACAAGTAGATTGTCTAACATCTTAAGTAACGTGGCACTTATAATTGTAACAGAAGTAGAAAAGAGGGGGAAGGGTAATCAAAACCAATTAATTGCATTATATGGTTTGGTGAATTTATATCAATTTTTGTTTACTATGTGTTATAAGATTGATTTTACATTATAATGATTATCACTAAGAAATTTTGTCAAAATTAATACAAGAAATACAATTTCAAGGAATTATGTCACAAAAGGTTATATTTTATAAATATTATTACGTATAGGAATAGTTGCACAAAAAATGCAAACTGGTATGCACCGAATGATGAATGAAATGACTTTTGTGCCATCACAGCATCCAACTTGCATATCCTATTCATTTAAAAATAAATTAATTTAATATGCAAGGTAGATTGTATATATATTATAAAAAAACAGATGTTTTTTCTTCTATTCATAAAGAATTTGTTAAATAACCAATAGTAACATAACAGGAATGCCATATCACTTATGGTGATTTGAAAATTTATTTATCTTTTTGTGCTTCTACATGAATTAGTTCTGAATGTTGTATTGTTTTTTTTGTTTTAGCAGGATGATCTTCATATCTGAAATTTTTATATATATATATATATCACTTGTAAATATTAATATATAATTTATTTTATGTAATATATTATAAAAAGAACGAATAATGCTTACGAAAATAAAGCTTTGAGGTCTCCTTTGACTAATGCTAGTAATAATGGCGTTCCTAAACAAGCAGGTGCCAGATATAACAGAGCAGGTTGTGCATGTTTAAACATATGCATTATCGATATGGTTATAAGTAATCCCATAAAGTAAGCAAAAAATGTTGCATAAAAATATACATTTGTTTTTCTGCTCAAACTATTATCAAATCTCAATAAAAGAGCAATGAAAATGCCAGGTAAAACAATATCTCCTAAACCTAACATTGCAAAGTTATTAGCACTAAGACCTTTCTCTAAAAGATCTTGTGGAAAAACGAGCTTCATTGGCACCTCAAATGATTTTGCTACTGTTATCATTACATCTGTACCAAATACCCAGAAAGCATCATAAAAAAGAAGACCAACAAGTAAAATGCATCCAGTGACAACATTATTGAGATGTAATAATTCAACACCATTAATTGCGAATGCAATTCCAAATAAATTATTGGCAATCCAATGCTAAAAAAATATACATTATTACAAATAAAATACAGATAATCATATGTAAATAAAATTTATAGAAGTGTTTTTGTAAATTACCTTTTTCAAAAGATACCAAGCACCAACAATAGAACAACATATTAGACAAACAATATCATGAAGGTTAAATTTATATTGGATAATATGCTTAGTACGATCACCTTCTCCTTTTGTAAATTGAATATGATATGGAGTTTTTGGAATTGCAGCAGGAACCAATGAAGAAATCAAGGGACTATAATTAAAAAATTTTTTAAAATATTATTACAAATTTATCTTAATATACAGAAATCTGGTATTTACCTTGTAAGATGGCATAGAGCTAGAATTCCAAGAAAGAAGAAATAACTAACTAAAATAAAGTTGACATATTCCTTAGTAAATACCTGTGTGTAAAAAGAAATATTTTTTTAATAGATATTTTATAAAGATCAGGACAATATTTCATAAAATAATTATAATTTTTCTTTTACCTTATATAATATATATAAACCAAATAGTGTAAAGCTGGAAATGAAAGGAAACATTGCTGCTTCTTTTATAGACAATGTGTCAGGCTTTTCACCTTTGGCTTTATAATGTTGCTATAAAAATAATTGATGTCTTATAATAAAAACATGATACGTTTAAAGTTATTTATCGTTTAACAAATGTGTGCGTGTGTAAAATTGATACATAAATTTTATATATTATATATTATTGATGATCCTAAATATATGTATAAAAAATATATACATACATACATACATATATATATATATATATATATATATATATATATATATGTATGTATATATATACATATAAGCATCTCAATTAATTACAATATTATAAGATTTTTAAACATTATTAAATATTACAATGACTTTATAACATATGCCAATATGCAAAAATATATAGCTAACCTGCTGCTCCTTATGGTGCTTAACAGCTCGGAAGCTACCAAAAAAAATAGGTAATATCGCCATTATTATAAGGCTTCCATAAGCTATAGCTATTCCTTCTGGAGTCGAAATGGAAGTTCCATTGTTTCGTTGAGTAACATTTTCACTTGCTTGTGTAATAATTTCATTTATTGCACTTGCCATCTTGGGAATTGTGCACGACTGATGTGGACACTGATGTGCACGACTGATGTGGATACTGATGGACACGACTGCACTGTCGTGCCCGTTTTATCCAAACGTTATCTAATTCTAATAGATGGCGGAGAACGACAAGTCTACCAACATACTATAAATATGACAATTATAAAAGCAATATTTTTGAAAATTTAATAAAAATATATGTGTTGAATGTTATATATATATAATAATTTTAATATTAAATCAAATTAATCAAATCTAATATTATAAAATATTTGAATTTTGTCTATATGATACTACGATATATTTATTTTGTAACAGTCATGCTTTAATATTTATTTATTTTCTCACTAGTTTCACTGTTGAAATATTTTTTATAAATAATCCATTAAAAGCATAATATTTAGTTATCTTATTAGTAATAATTGAAATTGTTACATCCCAGATGGAGGGGAGCAACAAAACAAAAGAAACTAGTAATCTCTGAGTAGCTGATATGGTTTGGCCAAGACTTGTGTCCTTTACTCAACCTCGCTAACTCCTCTCTTTTTGACTCATGGCACGAGAGAGAGAGTGAGATATACTCGTTTTATACCTTAAATTGACCAATTCTCCTTCTGAAGTTTAATGTCACCAATTAGCTCTTTCAAAACCTAGGAACTTAACGGGGTGTAAAAATTCCCTTTGATGATGGTTCGTGAGATCCTGGTATCAATGATGATCAAGACGATATCCAATGAGACGAGTCAGCATTAGCGCAAACTAGATGAATTTTATAGTTGAAGAATGAAATTGAAACCCACATATGAAATTTATCAATAATAAAAGTTTGTTTAATAATATTAAAAATTTACTACACACGCAGATTATAACAGAAATTTGTAATAGCAAACCGAAAACACGTTTATAACGTATATTTTGATTCCACGCGCAAACCTTACTATTATTTAACGAGAAACGTATTCGTTATAAAATTCCTTGACAATAACTCAGATAACTTGTAATTGCGGCTACTAAAGAACACAATATTTTAAAATATTCTAAATACTTATATTTCTTAGGTGTACTTCCTGTTTCCCTTATTACTGGAACGTCATTGCGCCATACTCAACAACGAATGTCTTCTTTGTTCTTTTTACTGGACGTCACTGCATCATACTCGACGACCAACGTCTTGGACCCTTTGTACTGCTCTACTCAATCTTTGTTTCTCTTGGCGGGGAAACACACCGTTGATGGCGACCCCCACCTAATACTACAGTTGTACCAAATTTGTTTTCATGGATAAACACGCCACTGACGGCGTCTTGACGCTTCCTCATTAAAACAATCCCTAGTCTCCCCTACTGAGGAACACGTCGATGACGGCGACGTGACAGAATACAACAAATTTATGTCACGTCGCCGTTATTGACGTGTTTCTCACTAAAAGAGACTAGGAATTGTTTTAGTGAGGAAGCGTCAAGACGCCGTCAGTGGCGTGTTTTCCATCAAAAGAAATTCGGTACTACTCTAGTATAGGTGGGGCGACGCCATCAACGGCGTGTTTTCCCGCCAAGAGGAATTTAGGATTATTTTAGTATAGTAATAGGGTCTGTTGTCGGTAACGTCGACAGCTCTTAATGCCCATTATAAATCGATAAAAAGGGAACTATTAAACCTTCCACATACTAATCGTCGGATTAACAGGATAAGGATTAGGACAAAGGGTCTAAGACGTCGTTGTCGCGTATGGCGCAACGACGTCCGGTAATAAAGTAAAAGGAAGTACACTTAGGAAATATAAGTATTAAGATTAGTATTAAGAATATTCTAATATATTATAAGGATTAATGAGATAATAATTAGGACAAAGGGCCACTTAGAATTTCGAGGAGAACGCTGTATATATGAGGGAGAAGTTCAGCAAACAGAGAGTCTACTACCGTCGCTCCGCCTGTTTATACGTGTTCTCCATAGCTCTTATATAAAATAAAGAAAAATTTTCCAAGTGTATGGAATCAAAAATATACATTATAGACGCATTTTTGGTTTGATATTACAAATTTCCGTTATAATCTGCGTGTGTAGCAAATTTTTAGTATTATTAAACGAACTTTTGTTATTGATAAATTTCGTATGTCGGTTTCAATTTCATTCTTCAACTATAAAATTCATCTAGTTCGCGCTAATGCTGGCTCATCTCATTGGACATCGTCTTGATCATCATTGATAACCAGGATCTTACGAATCATCATCAAAGGGAATTTTTACACCCCGTTAAGTTTCTAGGTTTTGAAAGAGCTAATTGGTGACATTAAACTTCAGAAGGAGTATTGGTCAATTTAAGGTATAAAACGAGTATATCTCACTCTCTCTCCCGTGCTATGAGCCAAAAAGAGAGGAGTTAGCGAGGTTTGAGTAAAGGACACAAGTCTTGACCAAACCGTATCAGCTACTCAGAGAATACTAGTTTTATTTTATTTTGTTGCTCCCCTCCATCTGGGACGTAACAGTTGCATTCTTCTCTTTTTATTTTTTCCCTAACAACATTTGACGTATAAGTTACTATACATGCCCGCTAAAATATGTTTGAAAGTTTACAGACCAAATTTGTACTTCCCAAAATATTATTAAGCTGTCTATCGAATAATTTTGTTTATATTTATCTATAAATAAAAGATTTATTAATTCAATGCTGATTGTGTGATTTATACGATTTGATAAATATTTGAGTGTGTGTATGCATGATGTACACTCAAGTGATAGAGTCTACAAATTAATAACATGTTGCGTAGTATGTGTAATGTTTGAACTCATAAGTGTGACAATGTGTCGTATTACCATGCTTGTTTTTATTTATTCGTGTCTTTTGTAGAAAATAGGACAGATGTAAAAATATGTAAATTTTAATTAATCGAAATATACACAGTATGTCGAATAAATATATTTACCAAAATCTTTAAATACGAGGTATATAGAATAAGGTTACATTAATAAATAACAAATATCTTTTTGCATAGGTATTTATAAATGATATAAATATTTTATAAATAATTATACAAAATTTATAAATAATTCTGTGAAAATGGGTCCACCACCAGTAGTCACAGGAATATCACCTAAGGAAGGACCACCTGGAACTCGTGTAATAGTACGTGGAGAATTCTTGGGTACTAAAGCTCTAGATTTAATAGGTTTGTTTCATTTCACTTTGTGTAAAATAATGTGATCATGCAATGAGATTCTATTTTTTATTATTTTAATTATATTATGTTATTTTTTATATATATAGGGTTGACAATTTGTGGATGTGATTGTCTTTTATCTGCTGAATGGAAATCATCAAACAAAATTATTGCTAGGTCTGGTCCATGTAAAGGCCTTGGTGATATTATAGTAACAACTCGTACTGGTGGTCAAGGAACATCAACAGTACAATTCCGTGGTTATCATGAAACCATAGGACCTATGAAAGAATCAGCTGTATGGGTAGATGAAGCACCTTTGCAGAGCTTTGTTTGGGGTAGAAGAGCATTATCACCAACAAATTATCAACAAGAAGATCCTTTGGGACTTAGTGTGGAAGAAAATGAGTATGAATCTTTGTCATTTTGCGATGTCAATATTTTATGTTGTAACTAGAACTTTTAAAAATTATTTATTATATTTATTTATAGTAAAAAGTTTCCTGATGATGAATTAATCGAATTATTTGGTGATGCTACTGATGATCTTACTAGTGAAAAATTTCATCCAGGTTGGTTTTTATTGCAACATCATCATGCTACAACATTAGAACACTTAAAAGCAGGCTTAACGTTTCTTAAGAGAAAAGTGAACTCTCAAAAAGAAGGACAATTGTCTTTTTTGAAGGCATGTAGTAATGGAATTTTTTATAAATGACATTTTTAAGCTATTTGTAGTTACTATTATTATATTTGCAATTATACAGGCCAATGTGGGATCAGTAATGGAACAACTTGATACAGTAATGCTTCTTAAAGAGCAGTTTGAATTAGATATGAAAAATTATGGAACTGATCCCATTGAACAACTTGAAAAAGCTATTAAACAGTCAATGTCAGAAGCTAATAAATTATTTGATGAAGTGTTAGCGAGAAGAGATAGAGCAGATGCTACAAGAAATGTTTTAACTGTTATGCAGCGCTACAAGTTCCTGTTTTGCATGCCAATTAATATGGAAAGAAATATAGAGCATGGAAATTATGATTTGGTTATTAACGATTATGCAAGAGTAAAAAATTTATTTAGGAATACTGAAGTGGAAGTATTTAAAATAGTATTAGCAGAAATAGAAAACAGAATTACAACTCTTAAAACATTATTACGAAAGAAGCTTGAAGAAATGCCACTTAGTTTAGAAGAACATAAAAAAATAATTAGAAATCTTGTTAATCTTGAAACAGAAGGTGATGTAGGTTGGGATGCCATTGGTATGTATATATAAAATAATTCTATTATTAACTCATTAAATATTGGACTAACTAAGAAAAATGTATAATTTTATGTTTTAGTTTCTCATGCAAACTGTTTAGATAAAAGCATAAATGCTTGTGTACATGAGCATTTAGAAATAAAAAACATAATTTTGGAGGATTCTGATAAAACTTCAAAACATGTACTGTTTACAGGAAAACAATTTCAAAGTAATAAGAATGATAGAAATAATACATCAATACAAGTATCATGTATTCAAGCTATTTATGATATATTAATTCAACAGTTACCTAATCTATGGAGATTAGGACAAAGTTATTTCAGTGGACAATTGCATGTTGCAGTAGATGTTGAAAAACAGATCCCCTTTAAGGTAAAAAAAATTAAAAATATTTAATCTTATTTTGAATTATTAAAAAAACCTAATTTCAAATCTAAGATGTGCTTTATGATATATCTGTAAAATGTGAATATATGTAATTAAAATCTGTAAATTATTTTTAATAGAATTTGGTTTTATCAAGCATGCAACATACCATGGAAGTTATTAAAAATATATGTCATAATGATGTAGAAGCATCATCACTTTTACATATTTTACACTGTATTAGACAAATGTATGCATCTTTAATTCATTTAGATTTGCCTAGTGATGCCCTTGATATTTTTGGAAAATTTATATTTGATTTGAGGTAAAAATCTTTTTTTAATGATGATTAAATTTATACATTTAAATTGTCAATTTTTTAATTAGTACTCTAACTCTTATTGTGTATTTTAGATTACAATGTTTAGTAGCTTTGTTCAGAAGAACAGCAGAGAATATAGCAGCTTTACATAAAAAGGAAACTTGGGAAATTGAATATTTAAATGAGAATGGTGGTATTACAAAGCTGGTACTTTTTAATATATATATATATATATATATATATATACATATATATATATATAGATACATACATACTCTATAGTTTTAAGCTGGTAAATATTATTTATATCAAAAATTTAACTATATTGTTTTTTTGTCTAAATAGCCGTTCCTATTCGAAGAAATGGTATTGGAGGTAACAAAATGTGCACGAGATACAGTGGTTGCTTGTGGTCCACGAGAAAATGCATTATTTGCTAATCCATCATATCAAATGATCTTTTATAATGCAGTTAAAACTTTATTTACTTCATTTGCAAGATGCTTACAACAATTAGCCTTTAGTGGTTGCGAAGAAGCTTTAGATGATGATGAGCCATCAGTTTCTCAACTAGTTGGATCACCTTCTGGTTATAGAAATAAAAACAATAAACATCAAGGACCTGTAAGTACAATATTATATGCATAAATATAAATATATAGTCATTTTATTTATATATTTTTTAATCTTTGCAATATTTCACTTTCTTGAATAGACTTGGGAACAGTGCCTTTTAATATCATTAAGTAATATACGTTACACTTTGAATATTGTTTTGCCAAAAATAAAAGATACACTAAAAACTCAAGGTTATCCAGATTTATCTAATGCAATTGGTTGGAATTCTAATTGGACGCAATTGGAAACCCTTGATAATGCTGTTTTGGAGGCCTATTTAGAACGACGGTGTGATCCACTTGTTGGAACAATCGAACCTAGTATGTATTTGGGTGGATTAGAATGGGATTTTAATACAGAACCAACTCATATTAAACCATATGCCCAGGAAATATTAGCAAATTTAATAGCAGTTCATGCAGAGGTAAATTGCAAAAAAATTGATTCAATTTTCACTAAATATTATTTAACATAGAATGAATGTAGAATTATATTCTTACAGGTTCATCGGGTTGCTCCAATTCTTTTGAAAAGAGTTCTCTCTCATATTGTTGAGACAATAGCAGAAGAACTTGCACGGCTTATGTCGTGCGTAACACAATTTAGTTCTGCTGGTATTATACAAGCTAGAACTGATATTACACTTTTAAAAAATGCTTTATTGCATTACAGTACTGATAGAGCAAGGTAAGAGACTTATAATGATATATAAAATATAAAAATGTTGAATATATTTAAAATTTAAATATTATAATTTGTATTAAAAATAGAAGCTTTTTTGAAGAGGCTCTTGATGCTATACCACAAGCAATGAATAATGAAGATGGTGTACGTATTGATGCTTTGTTGTTAAAAGTTACAACATCCATGCGATTGCAATTATCTTGTCTTGTAAATGGTACAACTAATGGTACTGTAAGCACAATTGATACCAATCGTGTCACCACTGTTTAACTGGAATTATAAGAATAATAATAAAAATGTAATCATTAATTTATTAAATCCAATGGTTCAAGGCTGTTCATTACCTTTTGTACAAAGCGTATGTGACTTCAGCGACAGTTATCGATAAAATATAAACTACAAACGACAGCAAGGAATGCTGTTCCAATTATGCGTTATCGTAACGGTGTAAAGCTTGTATTCCTGTATCCCTATCACGCATAGATAATAATTGATTTCATGTAAGTTAAAGTAGGTAGTGTTAATAGGTTGTAAACTTTTAAGTCGCTCATATGTAAATCTTTTTTTAATAGTAGTGTCGGTCTTGCAGTAATCCGTGCTAGATACAACGTCAGTATGCATTTGTTTCACGATAAAAGCATAAAGAATAATAAATATAATTAACACATATGATAATAAGTATGTGAATTTGCAAATTTAAAGAAATTATCTTTGATTTTAACTATATCTTATCTATTTGCCTATAGAAGTATTATTGACAATGTAAAGTGTTTACTTTAGAGTTTAATTAGAATTAGATTGAAGGGATTTAAAAAATACATAGAAATATGCAGCCATTCGCTTGGCTGTATTAGCATTACATGATTTACAATTAGATTTCAATATATCGCAAGCACTACAGATCTATCTTACCATATAGAGGTTGCTGCATCTGAAGTTACTCGTACTACTTACTCGATAAAGAAATAAAAGTTTTAGTTGCAATCGGATAGGCAGGCATCTGTTTTGTCATTAGTCGATGAAACAGAGATCTGTTTCACTGTCAGTCGATTAAGCAGAGACTTGTTTCGCCGGTAGTCAATTAAACAAGAATCTGTTTTGCCTTTAATTGATCAAGCAGAAATCTGTTTTCCCGCTAGTCGATCAAACAGGAATCTGTTTTGCCTTATTAATAAAGATGAAAGATAACAAATAAAAGACGAATGATGAAAGATGAAAGATGATAAATGTAAAATTAGAAGATAATTAGATAAAAAAATTAAAATGTAGTTTCATTGGTCCCCACAATTGCTATGCCTTATACGTTTCTTAATTATTTGACTTTAATATTGAATTCGATTTTATTAATATATAATTAAAAGTTTAATTGAACTTTAGAAAAGAGAAAATGTGCAAAATTTATGACTCGTCATTAACTTAAAGCTTGATTTTATTAAAATAAAAATACGAATTTAATTGAACTTTCAAAAAGAATATAAAATATAAAATAATTCTGTTCGAGTACGTGTGGCAATGTGGGACCGGAGACAGGATGTTATGTCGTTTTCGAATTTACACCCCTCACACCCATCACCATAAGAGCATTTTGAGTGATAACATGGTGAAATTAAAAAACTTCTAAGTGCCATTCTCGAAGGTTTCTGGCGAACCTTCGAAAATGAACCTTCAATAGCCTAATAGTTGCGCTCTTGAGCTACAGTGTGCGGGGGCCTCTTCGTCATATAGCCTCTTCTTTGCTTCGTGCCCTAACCAAATACTAGGACAATCGATATCTACAATTAATATCAAAAAACTAAAATCGTCCATTATTCTAAAACATGGAAGAAAACTAAAATCTAACGCAACTCTAACGCAAATCTGAGAAAAAAAATTAAGAAAGCCTAAGGAGAGAAACGATAATTAGTATATTAATTGCTGAAAATCCTATGCCAAAAATTAATTAATTTATTCTAGGGCCTACGAACTGTGATTCTAATGTCTCTTTGTCTTTTATCAATGACTCTACTCGACTGTTATCGTTCAAAAGCAATGACCCTATCGAGACTTTTTATTTATCGATTGATATTGATTAAATATTTAATTAATTGTTATATGAAAATATAATGCAAACCCTTGGACGCTCCTTCTTACAAACGATTGTTTTAATTATCTTAAAGAAAATTATGCACAGTATCATTTGTAATCCAGAGACTATCCATCACGAATGTCTTCTTGTTCATTATTTATTAAAACTCATGAATATCGATTCTTTAATATTATTGTGCAAGTAAAATATTTTAAAATAAATTAAAATATTCAAAATTTTTAATAATTATAAACGTATTTGAACAAAAAGACTCTATCTTGATCTAATAAATAAAGCAGAGACATAAGAAACCATTCACGAGTAAATCTCCAAAGAAATTTAATTGTACTCCGTGTACATTAAAGATTATTTAAATAATTATAGAATTACCGAAAGTATTAATTTATAAGTTTTCGCGTTTAGAGAGTAAGAGTACCGATGTGTACTCGTCGGAGTGGAAAAGAAAACTAACTCGGTTATCGTCAAAGTTAATAAAGGACTGTTTATGTTTATATTACGCAAGGCCAACTGTCCCGAGATTAAAATTTGTAAGTATCGGAATTTTATATTTAAATTATGTAGGGACTTAAAGTTCCGGCAATTTTGATTGCTGTCGATGGAATTCGGTTCGAATCGGTTAAGAACGTTAGATGTGACAACGTGTGGCACGAGAGGTAAACGGGACAGTTGGTTGTCATCGAACGAGTCGGCCAGTCACTGGGTCCAAACAATAACACTGGAAGAAGACAATAGGTGTCGTGATTTCTCGTTATTAAATCGTCGTTCTCTGTAATTCCGCTGTATAATTAAATTTTTCATCTATTCTTGCATTTTATTAAAATAAATATAATATTATACCACTATTATTTTAAGTTTCTCGCGCGTTTCCGTCTTTTTACAGTTTAAACGAATGTACTATTGTTTAAATATTAGTTTATCGTACTCCGCGAACATTAGAGATTGTTTAAATAATTGAAAAATTATCAAAAGTATTAATTTACAAGTTTTCGCGTTTAATAAGAGAGAGTTTCGATGTTCACGCATCGGAATACAAAAGATAACTAACTCGGTAATCGTTTTGTTAATAAAAAGCGCGCTTTCTTTTTTTATTACACAAGGCCATCTACCCCGAGTGAAAATCTTGAAGTAGAGGAATATAAATTAAAATTATTATATGTTACTGACATGTAACGATCCTTGTAATGTTTAAGCGAATGTACGATCGTTTAAATATTAATTAATTGTACTCCGCGTATATTAAAGACTACTTAAATAGTTGAACAATTATCGAATGTATTAATTTATAAGTTTTCACGTTTACACCTACGCAGCAAGTTGTAATTATACTTAGGAAGCCACATGATTTAAATTATTTCCTGTCTCTTATATTTAGAATAATTATATATAAAAATAAAAAATGGTTCGCAATATAAAGCATACTCAACATTTATTATTATTATTACACCTCTACTATGTTTGGAGACTTAAAAGTAATTAAATAATATTATCTATGCGAGTTTGTATATGTTCGTGTAATTTATTTTTATTATTGACAATAACCTTTATCATTGCTAAAGTAATACTCAAATACGACATCTAGACGTATACAGATAGATGTCGTTAGATGTTCTTGCATTTAAAGTAAACCTGTTTTTAATTATATTTTTCGTTTAATAATATTCGGGTTGTTAAATACATCATCATTGACAACTTTAAGAAAAACTTTAATTGAAATACGCAAATCCTTTTGTTTCGTAATTGAAAACTCACGTTAGTGTATTTATTCGTGTTAAATATTTCTATACATTTGGTTTAGGTTAAGTTACATTCAAAAGTAATTGTTTATTATTATAGAAATCTTCAAATTTTAATGTAACTTATATACGTATATATATATATACACATATATATGATCGTGGAAAATAATTAATTGCTTTAATTATAGTTTGATTGTCTAATACTTGTGTGAAAACAAAAATGGCTAGTACATCCAGTGATCAAACTATTATTGCTCAAAAGACTTGGGAGATGTCAAATAATGTTGAAACAATTAACGCAGTCGATGAAATCTACAGATATGATAGACAAGAACAACAAGATATATTAGCAGCTAAGCCATGGGAGAAAGAGTATGTCTAATATAGATACGTAATAGTTTTTATAAAGTTTTAATATTATTATTTTTAGAAGACTAATAAGTAGAAATGATATTTAATTTTACTAATCTATTGGATTTCTTCAATATAGTCCTCATTTTTTCAAAGATATAAAAATCTCAGCATTAGCATTGTTAAAAATGGTAATGCATGCACGTTCTGGTGGAACGTTAGAAGTAATGGGACTTTTGCTTGGAAAGGTAGCAGCAAATACAATGATTGTTATGGATTCTTTTGCATTACCTGTTGAAGGAACAGAAACAAGAGTTAATGCCCAAGCTCAGGCATATGAATACATGACTGCATATATAGAAGCTGCAAAACAGGTAAAATTTGAAGAACATTTTTTAGTTCGTTTGCATTAGATGCTAATATTTTGTTTAATGTATTAAAATATTTTCTTAGGTTGGCAGACAGGAAAATGCCATCGGTTGGTATCATAGTCATCCAGGGTATGGATGTTGGTTGTCAGGTATTGATGTCTCTACACAAATGCTTAACCAAAATTTTCAAGAACCATTCGTTGCTATTGTAATTGACCCTGTACGAACTATTTCTGCGGGTAAAGTTTGCTTAGGAGCATTTAGAACTTATCCAAAGGTGTGTAGCAAAAGTTATATAGAGTCGTGAATTCTAATGTATTTTATGATAATGCATTTATATCAATATTATGACTATTTTTAATCTATAGGGTTATAAACCAGCTAATGAGGAACCATCAGAATATCAAACAATACCTTTAAATAAAATTGAAGACTTTGGTGTTCATTGTAAACAATATTATTCCTTAGAAGTATCATATTTTAAATCATTATTAGATAAACGATTGTTGGATTCTCTATGGAATAAATATTGGGTGAACACTCTTAGCTCTTCTAGTCTATTAACAAATGCAGATTATACTACAGGACAAATATCTGATTTGTCTGATAAATTAGAACAATCGGAAGTTGCACTTGGAAGAGGATTTGTTTTAGGTGGAACAGATCCACACGATCGTAGTACAGTTGAAAAACTTATCAAAGCAACACGTGATAGTTCTAAAACTACGATTGAAGTTATACATGGTTTAATGGCACAAATTATTAAAGACAAATTATTTAATCAAGTTGGAACAAATATGACAGATACTCGTTAAATACCATTCAATTATATTAATTCATAATAAGTTAATTTTTAAGTAAGCCAAACAAATGTATTTGTAATAAAAGCAACGTGTGTTATAATTAATACTTGTTACATATGCAACTTTTCTCTTTTCAAGTTGTAAGTTTTCATATATTCTTATTACATAAATATGTAACTTATAGAAAATATAGAGGAAGTGTAATTATTTCTTCAATAATCTTTTTAATTAGATAATTTTCAAAACAAATGTACGAAACGTATACTTTAAAGACTTAGTGGAATAAAAATACATTTTATTTTCACACCTTGATTTGCTAGAAAGTATATATACAGCATCTTTATCATTACCCAATATCTTCACAATTGATTTATATATCCATATTCATTATACATACATACATACATATATATATATATATATATATATATATATATATATATATATATATATATATATGTATATATATATATTTATATTTATATTTATTTATAATCATATTTATAAAACTAATATAGCATTGAGAACAAGTAGGCAGAGCACACCCCACTGAAGGGCTGATACTGTCTCACAGACTTTAGGACAAGGCCACTCAGAAACACACCCACCTGTTCTGCTTTCGCACTCCAAACATTCATATCGCACAACATATAAAGGGACGGAGCTAAAATGCGCGTACAATTATACTAATAACATATCTAACAATATTTCATAATGTTAATGAAAATCTGGCATGATCAAAGAAGCCTAATTCCACTAAAATCAACTAAGGATGTGCTAAATTTTCAACTATATGTATTAAGCCTAATAAACTTACAAAACTATGCTGTAACATGCTAACATTAGATTTAATTTAATAAAATTAAGTACATTACTCTTCTGTTAGTTTACATGTATAAAAGACTGAAAAATAATCTTTTCAATGTACGAAATTATTTTTGTCTGCCACACTGCCATTACCTAAGTAGGTATCATACATTTTTATAGACCTTGCATTTTTTATTTTATAGCAAGCATATTTTATACAGATAAAAAAATAAAAATTAGACCCCCTCTAAAATTACTTGAATAGATTAATTTTCTTCACACATTCTTTGAAGACATCGATAAATACCCAGTTTTTTTCTTTTTTTTTTTTTTTAATTACAAAGTGCTAAACTTTACAATTTGAATAAATTAGATAAGGAATGTAGTGTTTTGTGCAAATGTATAAAACAAATTTTTATCATTTTTCAGTTGTCATCTGATATTGTGAACTGTTGACAGATGAATTAGTAAATTATATTATAATTTTAAAAGGCAGACCCAAAATGAATTATTTAAAAATTTCAATAGTGCAAACTAATTTTTCTATCGTACGAGAGCATGATTAATTCCGGTTAAACTACATCTTTACATGTGTTAAATAATTACATATTTGCAACATATAAAACTTCTTACATACTGTCATCAATTCCTCACATTCCACTGATTTTAGTCACTTTGTAAGTGTTAAATACAGTTTTCACAATTATAAAACAAATTTTGTATATAACTTTATTATTTGAATTGTTAAAAACAACGAATTTTTTTATTTAAGTTTTAGTAAATTATGATTGTGTGATTTTAATATAACTTATGCCCCCCATATAGAGCAATTAAATGTTTGTAATTAAACCAATTTTATATAACAACCAGAATTCAGCCCTCCAATGTTACTATATATTCTAAATTACTCGAAATTGTATAAACACTGCATCCCTGACATTATTAGAAAATGAGGGATATTATAACTCACATATTCAACCATGTGTGTGTAATCACAACAAAAAATTTTTTTAAATAAAACATCAAAAAGTGAATACCATAATATAATCCTAATAATTGTATTATATTCATATTTTATAAGAATTCCATTTTGTATCTCATCTGTATAAGAATCTCATCACTTCTATATGACTGCACCTATCTATTATTTACAAGGCAATCGAGTTCTTCATTTGTTACAAATATAGTAGAAAAGATCAATTATTACAGCAAGGGTTAATTGTTCATCATAGTAACAGGACAACAACACTTTTAAGAACAATCATAATTCGTCCATACTATTAAGAGATAGATCGGAGAGATTCTATTGTGTTTATCCAATACTTTAAGATATGCAAACTAAATGAAGAGACATAATAATATCATGAATTTAACAAATTAACAGATTAGTGTTGTATCCAATATTATTTTCCTACCTTATTATGTCCTGGTAGAGAAAATATTTACAATGATATATATATATATTTTTTTTTTGTATAGACATGCACCATAATATGAATGATATTTTACATTATTTTGCATATTTTCCGCTTTATTTATTTATTACCAATTATGCTTGATGTTTCTCTGTAAATTGTCGAAATTAATATTGTATCACCTGCTCAAACAAGCATCATTTTAATGTTTTTTTTTTTTACGTTGATTATCTACAAGTGTATGATGCATGCATATCAATGATAGAACCGAAAAAATATTCAATAACTGTCTCAACTTATAAGAGCTCTTCTACCAATGATATACTTTAAAATACTTAAGAAGAGAAAACTTAAGAATATTACATACAATTTCGAATAATATCTAATAATGTGTAATATACATAAGTAATCTGTACATAAGTGAAATAATTATGATATTGCTTAGTATTGAACACAGGGTTGTGCCTGTGAGCAGGTGGGATGTCCTTTTTCAATAGGAAAGACTAATATCGATATGCACATGCCATAAAATAAACTCTATTCGCACTATACGTGCTGCTGGTTCATCAATCATTCAATGAATAAAAAGAAATGTTTGGTACATTTTTGTCAATGCATATGTTCACTTTACCTCAAAAATAAAGAGGTCGTGTATGGTCTATATCAGACTTAATTAATTATTAGGCAGGCATATGTACAATTGTTTTTTGTATTGTAGGATGTCACTGCGATACCAATGAGGGAAAATTATTTACTTCTGTCTGTTCTAAAATTGGCCCAGCTGATCCAGTATAAGAAATTCGTAGTCTCATTCTTAATGGTACCTGGTTAGACAGAATAAGTTCCAACAAATTATTATAAAATATATAGTTATATAACTAATAGATATTATTATACAAAAAAACGCGCTTTTTTTTTAAATACAAAAAAGAAAACTATTTCTATATATGTATTTTGATTTACGATAATAGCTAAGCAGTTTGAATGTTTCTGAAAATTGACATTCGTAAATATAAAAAAGGACAACTTACGTTATTGACATTTGCAACTCTTATTACTTGAGTTACTTCGCCCGATGGAGGAATAACTGTACTTGATGGTGGCAGCATTTGTAGTTGGAATGTCTAAAAATTGTACAATATTTTTCTCATTATTTATTTTATTACGTACAAAAGTAATATATATAAATGAAAATATACAAAGTTTAATCTTTACCCTAGGAACTGCGGCTTGAAATAAAAATTCACTTAATGCACTATTTGTAGAATTATGTGCCGTCATATTTATAATTAATAAGTCTGTAATATCTGGCGGTCTTTCCATTTTAAAAGTTATTTTAAGTCCGGATTTATCCAAAACAATCATACTTGGAGTTTCTATAATTATATTTAAATTTAATTTAGACATTCATTTACATTGATTATGAATGATAATATATCTTTGTACGAATACGAACCAATTTGCGCTGAAGAATTGAGTAGGCCATCCACCAAAAAGTTTGTCGTACTCGTAGGATTAAATATCTGTGTTGTTAATTGTGATTGTTGGGGTAATACTAAAGGTGGTGTCCCTGTATTCATATCCAAACTACCGAGTAAATCTAAAAGATCGTTGTTATTTATACTTGTTGTTGGGGGAGGTGGATTTTTAGTCGTAACTGTTGGCATTGTCATTCCAACGTCGGTACTTCCAAGCAAATCCAAAAGTGCACTCTTTAAAAAAGAGATTATATTTTTATCAATAATTTATTAACACCTTTTATATAGTATCCATTTGATACATACTGAATCAGATGGGGTAACAGATGTTTCCAATACTACTGATTTTTCATCTTCTTGCTCTGGCTCGCCATTCACCATACCGATAATACCATTTGCTTGTGGCCTTGCTGTCTCCATCGGAGGCATTCTCTCAAGCAAAGCAGGTCGTAAATGATCATATTTTCTGAACAACTGTGAAAATTCAATGCCTCTTTGTTGCAGCTCAATATGTAAATTACTACCAAACGTATCTATAATCTGCCGAATTTTTCTGTAAAATAAAAAAAAATATATATATAACACATCAGTTTATATCAGTGATTTTACGATTTATTTAAATTATATAAATAATATGAAAGTATTATCATTGTAAAAATGCAAAAAAAATTTTACGAAGATAATTCTTACTCATTTCCTTTTTGAAATCTTGTACTTAATTTTGTAAGGGATAATAAAGTATACTGTTTTGTAACAACTGTGTTTTGTGGACTCCATAATAATCTCTGATAAACATCAATAACTTCATCTTCTGTTAACTGCAACATATAAAAATTGATCATTGTGAAACAGTTTTAAAATGTATCTCTTTACTAATTTAAAAATATGGATATCCAGCTAACGTTTATTGGTGCATCTGCGTCTTCCAATGGTGGACCATAAAGTAAAAGATCGCCATACTCTCCAATACACCACGTTGCTACTTGAGCCAAAGGTTGTTTATCAGATGTATCCTTTTCTAATGCACGCCATAATGCACTAACTGCATAACCTTGTTGTGATTGCGTCTCTGAGATTAATTGAATTGTGCAAGCTACTACATCATCTCTTACATAATTGCCAGCCTGTGATAAATAGAAGTAAATTTAATAAATGTTCCGTTGCATTATGTTTTTTATATAGTAAGAGTTGAAATTTCTATTAATAAATTTATAATTATTACAGTGTACGCACAGCAACAAGGACTTTAAATAATGTTTCCAAATGCCAACGTTTATTAGGTGCAAATCTTTCCGCAGACATTACTATATTGCTACTACATTGGGCTTTGAATTCGGGATCTGCACGTTCTAAAAAGAGTAATAATTCTTTCATCATATTTCTAATATTACTTGAATTAACAAGCGCAAAGCTCAGTTCCATTGCTCTTCTTCTTATTGATACATCTGGATCTTTTAAACATTCCTGTAATAAAAAAAAAAAAAAATAAAATACATGAGAAGTGCGATATATATATATATATATATATTTTTATCATTCGAAGATCTTACCAATATTGTTGAACGATGCCTCTGAACTGCACTTGTATCCACATAAACTGTTTTCAATAATGTATTTAATGCAACATAACGAATATTTTTGTCATTGTTTAATAAAAATCGGCCTAGGATATTAACTGCTAATACTCTAAGTCCACTTTCAGATTTAATATCCATTATTGAGAGAACAGTTTCATATAATATTGTATTGCCAACATTTTTACTGGTTTCTGTATTTGTAGCAACTTGTGCTAAAATATCGTTCATTGCCTCGGATGCGTCCACATCGTTACGTCCCAAAATTCTAAGGAGACGTAAAATTTTCACTTGCAAAAATGGATCAGATACTCCGGATACATCATGCTCTGGGGAATATCCGGCTAGTATTAAATTTTTCAGAATTCTCACTAGATTTGGCACAATCTGAAATAATAGCATAGTTTTTTAAACATCAAAACTTATCCTTAATGTAACCAAACAATAAAGCACATTAAAAAAAAAGTGCAAGTAGAAGAATATAGTATAAATACTTATTTTCAATTGTTAATGCTTATAAAGAATAAAAGAGAACAGTAACAAATATAGTATATAATACTATATATAATAACAAAAATAATTTAACAATAGTTTATAACATGCTCTTATTGATACTTAAAAATATATGGATATATAAATTCTTATGTTTAAATTTCAACCAGAAGATTGAAAAACAAATTCTTGATAAACTTCAGAACAACCCTGAGTTGTATTTTTGGTATTGCAATGGATTATATTTCCCAAATAATAAAGCTCTAATTGTTATTATTTAAATTTCTTAGGTTCTAAAATGCACCACCTTAACCAGCTAAATATTATATGTATGTTTAGAAAGCAGGTAACAAGATACATGTGTACCTACAGTTTCATCCAGAAAATAATGAAGAATATATATTTAAAATAGTAAGAAAATATATTTAGATATATATTAAATATAGATTGACTTATAATCAATAGTATAATTGCAAGCAGCATAACAGAACCTTAACCTCCTAATTAATTACTATAATCCCATGTAAAGTAAAAGAAAAGAATGAAGTCTGTGTGTGAAGCATAACATGCAAGTATACATTAAACATTTATGTGTCTTTTACCTCTCGATGGCCGCATTCCTGAAGAAAATAAAATGACATTTATATTATGATGATTATAATGTATAAAAGCAATTTGGAAAATTAAAATAAAATGAAGATTCGATTGTTTTTAGAATGTAATGAAATTATTGATATCAATTTTTGTAACTTCAATCTTTACTATTTGAGACATGAGACTGCATTCTTTTCCATTGTAAGTGTTTCCATTAAAAATTTTATGTGAATTTTACTCGCACAATGTTCATTAATATTTAATATATAAAAATGTTATATTTTCTAAAGTGTATCTAACAGTTGATTTATCGTTATTTCTTTCTAATCATTTATACTACATTATATTTCTAGAATATCTACAATATCTATATTCAGGAATATAAACATACCTTCTTGAAATGGTTCAATGTATCAATGCTGTTTTCACACATTTCAGTAATAAGAGTAACGCCAGTTATTAACACTCCATGGTTTTTTTCTGTAATTAAACTTCGTGTAGCAGGTAAGAACATTTCCATTAATTCTGGTACACGTCTAATAATTCTAAAAGCACATAATGCAGCTTTTTTTCTAATATATGCATTTGGTGATTTCATCAGTCTTTCAACTTCAGAAGCAAGGTCCCTTGCCATTTCTGGTGATGCAATAGCACCCAATGTACAAAGGGCCAAACCAATTACGAACTGTGTAGAACTATTTAAGTCACTGTATAAGAGAAATTAATAGTTAGTAACAAGTATCATAATTTTTTATATAAGTAGAATGCGTCTTATATCAATTTGAAAGTCCTCACGTTTTTAAGCAATTTGTTATTAATAAATGAACATCTTGTCGTTCATCTAATAGTAACATTGCTCCCAAATAGCCTATACGTTTATCTGTGAACCTGGGTGATGCAATAAGTTTCAAACATTCTAATTGTCCAAAATGTGCTGGATATCTAAAAATATAATTTATAACGTTATTACAATAGCCTTTTTTATTATAGGTAAATCTTTTCAAAAAAAAAAAAGAAGAGAAAAGAACCAAATGTTTATTACTGACCCAAGCATGTGAATGTATAAAAGTTTTGCGATGTTACGACATCTCCAAACACTATCCTCTTCTCTAAATGTTGAACGAATATAAGCACATTCCTTGTTAACTACTGTCCTTTCTTCTGCTGCTGTTCTAGCTGCTCTTATTTGTCTGATCAAGTCTCTCAACCTTGTTGGTGCCGGCATTCTAACTGTTGAAACTTTTAAATTATAGATGTAACATCAGTGCATTGTGTTAGCAGCTCTATGATGAGTTAAAGTGCAATGATGATTTGATAGTTATTCTCATGAGATACCACAATGAATAAGCATATATTGCATATAATAAGCAAGTATAATCTATTAAATAAGTGCAGAAAAAAATGTATACCCATAAGGAGAAGAAAAAAATAGCGTAAGGGGCATGTGTTATTTAAATCATAAAATTATAATTGTAAATATATGCAGACATAATTAGAAAAATAATTTGAAATATCATATTTCTTTATTAGCAAAGCAATTACAGCTTATTAAAAGATTTATGATTTGAAGCTTGCTCTTATAAGCAAAAGTATAAAGTTGATATTTTATATCAAATGTATATACTTAAGCATTGTAAATATAAACTTAATACTTACCTCTCTCTACTGCCTCATTGAAAGCTTGTTTTATGGAAGCCATGTTAAAGGCTGGGTTAAACCTGAAAGAATACACACGCAGCCTACTATATGCACACAAAAGTTACTGTCCACCTTCTATTTATGCAATGACACTTGTACTCCTTTATTTAATTTCAAGAACAAGCCCATCTCTTACTCTCTTTTTTAAAAAATTTTTTATATTTAAAATGAACCAATTATGATAGAAGATATTGCCAATTATATTATATTCTAAAGAAATATTTTAAATTCTTAAAAATATAAGTCATTTATCATTTATCGAAGATTTAGGAATGAAAAATTACCCATGTTCTGAGGCATTCATGGTTTCACAGGCTGGTTTTGAAATTTAATCGATAGACGTCACTAGTAAAAATGAATTGGTGATGATTAGGGAACACGTATGTTGCTCTCCTCCTATTGGACACACGATAGTCATATTATGGAGCATGATAACCATAACTTATTTTAAATAAAAAACAGAAATATTAATGAATAAAATCACAAGCACAACCAAAATAAAACACTAATTCCAATTCGTCAAAATTAAAAGGAAGATATGGACGATATTGAAAATCATTAGTTTACATGTATAAAACACCATATGTACTACTAAAACTCTCTCACCACCATAATCATATGATTCATTGATTTAAAACCATAACAACAACAATTTTAAATCATATACAAATAATAATATTGTTTTAAGGAGCTATATGTGTATGCGAGTTATTCAAAAACTAGCACGCGAGATCTATCGCTAAAGAATTAATATTTTTCTCCGCTAATATCTTTCCCTTGTGATATTTTGATATGCACATACAGCACAAGAAATGATATAAAAAAAGAAGAAAGAAGAAGAAGAAGAAGAGGAAAAAGAAACCATCAAATAAGAGCTAAATCTTCAAAAATATTTACAATAAAATTTCTTTTAAAAAAAAACGAACCTCACAACACTGTCACATTGCAAGACGTAGGAGGAAAAAAGATAAGAAAAAATCGATTTGAAAATCCGCTATTCGATATAATTAAAATGACAAGTGTATCGTAAACATAAGATAACCGGTTTCACGGAGGCAAACGACACGAAAAACGATCTGAAGAGGAAACGCGTTACTCGGAATCGACTATCGGAGTCCTTGAACGTTATTCGATCGCAATTTCACGTGTCTATTGACCACGAAAGCGTGCTCGATGCAAAGGTTGGCAGCATATTGAAAAACGTGTACTTATAAACCGGTTACATAAAAAAAATAGTCCTCTCATTTATTAAGGACTGCAGCGAAAGCAAAGGGTTAAGTTGCACTCTCTCACTCTCTCCCCCCCTTTAAAACTATCTATCCATCCATGTATCTCTTTCTTTCTCTCTCTCTCTCTCACACACACACACACACATACACACACGCATACACTCTTTCTTGTCCTCCCCTTTCTGAAACTGTCAAAAACGGTACCCGATCAACGATGAACTCTGCGAAGAAGTTCTCTTACGGCCACGATCGAGCGTCGTACGGTAACAAGACGACACGGAGGCGCGCGTCTTCGAGTTTGCTGTCGTGTCGGCCACTTTTCCACACGCAACAAACTCCGTATATGACAAAACGGCGAGAGAAATGCCTCGCCTCCCAGGTAGGTATCACGAATCGGGCGCCCTCGTACACACTTCGCATACAGTGCGCCGCGCCTGATTTTCTCTCTCTCTTTCTCTCTCTCTCTCTCTCTCTCTCTCTCGCTCTCTCTCATTCACTCATTCTCTATCTATTTATCTCTCTCTTACGCACACGCACGCACACACACACACACACACACACACATATATATTTTCTCTGTTATGATAATCACCGTACACGATTGTTCACTTGGTAGTATCGTAAATGTTACACGAATTTTCCTTTTCGATAAACAATATTTAGTTTATAATCGAGGTCCGTAAATCGTCGTTCATAATCGTACGTCTCTACGGGCGAGCAGCCTGTAGAGCACACGACAAAAGATCGCCCGCACTACGCGCGCTCTAGTCGTACGAGGAGAATCAAAATGGCGGTCTACTTGTCATCTACGTTGATCTCTCCCCCTTATGATGTATAATAGACTCTCCTCTATATTTGTCTCTTTTTTTGATTGCGTGTCAAAGACAACGTCATCTAAAAATATTCGTTGGACAATATTAGTTTTTACAAACGATTATCGTCTTCCAATAAACGATAAACTCTATCTTAATTTACTTTTTATTATCTTTTGCTATTTGTGCTTTTTTTTTTTTAATAATTCCTTTTAAATCTTTATCGCTTTTGAATCACGTGTAACGAAACAACTATACTATCTGGTATCACAATCAGAATATTACCGACCCGCGAAAAATTTGCACATTTGAATGTTTATAGTTGACTCATACTCCTCCGCGATAAGATAATCGCGTTCCTTATTATCTTATTTATCATCTATCGAACGGAATTGCCAAACGATTTATGATTGATTTATAAGATGCGATTGTATAAGTGTCATTGCACAATCGTAGGTGGATATGTATATGTTTGTTCTTTGTTAAGAATTTCTTGTAAGAATGAATGTGTATATAGTGGTTAAAGATAAGTAAACAATACGTATACCACGATTGTTACTCGATCGAAAAATATCTAAATAATAATAATAATAATAATAATACGTTTATTTTCTCAATCAAAAAAAAATAATAATGTTATAAACGAATATATAAGATTTTTATTAAAATTTTGTTTGAGATTAGACGTAATGAAATTTAATGATTTTTGAATGTATTTTATTTATATTTTCAAGTTATTTTATTTGATCATGTATTATACTTTGAACAAAAATTTAGAAAGCGATATAACGTGAATTTTAATTATCAAGTTTATATAGATCGACCGCACATTGATATAAACATACGTACCTTCGGTTGAATTCAGGAGGTAAAACGCTCCAGTCTTCGGTGTCGTAATAAGGCCACATGATACTATAAAGCTCGAAAAGAAAATTTGTTTCTAATTGAAATGTGACACTAAAATATTAGCTATATATCATACAAAGTACAGCTGCACAACCAGTTTTGTACACTTTTATCACCATTATAATATAACGTCGGGCGAAGTGTTGGCATTATCTCTTATCTCCATTATTATCTCGATATCAGTACCAACCAGGTTAGTCGTGTGAATATTCTTAAGGAACGACTATAAATTTTATTAGATCGAGTTATGAATGGGAAAGGGAATCAACAAAATAGTGTCAAATACAAAATTGATAATTTTTATTGTCAGAAACATCGTTATTATAGTTCGATATATTTAATAAAAAATAAATCTGTATCTTAAATAAAACGTATTTTATTTATACAAACATAACACATACGGAAAAAGATTAATAATATTGTCTGCGATATATAGTTAACAATTAAGTAGGAATGTTGTGGTTATGATAAACAACTATCGTCTTGACTTCGAGGAGGGCGAACGTCGTTATTCCTTTTTACACAGTCTACAAGCCAATGAATGCCTTCATCTACGCCATCTCTTTATCATAAAATTCATAGGTTATAATTTTATTATTTTTTTACATAATTCTAACCAATATTTTTTATAGTATAGACTGTAACAAATAACGAAATAGTATAAAAAAAAAAAGAAATGAATATAAAATAACTTGAACGTACCCATTAAGAGCCGATACAGGCATTACCATACAATCCCTTCGTCCAATTAAGTGTGCATTTTGATTAAATATTGGTTTGACTTCTCTAACACCCATGCAATCTGGAACATCCTGCTTATTGGCTAAAACTAAGAGGGGTACTCCTCTCAAATGTTCAGACGATATTACTCTATCTATAATACCAAATAATATTGCAATCTTTTAAATAGTATATTTTGGTATGATAATTAAAAATATTAATCCAACATAATAATGTGATATCTATAAAATATTTCATATATCAGAAACTTACCAAAGGTTTCTTTAGAATCTGGTATCCTATCACGATCAGATGAATCAACGATATATATTACTGCATGTGATTCGGCATAATACTGCATAATTAAATAATCATATTATAAACATTGTGTTGATATAACTTACAAGATAATATTAATGATTATATACCTTATCCCATAAAGACTGAAGTTCTTCTTGTCCTCCAAGATCCCAAAAATTAAAACGAATTCCAGCGATATCAATTTTTCCAATATTCAATCCAACGGTTGTTGTGATTTTACTTGGATTCATACCTTTATAATTTTTTGTAAATTTAGTTTTAGCCGCTTCTAAATACGTCTAAAATAAACAAAATAGATAATTCCACAAGAAAACGGAGTGACATATAACCTTAAAAAATCGTTCATTCTACACGCACAGTTTTTCCTGCATTATCAAGTCCAAGTATTAATATAAAATATTCGTCCTTTTGTACTAAGTACTTATATAAGCCGTGTAAAAGTGTGTACATTTCAAATTATTTAAATTAATTTGCGTTTAACCTATATTTCTCATGATGTTTATATTTTATATCTAATAGTAACTTTCTGAACTCGACAATTGGATCGTTTCAGTTTCGAAGTGACAATAAAATTTCTAGTGACAATAAAATAATTCTTGAAATATTAGAAACTACCAATCATTATCAAGATATGAAAGAAAATTGTATAATATTCTATTACAGAAATAATAAATGATCAAAATCATAACAATAAATATTGTAGAAATAACGTAAAATAAGTCAGTTTTATAAAAAGGATCAGAAGAAGAGTATTCGTTAAAAGGAAAACTCTTGCTAACTTTATCAATGCTTATTACATTAGAATCAATTAATCGATTTATCGATTTTTAAAAATCGTAATTTTTTTTATTACATAAAATATATCAAATCTTTGGCACGTTACAAAAAGTAATTTTCGCACAATTTACATTAAATTTTATCGAACTAATCGGTTACATTTAATAGGTAAATAAATTATTAAATACCTTATTAATAATTATATAAATGCAGGTTTGTGTGAATGAAAAAGTTATATTGTTTTGTATATTATTTTATACAAATGTTAAATGTACAAATCTATTATACAATGTGCATTCAATTTTATTAAGAAATAATGCAAATAGGATTAAGATGCATTCTTGCAATGCATCAATTTATTTGCAGTAATTATTATGCAATATTGATTTGCATAGTTATAATTGTATCTTTTTAATAAATTCCAGTCTTACAATCAGAAATATTTAACTTTCTGAATTTGTTTGTAATTTTTAAGAAATTAGACTTTGAATAGAGAGAAAACACTTTATAATAAATCCGTTCCATTAGCTTGAAAACTTCTTTTGAATGATATATGTGGATACTTTCGTCGCCATTCTTGAATTTTTGAATCCGTTATTCCTTCGCAAAAGCTAAGATCAATCATTTCCAATTTGGGGCACCATAATAAAAATCCATAACACATGTCAGGAGTAAGGGAACGTGCTCCTAACAAATCTAATTGTTGCAAACGTTGACAAAGTAACAATGGCTCTAAATCTCTATCTGTTAATCCTCTTAATGCAGCCAAAAATACTTTTTCTAAATAACGGCAAGATGATAATAATGCCCTTAATGAATCACCTGGAGCACCCATTCCACCACTATAAACATAATATGTAATCGTATCACGATTCGTTTTTTCTTAATAGCTAAATATTGTTTAATCAAATAGCACATACCACCATCCAAAATCTACTTCTCGAAGATTAATGCACCGAGCAAGGGCTCTTACACCATGCGGTGTGAGAGTTTGTGCTTTCCAAAAGTCCACGCTTTCCAATTGTAGACAAGAGTTTCCTAATTCAATTGCTACTTCATCTACATTTAAACGATCATGCATTCCGGCTAAATTTAAATGTCTCATTTGAGGATTTCTCCTTAAAATTGAACATAAAATAGAAGTTTCAATTGCAGTTCCATAAAGTTCCAGGCGTTCAAGGCACTGTAGTTTCTCTAACTTCGAAAATCCTTCATTTGTAATACCCATGCAATTACGCAAACATAATTCTAAAAAAAAATGTAAATAAAATTTATGGTATATGAAAAACTTATATATTGATAAGTTTAAAGACATACCTTTTAAGTTTTTACAAATTCTTGAAACTTCAAGAATTACCATATCATTAATAGAGCGACAGCAATTTAAACGCAGATGTGTCAGAAGACTACCACAAGAATGAATAAAATCTGCAAGATCTCTGTCACTGATCATGTTATAATTACCACACCATGATAAATCTAAACGTTGTAAATATTGACACCTTGGAATTAAATGTTTTAGCGCATGATCATTTAGGCAATACCAATATGGTTTCAAATTCAGACTCGTGTAGAGAAGAGCATCTCTCGCTATATTACTAAAATGTCTGTTTACTCTGCATAAACGACAGAGTGTCTTTAAATCTAGATTTCTTAAAATTTTTAGAACTGTTTCATCCTGTAAATCAGTATAATAAATATATAAGCAATGACATAGAAAAATATAATATAAAGATCAAATACTTTACTGGAAGTGCAGAAAAACTACCACATGGTTGACTATCAACGTTATTCGAAGTTGACAATAAATTCTTGTCATTTGGTAAAGATATCCTACATATTGGAGAGGATGAAGAAAGATGCATCTCTCGTATAAGTTTAGGGAACTCTTCCTGTAAAAATTCTTGTAAACTATTAAATGCTTCTTCTATAGGCGGTACGGAATGGCAATGTTGTTCTAATGTAGTAACTAACTTGCCTTTAGATATATTATCCATTATTCTGCTGTAAATTTATATATAAATATATATGTATGCATTAGTTCTTAAGAAAAATGATAATAATGTACATAAAATAAATATTTTCTACCTGTTATAGAGAATGCAGTATTTGTGAAACATTTTTTTAAGTATAGTCAAATCTTGATTAGCTTTCAAATAATCAGGCGTTAAATTATATATATCTTCATTATATCCATTACGGCCTAAATCTTGTAACAAATTACTTAAATTTTGATGATACATATGATTGCGAGGCATTATCAATTCTGATGTCCCAATTAGAAGTACAGCATCCAATTCTGTATAGTAATCCAATAAGTCATGATTAAATTCTAATCTAACCATTTTTGTTTTAAAATGGCAAGTCTTTAAAGGTGGTGAAAATATGCGTGGTCTCTGAGGTACAAATTGAGGGGGTCCATTCCATAACTGAAACCACTGACCACAAGGATTTTGTACCCATATACCGACTACGCTGCCTGGATTATAGGTTTCATATATTGATATTCTGATAGGATATACCTCTTGATAATATTCAACATCTTCATATAACAAAAAGTATATTACTTTATAATCTATGTATTAAATAACAAGTATCTAATCTTTCTTTTTCATGTACTACATACCAATATAATCTTGGCTAATTACACTTTCATTATTCTGTATCATGTAATCCCCTAACCTTGAAGGTGCTTTATTCCACCATGGTCCATACGTTCTCTAGAATTATTAATGATTACATTTATGAGATTAAAATAAATATAACATCTCTAAAACAATAGACAATTAACCTAGTTCTCTTAATATAAAATACAAAAATTTTCAGTTGCACTCAAGCATGATTGAGATCTTTAATTAAACATACCATGACAAAGGCTTGTGGAAAGTCTCCATAATCAGGAAATTTACTTGGGTTTCCAGCAACATTGTATGCTGTGTAGGAAATACTGATATTGCTACCATACTGAGAACTAAAGTCGCACACATCTTTAACAAATTGTTCGACGAAAATGACGGATTCATTTTTTCCTGTAGAATTGTTATTATTTATTGGTACAACTTCGAATTTTGTTTCATCATGAGGTATCATGACATTCACGATCTACCACCGATTTACTAAAAACGCTCATTTAAATATTATGACAGTATATACAAGTGTCGACGTAAACAGCATTCGCGCTAAAGCTTCAGCTCATTCTTAGACCTTGTGCGATACGAATGCTTTCATTCAAATAGACAATAGTGGATATTTTTTTTCTCTTCCGTTCTTAGTAATTCACGTGTGTGTGTGTGAGTGTGTGTGTGTGTGTGTGTATGTGTGTGTGATAAATATATAAATATATATAAATTTTGTATTCATACAAAATATATGAAATTGTGTGTATATATATATATATATATATATATATATATATATATATATATAAATTTTGTATTAATACAAAATATATGAAATTGTGTGCGTGTATATATATATATATATATATATATATATATATATATATATATGTACGTATGTATGTATATTTGTACGCAAATGCATATCTTAATTTTTGAATTAGAAGCATTTATAAATATTTATGAGAAATTCAAAGAAATTAATAACGTCGGTAATGATGATTTCGCGCTTACGGCGGACAAATTTTGAGCCGAGCGTTAAAGTAGTTAAGTATTTATTCTATGATTAGGTGAAGGTAAAGCATATAAACGTGCAGTTGTATTGATTGTGTTGGAGAGAGCATTTTAAAAAAGCTTCTTGTTTATATCGATTTAAAGAAATAATTAATTGAAAGTAATTTAAAATAATATTTATATTCCAGTTTATATAATGTATAATTTCGGTCTTAGGAGCAATATAGTTTTATTAGGAAAATTAAAACCAATTGTTATTTTATCATCGCCATTTAATACTAACCTTAGTAAAATCCATGTAGCAACACGTTTTATAAAACGTAATTTTACTGAACTTGTACAAGTGGGAAAAAGAGTAAAACAAGATGAGGAGGATAACCAGAAATTACAACAACTCTTACAAGATAGTTACATGAATAAAAAATATAAATTGCTGCAATACGAAATTGAATATTTGCGAGAAACGAATGAACTCGTTCCCAATGTATTTCGTCCAAAAGATTATATATATTTGTTAAATTCAACTAAGTCACATCAAAGGTAATTGAATAATATTTAGTAATTGTGTACACGATCATGTTTATTTAAGAATTGCAAATATTCATTAATTCTAATATATTTTCAATTATATTTTATATTAAACTTTATTATCGTATAAGTTTATATATAATAAAATTTTTTTAATGCTTAATAGTTATTTCCTTTGGAATTTATAATTTAACATTATGCATATATTTATAGGAAATATATTCGATTTCTCAGTTTAAATGAAATAAAAAGAGAAAAATCTATTAAAAAACGTCAACAATTGAAGGAAGAAATACGTTTAGAAATGATAAAACAACAAGAAGAATGTCCAAGTGGCTTAAAATATGGTCTCATGCATAATTCCTTATTTTTTCGAATTTATGAAAAATCATTAGATGACTTTTTAAATTATAATCTAGCAATATCTTCAATGTTTGAGCCAAATATAGTGTTTGATTGTGGATACGATGATGTAATGATAACTAATGAAACAACGAATTGTGCTAAACAATTAGTATACAGTTTTGTCCTTAATCGTTTGCATAATTATCCAGCTAAGCTTTATTTATGTAATGCTTCAAGACAAACTCGAATTATGCAATCGCTTCATAATTTAGTACCAAATCTTTATGAAGAAAGCTTTCCATTAGAAACAACTTCCGAGTCCTATCTTGATATGTTCGATAGAAATAAATTAGTGTATCTAACGCCGCATTGTAGAACAGAAATGACATTGTACAATCCTAACAAAATTTATATTATTGGAGCAGTAGTAGATAAGGTAAGATATTTCATGACACAAAATTTTTTGAATCATTTAATTTATATTTTGTTATTTTTTTTAGAGAAATCCTCAACCTTATTCCTTAGCCAAAGCTAAAAAAGAAGGTATAAAAATGGAAAAACTACCATTAGAAAGATATATAAACTGGAACACAGGAAGTAATAAATGTCTTACTCTTAATCAAGTCTTAGGTATATTATTAGATGTAAAACATACAAAAAGTTGGATAACTGCTTTTACTAATTATGTCCCACCTAGAAAAATAAGGAACATTAAGCGTTATGATTATCTTAATAACAATATTACAGTTAAGAATAGTTAAATTAATATCTCTTATACTGAACACCGATTGTTTCTTTATAAAATCTATCAAAAGAATCAATTATAATTTTGAAAAATTAAATGAGAACTGTACTTGTGTTTAGTAAAATTTTGTGTATGTGTTGTGCGTGCGTGCGTGCATATGCGTGTGTCTTATATACATTATAAGAGATTATTTTTAATAAATGAATGTATGTGTATGTATGTATGTATGTATTAATAAAGTAAGTAATATTGACTTATTAGATCTAAATTTTTATCTTAAGTACCAAATACATTAAGAAAAAAAAGAGTACCTTACAGATACTTATAATCTCGGCTTTTTACTGAATTGAGAGCCAGTGCAAACTATTTTGAATAAACAGAAATTTGATATATTTAATAATATTTAACGTCGAATTTCATTCGAAAAATGACAAATGACAAGAACATCGAAAGATATTGAAGCATGATTTTCATTTTAATATTCTGAAGATATCGTCGTTCTTTTTAAAGAAGAATGAAGTTTCTTGTAAAATCATTAAAAAAAGGAAGGAAAAGGAGCTTTAGTAAAATATTTAACCCTTAACGGACGACGACTTTTTCGACCGGATAAGGTAGCAGGAAGAAGCGATTTTTGCGAATGTGCTGAGTGACTTACATAATATAATAAAATGATCTTACATATAAACTATCTCATAAAAACGTTATATTTTGATTGTTTATCTATATTTACATCTTTAAAACTTTATTTTTACAAAAATTATGTTATGTACTTTCGCTGTGTGTAATATTTTATGAAGCATCGACCAAGATGCATTCGTGGCTTATCTGGACATGTATCACAATAATATGAAGTTTCGTGTCTTCCACATGGCTTGTTTCGGGTAGAACAAATTTTACAATCCTTCTTTGTTCCAGTTAAAATGACATGAAGTTTTCCATTTAGACGAATTTCATTGGGATCCGAGGTCGATGTTGAAGCTCGATTTCGTGATTGTCGAAAGTCTCCTCTCAATTCCTTTACTAAATTTTTTCGAAACTGTAAATGTGGAAATGGCTGTTCGTTTCTTTGCCGTTTTATTTTGTACAAAATGTACGAGTTAATCGACCCTATTGTTTGGAGATATCAAAAACTAACATATACACCGAGTGTCGCCTTTCAGTTGCCACTCGTCCTACCGCGCGAAACATCATGGCGATTGAGAGTCGCCTCTCGTCCGTTAAGGGTTAAAAGAACTTATTACCAATCATACTTTTAAATCGATTTTCGAAGAAGACAAAAGATCGAAAGATATTCGTTTGCCGTCATTTTTTCGATCTAAGCTTGACGCGAGATAGCTTAGACGAACGCAAGATAATATTTTCTTTCATATTAACGTCATTGAATTTATTCACTTGTTCCAAGTAAAAGTTATGCAATACAATACGCTACCAATAATTTAATCTCGAATATTACTTGTATTCGACGTTCGAAAAATAAAAGATAACAGCGATATACTTTTCTGACATCTGCATGCAACATTTAATGATACAATTTCTTAATCAAAGCTATGACTTATTCCTATGGAAAATCTTTGGAAAATCTTAAATTGATTATAAATTCAAGGTCACGAATTCCGAGCTGGCCTACTGAGTGTTGGTGTTGGTAAAAAGTATTTCATAAAGGTTCAACTAGCAACTAAGGCTGGTACCACCATAGGGACGAGGGATCTCATTGTACATATTCCTAGTACTTAACCGTTGATAGATCTATCGTAGTAAACATAAAAATCTAAACGTTAGCCTAGATTTACGCTGATTGGCCGTATCTCAGTCTTTCATTCATGAAAACTTTGTAGTAGTTATCGAACAGGTACCACATGTTAAATTTCGAATGGACGAATCTCCGTAAATATAAAAATTATAGAACTACAAAAATTCTCGTTGGACCAAGGACGTCAGTTCATAATCTTCTTGTTGCATAATCGTACCTACTTCGTCTCTTGTACCTTCCTATAAATTTACAATAAAAATAACGAAGGAGAGAGAAATGACGTGAAAAAATATGTCGTTTTCATTCATTTCTTCTTCAAAATTTTCGCAAATTTTTCTCGTTAGTTTTCTTCTCGTAGAAATGTTTCCTTTTCACAATTACCATACGGTATCCGTGAGCACGGGACTGAGATACACTCAGTTAGCGCATCCAGATTTACTTTCTGGACTATCGATAGATTAGATAAAAATGGGGAAGAGGATCATATCCTCCCTACTGGGAGAGGCAGGACATTTTTAAATTCTTAACTGGACAGGCAGAACCAATGGAACCAGGGCCGAGCTGACAACGCAATTTGCTCGTCAGATCTGAGCTTTTGATCACTGCTACCACGATGAGCTTATACATGACTATGATAAGGATTTATCCAGTGAGCACCTTCATTTCTATAATATCAATATTTCCAATCGGTATTATTGTTAGCATCAGCATCGATAAATCGGCTTAGTTACGTGAAATCGCGACTCTTCGGAAGATTCTTCATCGAAATAAATCATAGCTTCGGTATAGAAACTGCATCGATAAATGTAGCATGAAGAAATATAAGAAAAAAAAATTTACTGTTCATTTCTTTTTCGCGAACGTCAAAGACAAGTAATGGTCAAGAGTCAATTACTGGTAGCTTATAAATTGCACAATTTTTACTTGAAGCCAGTGACTGAATTCGACGACATCAAAATCGTAAAAGGACATTATTCTGCGTTCGTGTAAGTAACCTCCTGCCTAGTTTATACCCGAACAAGCTAAATATATTTCGAATTTTTGTCTTCTCCAAAAGTATGTTCCATGATAATATCTTGTAAATCCTTAACTATGAAAGCTCATTTTCCTTCCTCTTTTAACAATTTTTGCAAGAAGCTATGATTCTTCATTAAAAGGAACGACGAAATCTTCAAGGATATTAAAATGAAAAGCTGGCTTCAATATCTTTCAATGCTCTTGTTGTTTGTCATTTGCTGAATGAAATTCGATTTTAAATATTATTAAATATATGAAGTTTTTGTTCTCTCAAATTATTGTTTGTATTGGTTATCAATGCGGTAAAAAAATTAAGATAGCAAGTATTTCTAAGCTGTTCCTTTTTTTTTATGTGTTTGGTACTTCTCATGTTTACGTACGATCGAAATACATATAAATTCTTCTTTATAAATGTATATTTTTTTATTTTTTATAAGATGACCTTGATAGTTGACGTTCGAAGGAAGCACGAAGAAAGATCGAAGTACAAGTTTACTTCTACCTTCATAACCACTTCCTTTTATATCTTCAGAATGAGTAGACTTACTAACGAATCAAAGAAAGATCATAGTCTGTAGATTGGATAATATTTTTCATCCTTTTTTCCAAACTTTTCCAAATGGCTGTTCTAAAAGTTTAAATAAAATATTTGTTTCGAGTTAGAATTCCATCGAATAGGAGTTATTACATATTGAAAGAGTTCGTTGAGATGAATTTTAAACTTGCCATTGTCAATTTGAGAAACGAAGTAAATTCTCTATCGTGGATAATGTGGTATTGATTTTGGAATTCAATTAACGATTTTTCATGCTCTCTGATATCTTAAAAATCATTGGAATATAAATAAAAATCGAATATTACCCAATTCGATCGCGAGGAAAATTATATCTGTCGAAAAAAAAACGAAATTAATAAATCAAGCTCTATCCATTATTATGACCGTACGCAAAGATTAGAAATATATATATATATATATATATATATATATATATATATATATATATATATATGGGCTGGGAGAAGGGCGGTGAATTTTGAGAGGAAATTGGAAGAGGGGAGGGGTGGAATACTGGCAAGAAAATGCTGGGAGGAAATGAAAAGGAGGATAGCGGAAGGAAAAGAGCTACCGGGCTGGGAGGAGGAGAGAAGGAAATTCTGGGAAGAGAGGGGTAAGGATATAAAGGAAATGGAGGAAGGGAGAAGAGAGGGGCAGGAAGTTTATGAAGGTTGAGAAGAAAGGGACAGGGAGTTGCAGAGGGAGGAAAGAGAGGAAAGGATTAGAGGGGGGAATTATAATAAGTGGTGTAGGGAGATAGGAGGAGAAAGGGTGCGTGAGTATCTGAGGAAGGGTTGGGGGGAGAGTAGGTGGAGGAGGATGGTAAGATTCAGGATGAATAATGAGATGAGAGGGGCAAGGTACTGGGAGGCAGAGGAGAAGAGGAGGTGTAGGATGTATGGGGAGGGTGAGGAGACGTGGGATCATGTGTTAGGAGATTGTATGATTAAGGAGGATGGGGAGAGGTGGTGGGGGAGAATGAGGGAGGTTTGGGGCAAGGAGGAGAAGGTGAGTGGTGGATGAGGGAGCTGGAAAAGAAAAGAGGGGAAGAAAGGGAGGGGGAGGAAGGAGGAATGGAAGAATGGGAGTGTGAATCTGAAAGGAGGTGAATGTTTGTATGTATGTGGTACCGGAAGCCCGTGGTCAGAGAACTAGCGCTCTCTCTCTCTCTCTCTCTCTCTCTCTCTCTCTCTCTCGTATAGTCAGTTAGATATTTATTAATTTTAGCTGTTATATTAGGTTAAGTTGTTATTTGATTGTTATTAGATTAGTAGTTTATATTAAGTTGACTAGTAAGTAAGATAATTGTAAGTTAGTTATAAGGTAGCTTTAGTTAAACGTAAGTTAGATGTAAATATAGGCATAAGTGTGGAGGATAGGGAGATTGAGGAGGAGATTGTAAAAGGATTGTAAGAGGTTTGGGTACGCTTCTCGGGAAAAGCGCCTTCAAACCCTGAGGGGAAGAATAAAAAATCTATATATATATATATTTGTCGTGCATTTCATACGTAAATGCAGATTAATAGTTAACCAATATAATTATTTTAATGATCAAACGTGTACGAAGAAGTTAGATAAGAGACAAAAAGAATAGAAAAATATGTTCAAAAACATCATCGTACAACTGAAATGAAAACTGTGTTATCTTAATAAATGTAGGGTACATACATGTATCTACGTATTTGAAACTGTCGTTAGAAGCCAATAATTTTACGAAGGGATTAATTTACGAACCAATTAATTTATTTAATATGCGTGTTTATCAATGGACAATAATATAAAGATTACAATTGAATGAAATGTTTTGAAATAGATTAAATTAAATCGTTTTACCATTATGAGTAATTACAGATTATAAAAGCAATATTAAGGTATTTAATTATTACTGTTAACAATGTCTAATGATAAAATAAAACGAAACAAATAATAATTAGATAACACTTACGTTATTCGCTCGTACTGTAATTTCTCGATACTGGAATCTTTAGTGCACTGATAAAATAGGTCTCGTTAGAACGTTGGATCGTCTGAACGTTGAATGAACAACTTTGAAGAAATAAGAGATAATATTAAAATAATATTAGACTTATATATAGATGCACTCCTATATAGAGTGTGCGTAAAAAAAAAACTCGAAAGAATAAATGATGAATATACCGTTGCAAAACATATAACGATGCAACTAAACCATGAAAAATTTCCACTTTGTCTTATACACGACCTTTTTATCATTAAGTTGTATAAACTTTACCTACCTTGTAAAAAGATGCATCTCGAAAAAATACATTAATCTTCAGATAATATTTTGTAAAAAGTAAATGGAATAAATGTGCGTTGGGAGTCAATGGTAATTCAATTTTTTTTTATAATTCAAGGTTTGTTAGACATAGTATCCAAAGATCACTTGTTTTATAACATATAGATCAGTCATCGGTTGGATTTGAATTTTTTTTCCCCCCGAAACCATATTAAATTTGTGTGTCGCAGAAGCGCATGCAATTTATTGGCGGAAAACAGATATAAAATATGACAACTAAATATTATTCTTATGATCGATTGCGAGATTTAATTTAATTTACAATGATTAAACATAGATTCTCGTTACCGATTTCGAATTTTCTCTCGCCGAGCGATCTAACAAAATAACCAATAACAAGTCTCGTTCTATTATCATGATTTTATCGATAAAAATTTGAAATGAATTGGATTGTTTGAACGATAGATCGATCACTATGGCAACGTCTTTGATTAGATCGGCAGATTCTAATAATTGCGAAGAAATTACTTTAGTTGACGAGCGTACACCACCGAACGATCTAATTAATTTCCACGATTAATTACGATTTTAGAAAACCGCAAGTAATTATTAAGTTATATTATACCAGTAATTAAAGAAAATATATCGTGCACAATTACGTCAGTGTGTTACATTTTAATCGATTTGAGATTTATTAGAAGCAATTTATTTAATTATCTTCTAATCTCCGTTGCGCCATTTTATAAATTTTAAAATATTTGTAACTTGTGTTGGAAGGAAAAATTTTCTTTTTTTATCCATTGATTTAATAAAAGAAATTGAACGAAGAAAAATATAAAAGTAAATTCTAAATTTATAACTATTCGTTATATCTAACATTAAATATATACCATGCTAGATGAAATGTTTAATATATATCACGATGTATTAGGTATTAGAATAAGAAAAAAAAATCTTTTCTTAAGGTTATTCATCACACCTGGTTCTATAATTATTTACGACAACGATAAATCCAGGTTGGAATTCTTGACAGATTTTTATGAAGGTAACAATTTAAAGATGAAACTTTGAACGAAAAGATGACATCTTCGAATTTTCGAAAAAGCTTTATTTTCATTGAAGAAAATCGCGTCAAAAAATGGTGTTCTTTTTTATTCGAGAATAGTTTATACATGAAAAAAAAATGAAACTTTTTTGAAAAATTCGAAAGTCATCTCCACCTTTAAAATGAGACTTTAAAACGAGATCCTTTTCTTTTTCTTTTTTTTTTATCAAAATCGATCAGGTATTACATGGCTTCATCTTTGATGTATACGCTGTTTTTGACATTTTTCGTGAGAAATAAGTGAAGTTTTCGTACAGTGAAGCCTCTTGAAATCTGCGATGAAAGAGAGGAAATACGTATCCTCCCTTCCGTCCCACTGATTTTGATATCAAGTTTGAATGGCGTGCATATTTCGTTTTCGTACGATAATATATTATTGTTACTCTTCGGAAACTACCGAGAATTGTCGGGACCCTCAAATTCGATTTGTTGCATCAAAATCTAAGTACGCTTCAAATTAACACGCGCGATTATGCGCCCTAATTTAGATTTTTATATTTGGGAATATATATTTTAATTACGACATAATAATTATTCAATAGTATAGTAGTATAGCCTATCGAGAAGGATATAAATGTGAGAGCTGAAAAAAAAGTGTGTGAGTTCATAAACTTACTAACATTACTTCTATTTTTATTCTAAGCCTGAAAATCTTTCTTATACTAACACGCTTGAGATAGAGAGAGGGATTATTTTAACCTGTACAAAAAGTTTATTGCACCGATACGATGTAGAAAGCGCATGGTGAAGAAGACAACACAGTGTGTTGTGTGTTTGTGTTTTCTCCGCTTGGCGCTTGTGTAGTTAATATGTGTTTGTCGTTTTCTCCGCTTGGCGCTTGTGTAGTTAATATGTGTTTGTCGTTTTCTCCGCTTGGCGCTTATGTAGTTAAATATTTTGTCCATAAACATGTGTCGCTGAAGTCAAATAGAAGAGAACAGAACATACGTTTCGAGTTGAAGGTGATGAATAGCCTTTTTAAAATGTGCTACTACGGCGACGAGTGCGTTTCGTCACGGATCTACTACTCGAAAACTTGTCAGTAGAGCTGACGAGTGAGAACCCTGCCTTAGACGTCATGATATATGTTTTCAGAACTTATATTTATTTTTTTCACTTGGCGTTTAGATGCATTCGAGAAAATACGACGCCTAGTGGTAATGGTACTAAGTAGGCCGTTACACTTTTCATTTTCAAAGATAGTCTAACATAACCTTGAAGTTTTGACGTTTGGTAAATTAATAGAAAGTTACCCCCATGAAATAGCAGGATACGATAAAAATGATTGTGATCTTGGTTTCTCTTGTTTTAAAGCATATTATATAACGTTGAAGTATAAAAGTACCTTATACGAGTTTGGTTAGTGGAACATTACTGTCTATATATTAAGAATTATGAATAGAATTATACGTTTATATGCAATTTGTATTGAAAATATTCTTTCGTAAACTATATTAATAACGTTACGTTTTCTTTATTTTCGAACGTTTTTATCTAGTTATTTTTAATTATTTTTAATCGATATTGATAATTTCGGGGATTAAGTAAACTGAATAATTTAAATAATTTTACATGTTAATCCTAATTTTGTTTAATTTATTTTAATATAGGTTTTATCATAAAAGTTATTAAACGTTAGCTGGGGTTATATGATGATGACTGAAAATAAAGCTATAGGAGGTTATCAAGGAACTGTAAATTTCAATGAACAAAGATTATTTAAATTGCAATGTTTTATTAAGGCATCAGATATACAGCATAGTGCCCAATGTGAATATGAAAAGAGATTATTTTTAGCACTATCAACTGGAAATGCTGATATTATACTTTATTATAAAAAGGACATATCCTCTGTACCAATTATTAAAAGAATTCCTTGGTTCAAAGGAACACACAAACAAATAACAGCTTTTTGTTTCGACCCGTACGGGTCTTGGCTTCTAGCGACTACTACCGATAGTTGTTTATATATAATTCCTGTTTTAAAATTAGTCGATGAAAATTGTACTCTTAATGAACGATGGCGCACCGATGATATAACAACAGTTGCCTACGTTGGTTCACAGTCTTCACATTCCAAGTAAGAGTAATTTGATATAAATATATTATTTTCTATATTAATTTAATAGATACTGTAGACTTAATTTTATTAATGTCTGTTGGTGTAATAATAATTTTATAATAATAATAATAATTTTATTATATTTGCATATTTTTAGGCCAACAGCCTTAATTTGGTGGCAAGATACGAAAACATCTACAAATATAGGTATTGTTGGCACTGAATATGGAGAAGTAATACTAATAAATCTTGAAAATGGTCAACAAGTAGGCACAGCTCATGTTAACGGACATATTATTAGTTTACATATTTGTAAAGAGAAAAGTAATGACAGCATCTCACTTTTAATAACAAGTAAAACAAAACAGCAGTGGCGTTTACTATTAGAACATCGCACGTATAGTTATTCATGTCAATTTGAAAATGGAGAAATGTTTACACAGTCACCGACAAATGAAATGATTTATGAAAATACAAAGTCTTTTGCTTCTACGAGATCTAGATTGCAAGGACTTAAACAGTTATCTGTAGAAAAGCTTGCTATTCTTAGACAAAAATTAGTGGAAACAAAAAATCAAAACTTAGGAGAAAATACAAGATATCATGGTAATTGTTTTATTTGATATATAATTACAGGAACCCAATACAGTTAAGAAAAATATGCTATTATTATTTTTACAGATACTGGAACTAATAAAGTTAGTAATTTGGCAATTCTCAATATTGATTCATGTTCTGAAGATTACATCGGTACAATAAATCCAGAACCAATGTCAAAAGACACATTTCTTACACCACAATATGACAAGAAAGGCCAACAAATATATACGTGCTATCATCTTGAGAGTAGTCATGTAACTGTAAGGCTGAGATTGCGTGATATTCTATGATATTCTATATATGAAGTATATAGGATAAATTTATAAAAAATATAATATTTTATTTATATATTTCATTTATAGGTACATGGGTCAGATTTTGATGCTGACCCTTTATCTATTCACAAAGTACCTGAATCTTGTGAAAATATTTTATTAACTCACCGATTGTTTTTTGTTACTGATACCATGCAATACAATTTATATGTACTATCTGATCAAATGTCTGAAGTCAATCCGAACAGAGATTATAAGTTTAATCCAGGATGTATCATTGATCAGTTTTCTTTTGAGAATAGTAAAGAAGTTATTCATGCTATATATAAATTTATTGACTTCGCAAATATGACATCTGAAAAATTATCTCATGACGTTGAAAGCTCATATACACTATCATCAAAAATGAAAGATATAAAAATTGAGACTCCTTATATAGAAACTTGTATAATTGTAACAAATTATGCTGTATATGGAGTTGTGCTAAGGTCAGTGTATATACTTTAATTTTTAAATCTTAATAGATCGATCATCAAGAACATATGTTGCATTATATGCTAGTATATTTTATTGATAGATTTTATTTATTTTTAGGAAACCATTGTTATCTGTCTTTATGGAATTAGTTTTAAGAAGGAATGAACTTGACAAGGCAGGAAAATTGGCTTTAATATTTGGTATGAATTCACAACAATTATTTGAATATGTTGGAGATATATTATTGACAAATAAAGAATTCCCACGTGCTGTAGCTTCTTATAAATTATCTAAGGTACATGACATTATTCTTTGTTATTTAATATTAATATGTTTCCAATAAAGTTTGTTTCTGAATTCTAATAATTTAAAATTATTTGCAGTGTGGACTATTGAAAAGCATCCTAAAATTTGCATCAGCTGGTCATACCTCAGAGCTCTTAAGCAGTCTAACACATTGTTTGATTTCTCCTGCTATTAGTGAATTGTCAGCTGCAACAAGAATACATTTGTCAAATTTATGTATTCTTGCTTTTATAGAAATGACATTGAGAGCTGCTCCGCATCAATCTAAAACTATTTATAAAGATTTCTTGTGAGTACGAACATCACAAGATTGCATAGATTTTTACGATATTATAAAATTACGTTCAATTGATTCATAATGAATATTATTTTTAGATACTTCTTATCTACGAACTCCTTTTATGATGAACTTTTAGCTATTAATATAGCAGGTCAGACCTGTCTTTGGGAAGTTTTACACCATTTAGCTACACAAAAATGTCTTTATGGACAAATGTTGGATGTCCTTATGAAGACTGTACATTTGTTTGATGCAAGCAAATCTATACCATGTATGTGCATACATATTATTTATATATAACTGAATGAATTGACATTTTCACAAATAACACATTAATAAAAATAATGCTCACATTTCAGATGGTCTGTTAATATGTTTAAGTGAACCTAACTTGATGCAAGCAATGCTGATAAATCCTAATCTAGCTAGAAAACATATTTCGTTTATTGTTAATAGTATTTCAGAGTTACAAATTTTCGTATTACAGGTGAGAATTTTATTTTATTTTTTATATTTATTTTTATATATTTTACATCGTAATATTTTATGATATCATTTTATAGAGGTTGATAACTTTATATGATCCAACAAATCCGATTATGAGACCCAGATTGGTTAAGTGTAAAGCACGACATAGGACTACTTCTTATAGTTCTCAATCTAGTCAATGTGATTCCATAGATCTTACAGAGAGCAATGTAAATATAATCTTGAACAAATATTATAATTTTTTTTTTTATGTCACATTCAATATCTAATTCATTTTATATCTTTACATAGACAGAAGCTGATACATTGGTAGAAGAAATAATAGAAACGTTTTTGTTGATATTACTTACTTTGATTCATAAAAAGGTCTTATTAAATCAAAATTGTACTTTAGGGTACAATATACAATTAATGGGGACAAGAAAGGTATTTTTTACTTTATTAAATTTATTAAATGTCATTGTTAAATCATAATTATATTATCAAAATTTTTTTTTTTTTTTATTAAAGCAAGAACACATTAATCGTGTTTCAAGTGTTGATTTCAAAAGGAGATCTTTGAGTGCAGGTTTTTCTCATGTTGCACTTATTAGAAATGGCGATGTATACACATGGGGTAGTTCTATACAAGGATGTTTAGGTAAGAGAAAACGAGTTTACAAAAATCGGTAACTATATTTAAGACATTTTATATATAATATCAATCTAATTTTTAGGTACTGGATCGTCTGTTTTAAGATATGGCTTACCTAACAAAATTAATTTTTTTCGCAACATGGAAATGGAAGTTTTTAGTGTATCATGTGGACATTGTCATACATTAGCGGTAACTAATAATGGTATTTATGTTTGGGGATCAAGTAAATTTGGTCAATTAGGACTTGGTAAAGTGTTGCAATGTTCTAGTCCTGAATTGATCACTAGTTTGGCACAAGAAATGATTATTGATGCTGTAGCCGGGCAATACCATTCAATGGCATTAACTGCAGATGGACGAGTTTTTACTTGGGGCTGGGGAGTTCATGGTCAATTAGGTCATGGAAATACTGATAAGCGTAATACACCTACATTGGTTACCTCTTTACTAGGTATATTTATAAAACATATTAGTGCTGGTCATGCACATTCATTAGCTTTATCGGATGAAGGTATAGTTTATGCATTCGGATGCAACGTATTTGGACAATTAGGAAATAGTAATAACATTAAAAGTTCTATACCTATAAAAGTGTTATTGTCAGAAAAAATTTCTCAGATAACTACTGGCTACTTTCATAATGTAAGTAAATGGATCTTTTTAATTAGGAATTGATTGAAATTATTTTTGGAAACTTATTTATTTATTTCGTTTAGTTGGCACTTAGTACCACGAATAAGTTGTACGTATGGGGCGCAAGTCCAAAAGTTTTAAAGTTGCAAGCACAAGCATTAAAAAAGACACGGATATTGGAACAGCAAGAAGCTAATGAGAAACAGTCTAATAATTCAGAGAAAAATATTGAAAAGGAAGGAAATGATACTGTAATTAATAAAAACACACAGGAAACGGCAAAGGAAAGTAATAAACAAATTTTGTCGACAAAGATAATTACATCTGGTTTACAATCACGAAAAAAACAATTTGATAGTACAAGCACAAGGAATATTAATGTTGGCTTACTTGAAGAATCTCAGGCACATTTAAAACCTTCTCTAGTAGATACAAGCTTAGTAAAAGGACGTATCATACAGGTTTGTAAATCGCTTATATATAAATATATAGTTATAATGTTATGTTAAATGCAAATATTATCGACATTTTCGATGCCGTTTAGATAACAACAGGTTGTCATCATAACGCTCTCTTAACAAAGGATGGCTCACTGTATACCTGGGGTTGCAATATAGATGGGCAAATAGGAAATGGCACAAAATATGAAGTTTCTATTCCAACACCTTTGAGTTATAATCCTGCATCGATTTTTGCTCAAGTAGATCCAGTAACAGACGACAAAAACGGAAATGTGACTAATCAAAAAGAGGAAAACGGAAAACCTTACGCGGAAAATTCTGAAAATAAGGAAAAAGTTAATACCACGATAAAATCTGTTGGTATTTATTGTGGATATGATTATACAGTTGCTATGCAACCAGGTAATGCGTGCAAAATGTTTCTCTAATATTAAATAATTTGTAAACGATTTCTTCGACAATAATTTTTTTTTATCTAGGTGGTACTATTTTAGCATGGGGCAATAACAATAGGGCCCAATTAGGCCGAATATCTGTCAAAGATACACGAGATACTGATGAAAAAATCGTATTACTTAAATCGTCTAATATAATTTTAGATGTACCTAATATTCCTGCACCCATTATCTCATATCAGAGTTATGATATTCCTTCTCTTGCTGGTTTTATTTCTCCTTTGAGTGTTATTGAAAAATCACCAGCAGAATTAACGCTTCACTACGTACTTGAACATTTTAATGGATTGTACGATTCGACAAAAATTATGGAAAAGGTTAATACACATATATTATCTGTTTATTTTATTTCATATACTGTTACATGTTGTAGATGTTAAATTTAATCTCAGACTTATATCTTTTCGTTTTTATCCATTTGTTCTTCAGTGTATTGAATTAGAAAATTATCAGGCATGCTCAAACGTGGCCGCTTTACAACATAATTTTTCTGATGCTTTTTCGTACCAATTGAAAGCATTGAGTGTAATTAATTTTCAATTATCTATGAAACCCATAAAGTTAGAATGTCCAGATGGAGCGACGACGTTTGATAAAGATAATAGATCGGATGTTTCTTCTTTAACCGAAAAATTGCAATCTCTAAACTGTAATTTGAAAAGAAATACTGAACTTTTTAATAAACAAGTGGAGAAAAATTTAATTGAATCCGTGGAGGATTATGCAGCAAAAAATAAAATGAAAATACCATCGAGTAAATCTTTGAATAGTCTACAAACTCTCGAAGAAGGTTTGTATGCTTTTGACTGTCAAGGAGGCTCGGAAGAGTTGTGTAAGGAACCAAAATGTGAAGATATACCTCTAGATAGTACCGAGAACGTCCTTGATACTGATGTTATTACACCCGATCCTGAACAATGGATAGAGCATGCTATTTTTGAAAATAATTTATCGGTAGAATATGGAAAAGACGATGTTCAAGATATATCTTCGAAATCATTAGGTGTAACTACAAATAATGACAATAAAGTTACGATGAATGAGGAAAGAATAGAAATAAATCATAAAAAGTCTAAAAGTGCAAAGGAAATGAGACACTATCACAAAAATAATCTTGTAAATGAAGCTATAAAGGTACTTAAATTTTATCTACACGAGGTAGAAAACGAAGCTGACGTTGTTAAATGCAATATATTGCAAAATGCATTAGAATTTTGGATACAACATGATTTATCCATTCAAAGTTTGGAAAATATTTTCTTTGAACACATAGATACTATCTTTTATCCCCTTGGATTATTGCTATTTTGGTAAGTTTATATATAAAGCTTATATATAATTTTTAATGTTATTATGTATTTTCTATTTGAGATTTCATAGATTTTGTAATTTACATACTATTTTAATATATATATATTTTTTTTTTAAAGCCAGGAAACAATCGAAATGTATTCCGACGAGAATAAAAATGATGAGACGTCTAAAAGTATGAACATGACGGACCTGTTTTCATCAAAATTTTGTCTACAAATTTGTTCTATGTTATTGCAACATATAAACGAAGGTAAGTTGATAATTTTGCTTTACTTATTATATATAGATTTTTTTGAATGAATGAATAAATAAATAAATAAAATATAAAAACATATAAAAATGAAATAATAAAAAAAATTTGTAATTTTATATAAATAATATGAAAAACAATGAGTGATCTATTGAAAGATATATTGTTGCAGATATAGTCATGCACAATAAAGTAACACATATATTTTAGGCCAACCTACTCCAGAATATATTAAACTTTTGTCGTCCTTAATGGCTGATCATTATGGAGTACCACTTACCGGATATCCTGGTTCAAGTAGAAATAATACTCCAGCAAATATGATAGAAGGAATAATTAGCACAGTGTCTACTGAAAATGATACACCTAGGCCATTTGTGCATATTAAGGTAAAAGATATTTTGAAATATTGTACATTTATTGACATTTAAATCTCTCTTTCTCTCTCACTCTGTCTCTCTCTCTCTCTCTCTCTCCTTCTCACTCACCCACTCACTTTCTCTCTCTCTTTTTTTCACACATACATTTATTATGATTTTTAACGAATTATGCTAATGTAAAATAATAATCAGGATACAGATGCAGTGTGTAGTTTCCTTTCAATGGAGGAAGATTCAATGGTATTTACTTGTGGACACCACTATCCACTTTCATTATACCAAACAAACATTATTCCGGCAATGGAAACAGAGCTACTAACGTCAGAATCATTACTTCTTCCATGTACAGCACAATTTTTAGGGAAAACGTTATCTCAGACGTTAAATCCAGATATTTTATGCCCTTTATGTATTCCAAAAGCATTGAGAGCACTAGTGAAAAAAGATAATAAATAATACGTATGTACCTGAGATTTTAATTAAATATAAAAATGTATATTTCTTAAAAAAAAGCAGAAAACAAAATTAAAAACACATATGTAACGTCATAATTTAAGTATTGCACAATAATATTTGGATCTGTCAGTGCCATATTAATCACAATGTTATAATGAAAATGAAACATTAAGGCAAAGTTTTCAATTCTCTGATTGTCCTTTTTTGTTTTTTTTTTTTTTTTTCTTTTTGTTATATATATAATATATAATATATATAAATTATTCCAATCTCAGGACAATTTAATCCAAATTGCACAGTCTTAGAAAAATGAATTAAATACGCACATTAGTAAGATCTTAAATTAAATGATTTATCATTTTAATCGATTGCAAGACGAATTAAAAACAAAAAAAGATATACGATTATCTCTTTTTATATAGAACAAAAATTGCATACGTTATATAGTGACGATAAATTTGTGGTTTTCAACAAATAATGTTTATCATGATAGTCTGAATGAAATTTTATTAAGTAAACTAGTATATAGATATTATATATTCTAGGAGTAAAAATTAAAAGATTTATAATCATTTTAGATCCACCATCGAAATTTTATTACTTATGTATGGCTTTACATTGATGCTACAATTTCGTGGTTTTATTAAGAATACTTTAGAAATTAGTAAATAATTAAATAGTAGCATACATTATTATTACTAATTTGAGATAATAGGGGTATATATGTATATATATATATAAGTCCATTTTTAATATATAGTATATATAAAATTGGAATTGTATAACTCATAACTTTTTAACTTCTTTATTAAGATCGAACAAACATGTTAAGTTTCTTTTTTTTTCTATAGTTCCCCATTAACATTTTATAAAATTATTGTGAAAATTTTAATGAGTTTGCTTTACACAATCTTAACTTTTAATTGGAATTTTATCAGTAAAGTAATATATACTGTCTAACATGTCATACACTACAATCGTGGATTTATAATGGACAAGATGTCCTAATGTAAAAACTTACATATATAATTTTTTAAATGTTAACATTCAGATCGGTATAAAAAAAAGGAAAAAATAAATAATGATAATTTCTTTAATTGAATATAAAAAAAAAAACGCACAGGAAAAGTCAAAGAGGGAAATGATATAACTATATCTAAGTTAATATATAAACGAATATAACATAAAGTATTAATGATTGAAGGCTGATTTCTGAAACTCATAAATCTTTATATGTCATTCTCTAGTCATTATGATATGTGCAACGATTGTGTAAATGTATGCATATTATTCAATGCAACACGACTAAATGTATATTCTATACAATTTTCATTTGATTAATAATTACTAAAATTTAACTTTAGTACTGAATGATCTACAAAATATGCATGTTATTATTACACATTTCATTCTAGATGAAGTATTGTTTCATATAATTAAGAGATCACCTTTGTCTTTTAATGAATCTGAACAAAAATTTAATAATATTAACAATTAGGGTAAAAAGGTCATGGTACTGTTTTATCTATGAATATATATGAACAAATTATAATGGAAAAATTAAATCGCACGAAATATCTATTATTCAGTTTGACGCATAATTTCGTTTTAACATTTCAATAATACTTACGCAATTTGTTATCAATGTTATTATTTATTATTATGTATATGTATATGTTAATACGCGAATTTTGTTATATATTTGGGTATAAATTGACTTGGTATATTTAAAAAAAAAAATTTCCATGACGTCCGAAACACACTTATACATATATATATATATATATATATATACACGTTTGTATATATATATATGTGTGTGTGTGTGTGTGTGTGTGTGTGTGTGTGTGCAACAACCATTAAAATTAATTTTATGATTAGATTTTGATATTGAACAATAAAAACATTCGGGGTGATGTAGTAATTCTGTTAAAAAAAATCTTTAGTACCATCAATAGGAGGAAGGTATATATGTATATGTAGAATGTTTTTAAAGCGTTCTTCTCCGCGTGTGTTCGATATGATTCAAGAGAAATCCATTGCCTCGAACGATATATTATGTACATTTAAATAATTAATATATCTTGTAATATAATTTTAATTTGTATAAATATGAATGTTGCGAATATATATATAAATATGTAGAAAGTCTTTCATTAATAATAAATAGTGAGAAAAAAAGGAAATAGAAAAGAGAAATGTTGAAAAAGCAATTAACAAATTAATAAAATAATAAAATATAATAAAATCAATTAGATAAAATTAATGTGTTTTATTAATATATATATAAAAAAAGAGAGAAAAAAGGAAAGAAAAGAAGGATCCATTTCATTCCCACACAATGGAATTAATGCTTTATATATATATATATTTTTTTTTTCGTTATTATTTAATTTGCTCCTTATATACACCATAAAATACAAAATCATATTAGCGGATTACATATACGCAAGATATTTTGCGTACGTCGTTAAAAATATGCATTTGTCAATTATTCACATTCACATGTAACCTTACATGCAATATCCTTATCTAATTAACTTAATTGTAAAAATAAATCTGACCTCGCACGATATAGTTGTAAAAATGTAGCAAAAAATCAAAAAAAAAAAAAGAAAGAAAAGTTCGGACGAATTTCGAATAAATAAATGTTACGTATAAAATGTTCTCAAAGTAAACACCGTGTCTATCGTATAAATAAATATTTAAAAAAAATCTATTTAATTAAACCATTTATATAAAACCATATGTGATCGCATAATATTGAATGTTTGATTTGAACGATTTTAAATATAAAAGCTATACAAATATTTATAAGCATAAAAATATAGGTTTATAAATTCGTGATTTAAATAGGAAGTTACAAATGCGTTTATATGTCATCATAAGTGATTAATTTATCGATAGATCTGTTCCAAAAGAATATATTCCTCATAGTCATATTATTTAATACTATTTCAAATGGAAAAATTCATTCTTCCATAAATTTATCGGGGAAATTTATATACCTTAGATATTTCTTACGTCAGGAAGAATCGGGAAGAAGAAATATGTCATTATTCAATTTTCTAATGTTTCAGTTGAGTCGAGAAAATCAATAGGAAAGGATCCTAAATTTTATTGAGATTTTTTTCGAGATGATCGAGCTCGGACAGGATAGCTTTAGGAAGATCGTTACCAACTTGTGCATCGAAATATTCCCTTAAATCTTTCACCTCCTTTTGCCAGAAAGATTTTGGTATCCTGAACAGTTCATCCAGATCGATGTCTTCCTTCAAATTTTTCAGATTAAGCGAGTCGATCTTCGGTATAAGACCAATCGGTGAATTTCTCGCTATGTTCTCGTTGTCGATCCTACGAAGGATCCAATCCAATACACGTGAATTCTCGCCGAATCCCGGCCAGAGAAATTTACCTTTGGCATCCTTTCTAAACCAATTAACGTGAAATATAGCAGGTAACTTGGCGTTTTTCACATTGGCCATGTTCAACCAATGATTGACATAATGACCGAAATTGTATCCAAAGAAGGGTCTCATTGCGAACGGATCGTGCATAATCATTTTGCCCTGTTGATGAAATAACGAAGTCGTGTTATTTAGAATATCGATTATTCATATTATGAGTTAATCGATCGTTTAAACCCAATGTTTATTTTATATGTACCTTGTATTCCGCAGCGGCAGTTGCTTCGGATCGCATCGACGCTCCAATGAAAACACCGTGTTGCCAGTTTCGTGCTTGGTATATCAATGGGACACCCTCTGGTCTACGACCACCGAAGAGTATCGCATCGATCGGGACACCATTTGGATCTTCCCAAGCTGGATCAATTATTGGACATTGTTTCGCAGGTGTACAGAATCTTGAATTAGGATGAGCAGCCGGAGTTTTCGAATTGCTCTTCCATTTGCCGTTACCTCGCCAATCGGTAATCTGTTAATAAGTTATGTTTCGACTCATTTTATGCCATATATTTTTATTTATTTATCTTGTTTTTTTTTTTTTTTTTTTTTTGAAAATTAACGAACTCTTTCTTACCTCAACGTAATCGTTCATTTCCTTCTCCAGTCCTTCCCAAAATACACCACCGTCACTCGTAGCAGCAACGTTCGTAAATAGAGTATTTTTAAATATCGTCATCATAGCATTGGGATTGGTGGTCGTGCTTGTTCCTGGAGCCACACCGAAAAATCCATATTCCGGATTGATCGCACGAAGTCTACCTTCTTCGTCGAATTTCATCCAAGCGATATCGTCTCCCACACATTCAATTTTATAACCCGGTAGGGTTGGCCTCATCATCGCCAAGTTTGTCTTACCACAGGCACTTGGAAATGCGGCGGCTATATAACGTTTTTTACCACTTGGGTTGGTGATTCCTAATATCTAAAAAAGAAAAATAAGAATACCCAATTCGAACGTTAGCAGAGCAATTAACCTAATCGAATCCAAAGGAATTATTATTATTATTATTATTATTATCATCACTATTAACTTACCAACATGTGCTCGGCTAACCATCCCTCGTCTCTAGCGATCGTCGATCCAATTCTTAAAGCGAGACACTTTTTACCAAGCAGAGAGTTACCGCCGTAACCACTACCGTACGAAACTATCTCGTTTTTCGCGGGCTTGTGAAGGATAATCGTTCTCTCTGGATCACATGGCCAAGATGGATAAATGGTGACATTAGAATCAACTTTGGGTGTACCAACAGAATGTAAACATTTGACGAAGTCATTGTCGCCGAGTATTTCCAAGATCTTCGTACCCATTCGCGTCATAATCTTCATCGAGCAAACAACATAAGGAGAATCCGTTATCTCTATACCTATCTTAGCAAGCGGAGATCCAATTGGTCCCATGTTAAATGGTATCACGTACATCGTACGATCTAAACAATTAGACGTCAATTTGTAATTTAATGCGTATAATCTAATTCTATATATATATATATATATATATATATATATATATATATATACATACATATATATATATATATATATATATATATATATATATATATATATATAAATTTGACTTACTTTTCATGCAACCTGGGAATCGTTCGAGAACAGCTTTGTCCATGTCACCAGGTGAAATCCAGTTACCAAGTTCACCAACGACACCTTTTCTTGGTGTTGGAATCGTATCATTTTTTTTATCCGTGCTAATGAACGTACGACTTTCGACTCGCGCTACGTCCGCTGGATTCGTTCTAGCCAACCAACTGTAACGATAAATAATTTCTTTGTTCCTTTAGTTTGTTCTCCTTCAAAAATTACGAATATTAAGTTCATTAGAATAGAAGCGGCATGTAAAACCAACCAGTTCTCGTATTTTGGCAATGGTTCGATCGTCTTATTTCTTTCGAGAAGTTTCAACAATTCTGCATGTTCAGTATCACTCCCATTACATATGTAAATGTCCTTGGGTAAGCACAGAGTAGCACACTCTTCTATGTAAGCACGAATTTTTGGCGAAAGTGGTATGCTCGGTACATTCAATAACGGGATTTTACCAATGCAATCGTATCCATTATTCAATGCTTCTGCAGCACGTGTAACCAAGTTCGACACTCTATGAAAAAAATATCAGTTAATAAATATATATCGGTATAACGTCTATCGGAATGATATTATAATCGATTAAAAGAAAAAGAAAAAATTTGTCGAAGATCTTTATTGATCCGAGTCGACGATACGTTCTAACGTCGAGAGGTATCTTTGTACTTTTGTACATCTTTTGTTTTGATTTCTTTTTTTGTTATTTACTTAATTTCTTTTTTTTTTTTTTTTGAACTTTTGCGACATACGCTACAATATCTCAAGGATGCACTTTTACTTTGAAAAAAATATCCTTCGTCCTTCATGACTCTCTTTACTTCTTGCATGCGAATGAATATAAAAAAAGTTATATATCAAAACCTGTTTTTTTCTTTTTTTTTATGCGATCATTTCGAAGATAATATTTTTCGCGTGGAGCATAGCGATATCTACATTATACGTAGTAACAGGTGGTGGTTAAAGTGAATCGTTCGCTACGCAAGATCTTTATTATTCCTACGTTAAACGTACTTGGTCTTTCCAAAATTTGCCATATTCTAATTTCCATTAAAATGAAATAAGGAAAAAGTAGCGTTATTTTAAATTCCATTTTAATGTCCAACTCGTTGAAATGCTTCATACGTTGACAATAAAAGCGTATTCAGATAAAATTTCGAAAGGGACAAAATTTTATTTAACCGAACGATTTATGTTACAAATAAAATATTAATTTAGCGATAAGCGGAGTGAATGCACGTCGAGAATACGCACGTTAGCATTAACGGGACTAACGATATGACAAAAAAAAACAGAATCTAACAAAAGATTCAACAAAGTGTCATGATCATAAACTATTGTGTTACTCACTGTGGATAGTAAATGTCGGTCGCGTACGGCATGTTTCGTTTGTAGTTGGCGGGAATAGATTGCGGCAATATCGACGAGTATGTACGTTTTATCGTTCCCGATGAATCCGTGATCGATTCGTGACGGTTGGATCGATGAAATTGAATGTTATATCGTAGACGATTTCCAATAGATTCACGCTGTACTACACTGTTAGATGAAACGATCGTAAAATTTCTGATATTACTTGTCTGTCTTCTTGTGATCCTTGAGAAGCCGTAGTTGATGGAGACTCGTTCGAGTACGGCGGGCATGTTGGTTTGTCGAAAAATCGCGGCTTTTATATCGGTAGGATAAAAGTGAAGAAGAAGAAGTGGAAATTGAAATTGCCCCCTATGAAAAAAGAGCTTTGCTATTGGTGCTTTTAACGAAGTCAAAGAATTTCCGGTGATCTATGAACAGCATGTATTATAAGTGGGGGAACTCTGACTACGCGTGTGCGTGTCTCTCTCTCTCTCTCTCTCTTTCTCTCCCTCTCTTTGTCTCTCTATCTCTTCGTGCAAAATCAGTCTTCGTTCCGGATCAGCGTAACTGATCGATGTACAGATAGATCGATATACACACGACGGCACGTGAACGATTCTGTTTTTCACGAACGATACGACGAGACTATACTCTTTGCCTTTCTCGCCTTTGGATCGGTTCCACCTATCTGTAACCGCTTACACTACTCCCCACCGTCTTTCTTAGCTCGTTATAAAAGAGTAGTTGTTTGGCTTATTCTTTAGGGCTCATTTTAAAAGAAGGGGAAGAAAAAATATATGCATGCTTACGTATTATTGTATTATTTGATATATATATATATATATATATATATATATATATATATATATTTATATATTTACAGGAAGAGAGAGAGAGAGAGATAGAGAGGGAGGGAGAGAATGAGAGAGAGGTCATTAGAAAAAAGGGGGATAGAAAAGTATGATTTCCTCGTTCGAATGAAGATAACATTCTGGTAAGCGCAATAATAAGCACAGTGGTAAAAATTCTCTTCCAATGTTCGAGAGGAAATCGAAGTGGTAAGAGAATGAAACTGTTCGGACAAGTAGTTACGGTCGTTCGAAAAAGAAGAGAGATGATTTCTTACAGTAGAAATAGACGAGAATAGGAAAGACGAGATAAGACAAGACAAGACAAGACAAGACAGACAAGGCAAGGCAAGGTGTCAGCTGCTCGATCTCGTTCAGACTGCTGTATTTGCGTCTGTCTCTTCGTAACAAGATATTGCTATTCGCCTTTTGATGAAAGTAAAAGCCGGTTCGTACGATTTCCGATCGACCAACGCAACACAACAGTATTTTATTATATCTGTCGTTTTGCGTCACTTCAACGGAATCTCGAGCACTCTCTCTCTTTCTCTCTCTCTCTCTCTTTTTCATTTTCTCGTAATTGTCAGATCAAAAGAAAGGATTCATTGTGCTTGATTATTTAGCCGATTTGTTTGATTCGCTTCCATTGAATCGATATAACAAAATAAAGGGATACTCTAAACGTTTTATTTTTTTATCTTTTAGGAAATATTTATATATGCTAAAATTTTCATGTAAGTATATGTGCGTCTGTGCGTGCGCGCGCGTGTATGTGCACGTATTTATTATATTCACTAATTATTATTATTGTTATTAATTTTTTTCTTTAAATTAAAAAAGAAAAAAAGAAAAAAAATCCCAACGTACGAAAGTTTCTCTAGATTTTCGTTCGTACGCCACTAATGAGAGAATGTAAACAGAAAAATATGAAATTTTTGTCACTTCTCTTGAAATTTTACTTACGAGACAATATTTTAAATGATAAGCGTTGAAAATTTGCCGATCAGCTAATTGATCGTCGTTTTATTTTTAACATTATCCTGTTAACGAACGTATGAAGGTGTTCCTTGTACATGTTAGACTTCTCTTAATTTACGTAACTCGTTTTACTCGTGCGCGCATTTTGTCTTTTTGTGTTTTCTTTTCTTTCTAATCGATAAAAATGTGATTCGTTTATTCGTCAGCATTGATTTCCTTGTGAACTCTTATACATAAACGTGTACATAGCTATATACGTGTGTAGGATCAAAGTACACATACACATACATAGACGAGACGTATATCTCTTACGTATTCGATCCGATCCTAATTTATTTATGTAGATTGTTCTACGCACCTGAGTTTACTTTTATATACTCGTGGAAAATCGATACGTATGTACATACATAAATAAAAATATTTGAAAATCGAGGCGCAAATATTTCTCTCATTATCAATGTTTATAAATTTGGTGTTTATAAATCACACGTAAGTGGCTTATATTAAAATATGATAAGGAAAAACGAGGGGGTGAGAATGATAAATTGATAAATTGTATGAGTATAAAGATATCGTATTTTATTGGACTGTGTTCTCGTACACGCATCGGTTTCTTTTAATTTTTTATTTTTTTTTCATTCCTTTTTTATTTATCTCTCTTAATTATTTTTATTTTTATTTTTATTTTTATCCTAAAGAGCGTTAGTTCAATGTACAAGTATCCTGAATATTTCCGTGGAAAATTTTGATACTAACAAAAAAAAAAATAAATAAATCATTTACAAAAAAAAAAACAGATATGATATGATTTAGGATTACCATCAAGTTATGCTTATAATCGCATATAATAGAAAGTACAAATTAAAAAAAATTTTTTAAAGAAAAGAAAAAAGAAAGAAAAAGAAAAACCATACGATTTATAATTTTCATTCAAGTTTACCGATTAATTAATGTGAAAATAAAATTATATACAGTGCAATAAAAAATATAAATATTCTCTTTTTTTGTTCTCGTTAATTGATCGATACATTAACGAAGTCCCGGTCGTTCGTCGATAAAGAAAAAGAGAGATTTATCTCTTTCGCATGTTGAAGTTGCACTTCCCAATTAGAGTTTCTCTCTTGTTAAGATTTTTATGTTTTTTGTGTATTATTTCTTCACGGCGTAAACGACATTGTTATCCTGTTATCATGAGAGAGAAATGATTGACTGTCTTATTAATTATCAAGTCCAGACGGTGATTGGACTACGGACTGAACCAGGAGCGGATTCCGTCAAGGTACTAACCCGTTTTAATAGACTTTGTACGATACGAAATCTTTATCCAATTATAAATTCACATTAAACGAAGATAAAGAAAAAAGAAGATAAGTTTCGGACAATTTCCTAATCTTTTCAATTCCAAAGTTCCGTATTTGTTTGTTTGTATGATTTTTTCTTCCTTTATTTATTTAATTATCGGAATAAGCGAATGACGTATTTGCAAGATTTGTTTATTTTTTTATTTCTATTTATTTATTTATTATTATTTTTTTATTTTTTTATTCTTTTTACCAAGATTCAAATGAAAATAATAAATATTATCTTTTGCGAAGGAATACGCTACAACAAGATAGGATTTATCATATACGAAGGAGTACCATTTAATTAGAGATAAAGTGTCTGCGCGTAATTCATACGTTTCATTTTTTTCTTTTTATTTATCTTTTTTTTTTGTTTCACCCTCGACGAAATTCCATTGATCGCATTTAATTAAGTTTTATTATGAATTATTAATTAAATTATCTAAATAAAGAAAGTTTTTGTTTATTTAAATATTTAATAAAAATATCTTTTTTATTCTCTCTTTAGTTTTTTTTTTTTTTATTAAAGTAACGATTAATTAAATATAATAAAATGTTATGAAAATAATTCATGTACCACGCCCGAATATATACATAGGTATTTACGTACATACGTATGTAATGTCAAAATTAAAGAGTAGCTCTGTTGCATGTCTATTTATAAGTATAAATCATGTCAATAAATTTATTTATTGAATCGCAACAACAGAAGCGAAACGTGCGGCAACTACCACGTTGGCTGTTATTAATTCATAATTGAAATACGTTCCACTTTATAATACGACAAACAAGAGTCAATATTTTCCATGGCGGACCAGCGGAAACCTTAGATCAATCGATTGACCACTGCGTGAGCATTTTATTACGTAATGATCGTGTCTCGATATTTATAAATAAATGCCAACGTTTCTTTTTCTTTTTTATTATTTTCTTTTTAATTTTTTTTTTCTATTAACTGTCTATCTTTTTCTCAATATGTGTGCATATTTATATATGTATATATATATATATATATATATATATATATATATATATGTTTTTATAAATTTATAAGAATGATTTTCACGATCGACCTTAAAAATTTTCAAAGACAAAAGTCACATTCAACGAGAAATGCGTGAGATTATGTTGGAGGTTACATTAAACATACATATATATATATATATATGCGGATAAATCCGGTGACGGGTAAACCAGATTGGCCTAGTTCGACGTTGGAAATGTTTATCGATTAAGTCGATGTTACTATAACATGTATAATCTTTCGTGAATTGAAAACAAGAAAATAATCATCATTTATAAATTTATTTATATTTTTTATATTCGAAATAATTAATCACGTGCACGTGCTTGCGTGCGTACTAAATTTTCTCTCTTTAAAGAAAACCAAATTTTGTATTTAAAATAGCAACTATACTGTAGCTTCTATAAGTTTTGTGCAATAGTATAATAAAAAGTTCGTGTATTTGTTTTTTTGATAATTATTTTTTTTTCTTTTGTTTTTCTTCTATTCCATTTATTATTTTTGCATAAAAACGTGAAAGTACGGAATTAAAAATTATATTAGAAGGTAAATAAGATTAAGAATATTTTGAAGGACTATGATCTAGTAGATACGTATTTGAGTAAGAAACAATGAAATATTCCATATGAAATATTCCAGTAGCGCGTAAAACGTTTTTAAATCGTATATATAAACACATGTGCAGTTGATAGCCTGACGTATCTGGAGGCTCGTCTGTTTGGTCTGCGATACGTTTATCGGTATTTATTGCATAACGGTAGGCTCGCTTATGTTATTAGTATGATACATACACACACACACACAATGATTTCACAATATAATCATTTTTCAATAAGAATAATTTGCTTCTCGTTTGCGTAAGATTTGTTTCTTTGTTATCTTCCTATTTTACTATTAATTGAAAATAAATATATTATATACATTTTGGAAATATGTATATTTACATATATATATATATATATATATATATATATATATATATGTAAATATATGTAAATATGTTTGTAAATATGTAAATATGTATGTTTGTGTATATATATATATACAAATTTTTCCGAAAAATACGATTTCGAGTATTATAAAAATATATAAATATTAATTTTCGCGATTGATTTTATTACGACGAAAAGATCAAATCGTTCAATTACTATCATGTTATTTTCATTAGAGAGAATTATAATCTCAAGGCAACAAGAATATAAAACTACAATACTTCGACCCTTGTTCTATGCGCTCTTTCCTCTGTCTCTATCGATATTTGCACGCTTTGTTAGAAACATTTTTACCGTAGAATATGTCAGTATTTATCGGCCTTCTTATCTATTGTAAATACGCTAACCGATTCTGCTTTTGAATTGTAAACGTTTAGAAAGTTTCTTTATTTAAGATCAAAGAACCCCCTGCGACGCATCGACCAACTGCCTGAGAGAATCATTATCGAATGATCTTTAACCTTTCGATACTACGTAACAAAAAAGGATTTATTTATTGTCCTCTTTGATTAAAAATGATTTATTTGCGACAATTCGCGTTTATTAAAGGATACACGTTTTTCTTATAAAATGTGTTGAACGATTAAAAAACCGATTTATCGCCGATTTCATTCGTAAATAAAGTTAAATAAAAGTTATTAGGTTAATAAAAGAGATATATGTTATGCGCAATATTGTAAACATTATTATTGATCTCTTAACGAAAAAAAAATTCAATTTTAAGATTCTATCGAACGGATTAGTAAGATACATTCTCAATTTGTGATTTCGCGCTTGACAAGATGGCGGGATTAGCGCGATAGTTTGGTTTAAGGTCGACGCAGAGACATCTATGATCGTTTTACGGAAGCTCGTAGTGAAATATCATATATTATAGAACACGGTCGATCCTCGAATTTTATATATCCCGTGGCTATATCAGCTGTTCGCTGCTAGTTCACCAGCTGTAGCAGGGAGTTGAAGTTTATTGTTTGGGAAGCAATATGGCTATCTGGTGATTAGTAATTGTGCGATACGCAGGACAAAGAAACAACGCAGTTCTCATGGTATTTGGAGCCGCGTTGTAGATGAAATAGTAGTTGATTTAAGTAAAAAGTAAATATAATAAATAGGAATGTTGGAGCTCGAGGTGGTGCCCGAAAGATCCCTTGGTTGTGAGCAGTGGGAATTTATTTTAGGCAAGTGACGAAACACTTTTAACGTATCGCTACTTCGTGTTACTTATTACGCGTTATTTCTTCGTTGAAGAGAGATTTATGAGGGAAAATATGTACGATGCTAACGAACAATGCTAATATTATTCCAAACTCAAGAAATCGTATCGACGATTTCGTATTTACGGTACTCTCTTTATCTCCATCCTTCTATTTGTAAACACTTTGACAATTGCGTGTAAACAAAGAAACAGAAAACGAATGACAATGTTTGTTACATATTATATAATTAAAGTTGCCTTGTTTTTTGTCATTTATTTGCAAAACCAACATCTATAAAGAATTATTCAATGTAATCTTCCATTGTTTAAAAGGTTTTCACTGTTATTTCATATTCATTGTGCTTTTTTCTTTCTCTCTCTCTCTCTCTCTCTCTCTCTCTCTCTCTCTCTCTCTCTCTCTCTCTCTCTCTCTCTCTCTCTCTCTCTCTCTCTCTCTCTCTCTCTCTCTCTCTCTCTCTCTCTCTCTCTCTCTCTCTCTCTCTCTCTTCCTTCACGTGTTCCATGTTATTAATCTAAAAGTAAAATTCGATAATACAAAAAGGATGTCATATTACAGTATATACAGTATAATCTATATCTGTGGCAGGAAATAATTTAAGAGTCACTCTGTCATGGTTAGTTATTTTTTAAATATGTATTTTTTTATTTTCTTTTTTTTTTAGGTATGCATTTTTCCCAGTCTGTATCAATAATACAATCTCAAGTGGGCATTATAAGAGGAGTACAAGTACTTTATAGCGATAGTGTAAGTAAATAATCATTATTTTTCGATGATATTTTATCTCATATCAATAAGTAATTTTTTCTTGTTTACATTCATAGAATCCATTAGAAGTAGATTTAGTAATAAACTTACCTCATGACGGCGTTAGACTCATATTTGATCCAGTGGTGCAGAGGCTTAAAATAATTGAGATTTATAATATGAAATTAGTTAAACTGAAATACTGTGGTTTGCCATTCAATTCGCCCGAGGTATTACCTTCGATCGAACAGATTGAACATTCGTTTGGAGCTACACATCCTGGAGTGTATGATAGCGAAAAGCAGGTATTATAATTATATTACACGTTGGCGTTGAAATATGATTTGAGGAATTTATTATATTCGTATTTTTTATTAATTGCTTAGGTTTTTGTGTTAAACTTCAGAGGATTGTCATTTTACTTTCCAATTGATTCAAAATTCCAGCCAGGATATGCACATGGCTTAGGGTCATTACAATTTCCAAATGGAACTTCTCCTCTCGTTGCAAAGACAGCTATTTACGTTGGTAATATGGCTACTGGTTCCAGTAGCGAAGAACATAGTTTGAAAGCCCCACCACCGCCATTACCACTTGTAATTACTTTTTCTTGATAGATCGGAATAAGGAATAATTTGTCCAGATTGTTATTGAATATTATATGTTAAAATTTCAACAGGTGTGTTATCATAATAATTTATATTTGGAAAAGGCTGAGGTTATACGCGATAAAACACATACACGAGGACTCAGACTACACCTTTTCACCGAAGGAAGTTCCGTAACAAGGGTGCTACTAGAACCGAAGAAACGATCTCTCACCAAAGAAGTATCTATCCATACTTATTTATCGTTATATGTGTGATATGTCACATGTCTGATACAAAAATTATTTAAATTATAGATATTATTTGGTGATACGTGCGAAGATGTATTAAGTGCTCTTGGTGCACCATCAAGAGTATTTTTTAAAGCGGAGGATAAAATGCGTATTCATAGTCCTCATGCACATAAACGTGATAAGATTAGAAGGTCTGATTTTTTTTATAATTACTTTACGTTAGGATTGGTGAGTATTGGTCGATATTAAGAAGGATCCATTTGTAAAATTTATGATGTATTATCATTTCCGTTGATTCCAGGATATACTATTTGATGCCAAAACTCAGTGTGTAAAGAAATTCGTTTTACATACTAATTATCCGGGACATTATAATTTTAATATGTACCACCGTTGTGAATTTATTTTAATTTTACCTCCAGAAAATAATTCCACAGAATCGGGTAAACTTATTGACGTTTCCCCTTCTCCAGTTACGGTAATTTTTTTAACCCAATTAACTTTTTCATCTTTAATATATTAATGAAATAGAACGTAAGCATTGATTATTGTTATCTCTCAGATCACTGCCTATACAAAATGGGATGGCATAAGTGAACAATTAAAGGCAAGTGCACGTCCTGTAGTGTTAAATCGTGCATCATCAACAAATACGACGAATCCATTTGGATGCACGTTTTGTTATGGTATACGTGATGCAATTGTTGAAGTTATGGCTAATCAGCATATTGCCAGTGTAACTCTCTATAAAGCAGCGTGACCATAATTATATTTCAATTATGGTGCATTAGAAAGAGACCACTAAAAGAAAAAAGGAAAAAAAAAGAAAAAAACAGAAGAAAGGCAAGCACACCTTTGAAAGATAAGAAAGCAAAACAAATTCACAGTTGATTTTTGCATAATATCTCTCATTGAAAGACTGCATGATAAGAGGCACGTGTGAGATGGAAAGGATTCGTAAGAACACTCATAAGGTTTTTAATAATATGATTTTAAAATGCAAGCGTTGTGATTGAGGTAATGTTTGAGTACTCATTTGCATCGATATTATGATGTAAGATGGAGTTCAGAGGCAAAAAAAAAAGAAATAATATCGTTTTTCATAACATTTATGTATGTATCCTTAAAATTTACACTTCTTCTTTTGTGACATTTAACATAAAAGAATTTCCAACACCGAAAGATATCAAATTTAATACTTTATTTTCAATGTATTTTACAATTATATATTTATCATATAGCAAAAATAAACGTAACACGTGAGCTTGAATATATTAAAAAAAAAAAATAAAAAAAAATAAAATAAAGTAAAGTAAAGTAAAATAAAATAAAAACAAGAGTAGTATAATAAATTAATATGAATTTTGATAGTTAATATAGTGTTAATGCAGCGATAATGAATAATATAATTATACTATATATATACATACATATACATATGTATAAATATGTAGTATATATATACATTAACATATGCTTAGATGAAGTAAACACTTAACTTTCATAAACCAAAATTTTATAATACGTGTGTTGGAGATTGTGAATCAGATATCAAGCAAAAGAAAGATTTGTGAAAGCGAGTAATACAGTGTGCAATACTGTTTAGGTAGTTATAATGCTTTTACATTTAGTAGAATCAATCGAGAATTTCATACGAAAGTCAAAAGAAAAAATATTTCTGGTGTTTTATTTATTTATTTTTTTTCTATGCAAAGTATATTTGGTTGATAATAGTAAAATACATGAAGTGAAACACAAGAATTTATTTTGCCTATATCTGTCTTTAATAAAAAAAAAAAAAAAAAAAAAAAGAAGAAAAAAGGGAATGTTTAACAAGTATATATCAGTTTTTATGTCCGTAATTAAATTATTCATTGAAAAAAAAAATAATAATAACGAAAATTATTTCGATGTAAAACTGAAGAGACGTACATACATATATCGGCATATTTTTTATTAAGATGCACATTTTTGTGTAAAGTACTCGTAGATTATTTACATGCCTTACATATATACATACATACATATGTGTTCATCTAGTTTGGTGTACAAGTATTTCGAAGACGTTTCGTTAATTTTCAATCCCGGTAGAAATATTAGGGCGTTTTATTTATATAATAATAGTAATAATAACAATAATAATAATAATAATAATAATAATAATAATAATAATGATAACGATAATGATAATGATAATGTTAATGAAAGGAAAAAGAACAAAACATTTTATATTATTCATAATTTACGGAAGTTTATAAGAGAAAAAAAAGATTAAAAATAATAATTATATATCTCTTGGTCAAAATAGTAGAGCTTTGTAAAAAGGAAAAGGAAAAAGAAAAAGAAAAAAAAACAAAGAAAAGAATTTGAAAAAATGATTCGTTCATTATTACTTTATTCACTTTGTCTTTGAATTGCACAATTGCTACTGTTCCACCACCGTATATAAGCTTTTTCTCATTAAGCATATATAAGGTATTAATAAGTTCTGTGTATCATATAAAATTTAATATTAGCTGATAAATTACAGTAATAATTCTATTTAATATATCATAAAATGTGTAATAATCGGATACGCGCGCAATGTGAGACGTAATATGAGTGATAATTGTTTTGATTAACACAATGTGTAACACAAAAACTTCCTCTCTCAACGCGTATTTTCTATAGTACATATGCATATATGTGTGTGTGTGTGTATTTATATATATATATATATATATATATATATATAATATGTATATGTATATATGTATATACACATATATATATATATATATATATGTATATATACATTATATTATTTTAATGTAATAAAAAAACTTGACATGTAAACTTCCGGAAATTCAAAGATAAATCAAAAATCGACACATATATATACATAGTCTTTCCAAACATAATAAAAACATTTTGTATATTTGAGCGAAATAATAATGCGTGGATGTTTTTGATAAGTGAGAGAGAGAGAGAGAGAGAGAGAGAGAGAGAGAGAGAGAGAGAGAGAGAGAGAGAAAAGGCAACGTGTTAATCGATGAAAGAATTGTACTATGATGCGGCGAGTTCCTCATTGAAAGCATATTGCAAATTTTTTAAACAAACTGCATCATTGGGCACTTATCTGTCCTTATTTCCCGAGAAAAAAAAAAGAAAAGAATGAAAAAAAAAAAAAACTACAAATCTATCGCGACCAAATATCTCTCTAAATGCCCGGAGAAGAAACGTTTAAGAATGTCTTGCATGGGAATTGTTTTCTTTCTTCTTTCATGTGATTATTATATGGAGCATGAAATTTGTTTGTGAAGGAAGTTTTGTCAATGCGCTTCAAATGATTAGTATTAATTTTTATATTTTCAATGGATATTTCAGGTAAACACACACATATATATATATATATATATATATATATATATATATATATATATATAAATTATTATGCAATAACAATTATCTAAAGAGACAGAAAGAGATGTGTATACATATATGTGTGTATATATACATACATATATATTAATATAAGAATTCATGCTATTTATTCATGTTATTAACGTAAGTTTATTAAAAAATTAAATGATATAAATATATATATATATATATATATATATATATATATATATATATATATATATATATATATAATCTCTCAATAACTCTTTCTCCATCTTTTTTAATCTCTATCTGTTTCTTATTTTATCTTTTATGTTTGTAAGGAGTCTCTCTCTTTCTTGTTTTAAATTAGTACGAATAGTTCGTTTTGTATGCCATCATATATAAAATCACGAAAAAGGAATTTTTTTCACGAATCACACTCCTTTTTTTGTTTCTTTCTTCATAAGAATGCTTCTGACCAATTTTACTGTTCGCTTGCATCACAAAGCATGCAGCTTCTCGAGGTTCGTGATATATTTATAAAGTGGACATTAGAAAAGAAAAAAGAATAAAAAACAAATGAAAAGAAAAGGAAAAACGATACAGATCTTTAGAAAAAAAAAGAAAAAAAATACAAAACAAAGCAATCAAAAAAAAGAAAGAAAAGAGAGAAAAAAATAAAAAAAGACATTCCTACATATTCAGGTGCACGACATCTTTTTTAATAGTGAGTAAATATAATATCAAATGTGCATAAGTTTCTTCTTACGAGAAAGAAATTCTATACGTTAAAACGGTCTTCGATAATTATTGTAATCTAACGAAGTGATAATTACCCTGATGAAAAAGTACAAAAAGAGGAAATTTATAATCATTTCTTTTTCTGTTTTATATTATTACAACACTGTGTTTCATTACGGAAGTATCATTGTTTGTTATACAATTTTATAACAAAAAGAAAAGAAAACAAACGATCGCTTGTTTTTGTACCTATAAAGCGCATACATACATGCTAAAGTAACAAAATAACAGAACAGGTATTTATTATCATATATTTTATGCAATATTATCGTTATTTTCCTTAATGTTTATTAATTTTTTTTATTTATTTATTTTTTTTTTATATTTTTACTTTTTACAAAGGAGGAGTTTCAACAGAAAGAACATTTTTTATATTACCCACCTCTGATTTCATATTTTGCAAATTTGTTCCTCTGATTATTTTAATCTCATTTAATTTGTCACCTTGTGTTGAAGGGGAGTTAGGATCATTTAATTTCCAACAACTTTTAATTAAATCCTTTTTATTAAGTGTCTTTTTTCGATCGTGAGATGCTGTATTTGTGTTCACCGTACCATTTACATTTCGTAATTTGCCTATATATATATACAGAAATACGAACATAAATGCATATATATATATATATATATATATATATATATATATATATATATATATGTATATATATAATATCATTTTCTTATCATATTTTAACAAATTACAAACGCTTCACGCTATATATCAATAATAGTTACCTAATATTTGCGATAATTTAGATTTGTCTACTTTATCCGTAGGTAAGTCACAATAATCTCTTGATCCTAAAATAAAGACACATAAAGCTTTATCTATTGCACAATTACATTATTATTAAGTAAAATAATCTTTCTCCTCTATTATTATTTTCAATTATCTTATAAATCAGATGTATACGTAGTGATTTTCTAATTTAAAAGTCATACGCCGGTAATTTAACGAAGTATATAAAATATCAATACATAATATATTTAGAGAACAATGCAATATATATTCGCAATTTCGACAAGTTGAAGTTCTGTAAATTATAACTTTACAACGTCTTCCATCATTTTCCTTAGGCGCATATTAAAGAAAGAAAGAAAGAAAAAGTAAGAAAGTAAGGAGGAAGAAATGAAGAGCTCCTTTTCAACGATTCAAATAACATAACTTTAAGAACGATGAAATACTTGCCTGGATATTTATTTCGGTGATCCCAATTAGGATAATCAGATTGAAGATGGTCACGTTCATCGTTCTCTAATTTGTTAACGATGGAATATATCCCTCGTCTGTGATGTAATACCATGTCGCTCTCCCCACGATACTTAAGTCTGTAATATAATGTTATCATATATTTGCTATTTCATTTATATATAATTCTCTATTATTTCACTCTAATAGCAGTCATAAATATGTGGGCCGATAATTATGAAAATTTGTTGTCTAAAAACAAGTAAAAAATTTAAAAAAAAAAGAAAAAAATAATTTATTGTATATAATTCGTATTGAAATTATTTAATTATACGAATTAATTATTATTAATTATTTACATTTCAAATTATTTGATTATACGAATTAGGTAATAGATTAACTTTTTTATATTTTTGATTTAGAATACTTTTATAATCATTGGCTTTATATATTTATAATTATATACATACATATATATATATGTGTGTGTACCTATATTGTTGGCCCGCATTCATAAGACTATATTGTATGTTTTCTAGCCAAGCTTGTTGATGTCCAATAACGGAGCCAGATCGACAAATTCGTGTCCAAGCTATAGCTTCTCTGGCTGTCATATTATAATGCTTTATTAAATACGCTGCTATCAGAGATCCTGTCCTGCCCAATCCTGCCTAATTATGCGCAACGTTATGAACATATACATATATATACATATATACATATATATATATATATATATATATATATATGTTATTACATATACTAAAGTATATTGTTTTTTTTTGGCTTTTTAGAAATTATTAGATCAACATTAGTACAAAATGCTTTCTCTCGAGGTACGAGTGCCTTTTTAATATTTTTTTTTATTTTTTTCGTGCCATTTCTATTATTTATAGAATATAATACATATTATATATATAATATATAATATATATTGTTTATATTATATTATTTTATAAATATATAATATAATATATATATAATATATTATTTATATTATACAAATAGGATAAATAGAAAAGCGTAGATAAATATTTTAGATAGATATTCACTTTACAGTGGACAGCAATGGCACCATTTGTAGTTTCCACCAGTCGAAGAAATTTATAGAGAATTCTTTTTGGTGGAATCGTACCATCTGGCATAAACATATCGTAATGCGATATTCCTGCTTTTGTAAAACTGTAGGATAATAACAATTAGAAATATATTATTATTATTATTATTATTATTATTATTATTATCATCATCGTCCGAGGTATACATATATAAATCATCCGATTTAGTTTACGTTGAGATCAATCTTTTATTTTTCTTTCGTAAATCGCCGAAATTTATTTACCTGTTGGAATCGTAAGTTTTTGTATTTAATCTTATTACAGCAACAACGCCATTGTTTAGAAAATAATTTATGTAATATTGTGGTGGATGATAAATCGTTTTATTTTCTGTACTTGGGGTAACAAAAGCCAACAATTTTTGTGGTATCATCCAATTTAAATCACCGTTTTGAAATTGTTCATATTTTTCGTATTCGGCTAAATCAAAGTCGTCAAAATTGAATAGACCAAAGGATGCGGCTTTGTAAATAGCATTTAAACAATCTAGATTAGTGTTAGAATGGAATTAGATCGGGATTAATATTAGTATGCTCGTAAAAAAATTATAATAATAATAATAAATAACGAAGGAAAATATTACCGAGTAAATGGATATTATAAGTCGATGGTCCCAAGGATGCATCTTGAAAAAGTCTGAATGATACCAATTCGTTTCTCAGGACGAGAGGTTTGTAAGCTTCTTTAGGAGTTTTATTTAAATACAAAATGGCGTAGGAGGCGATCAAATAAGCAGCATTTGCCCTTTTCCGTTCATTTTTCGAAGTATAATGCACGATTTGTTTGTGCTGATTTATTGGATTATTTAATTTCTTGTTAACTTTATAACAGTATCTGTTTTAAGAAACACATTTATTATTATTATTATTATTATTATTATTATTATTATTATTATTATTATTATTATTATTATTATTATTATTATTATTATTTTTGTTTTCTTTTTTGTTTTAATATCTCTTTAAAATTGTTAAAAACCTTTTTTTCTTACCTGTACAAACACGCGAGATTCAGAGGTCCAAAGTCGTTGTAAAAATTATTATAAACGAGCTCGTTGTCGATACTAAAAAATTGTATGTTCTCCGTTTTTCTTGGTTCCGATCGTTCATTTTTCAAAGTTGCAAAATAAAGTTTGTTTTTTATATATTCCGCGATGTTACAAACATCCGGATGATTATAAATGGTATTTGTAGCTTGTAAATAATTTTCAAAATAAATTTATTAAAAAAAAAAATAATAATAATATTATTATTTTTATTATTATTATTATTAATATTAGTTTCAAATAATTCGTATTAAAATGTGTACAAACAAATAATTACCGTCCATTTCATCCTGATTTTGTCCGATTTGTAACAATATTGACTCCAGTAGTAGCCGGATTGTAATTATCGGGAACGACGGCGTATACTTTGAATCATGCTTATTTTATTTGACGCGAATCGTTTATTTTTCTCGTCTCTTTTTCTTGGCAATTTATTCAATGAAATAAATAACGACGAACCTTGTCTTAATTTATTATACTCAACGATTCATTGTTACTGTTCATATCCAGGTGTAACAATCCATATCGTCCTTTTAGAATTAGTCGACCGCATGATTTACTGAAATGAATAAATTAGTAAATATATATACACACACACGTATATATATATATATATTTATATACTCATTATTTAAATTTTTTCTAACCTTAAAAATATAAATGAAATATAATCTGATTGGTGTGTCTAACATATTTTATAATTTATATTTTTAAGATTAGAAGAGGTTTAAATAATAAAAATTATTAATATATAATATATATATATATATATATATATATATATATATATATTACGTACTATATAAAATTTCCATTTTATTATCCAATAAAAATATGAAACATTTGAGTCGATTATGATACTATGGTGCCAAATGAAAAGTAAGAGAACATCATTTTCGATCGGTTGATATTAAAACGTTCTTCAAATTTTTTAAGCGTTTATCAAATCTTTTTTACAACTTATACTACTATCGGTATGCATATATCATAATAAAACTTGATATTTATATTTTAGTAAAAAGACGCTAGGTGGAGCATGCATTCAAATTACGAATAAGAAATTAATTTCAGTTCCGGAAAAAGAAAAGACGATGGAGCGAAACAATTGAAGGTATCGGTTATTTGAAAAGAAAATCGACAGGGGGCACGACCGGTCGGTATTTTTTCGATAATCGAAAGTATTTTGATCTCTCTCTATATTTTTTTCTTTTTCTCTCTCTCTCTCTCTCTCTCCTTCTTTACATCGTGATTTTAAATTATTTAAATTATTTTATTTAAATATATATCGCATACGAATATTACAATCGATAATCATAGATTTTAATCGCGAACTATACGTGTTTTCCGTCAATGATCTTCGTAAGATCATTTGTACATACGCGCACATAAATGGCAAATTTGTTCGTGTTAAAAAATAAAACGTATCATTAATTAATTAATTATTACAATGTTTTTCTCAAGTGATTTTTTTTTCTTTTTTTTTTAATGTCGATGTTAATTACTTTTCATAAATTGTGCTGTGGATCGACGACAAAAGGAAACGAAACGAATTCGAGAATGCAACCAGAATAAGACAAGGTAATACTCGAACTAATAAGAATAAAATGTAATTTCATCATGAGTAAGTAGTAATGATGGATAATTTTTTTTTTTAGATCCGTTTGATTTTTCTCATTGAAGTATAAATATATATATATATATATATATATATATATATATATATATATATATATATGCAAAGAATCTGGACGATTTTCCTTTCTTTTTTAAATTTTATTATCGTACGGATCTTGTACGAGCAACGAAATTAAGAACAGTGTATACAATCGTCTGTAATGTCGATCGTGCATTTTTGCAATTGAGAAATTTGTCGATGAAACGGGAAGGGGAGAAAAAAATTAAACAATTTTTAGGAAGATTTAAAAGATAGAGTAAGAGGAATGTAGTGCGAATAAACGTTAACAGATGTCACAACGATCGCATACTCTCGAGATACAGCTTATTCTTAAATTCAACAATCATAATAGTCGAACGTATTATTTAATCATATCAATTATAATATTTAATATATACTATTTTTCGTAATCGGTACACGGGCGAAAGAAGAGAACGTTTCGCTTAAATTATCATTTGTTTAAATAATCGTTACGCGAACGTGTCATTATCACAATTTTTATGATTTAACAGAAAAAAAAGAAAGAAAAATAGAAAAAGAAGGGTTTTCCATCTAAAATTTAATTTGAATTTTTTGCCGCGTAATTGAAATGAACTGGGATTGAACTGCGAGGAAAATTTCTCTTATCCTTAATAATCGATTAATATCTACAATCAAGGAAACAATCTAATCAAAAGTATAATTTATTGGACAGATCGAATTAGAGTTTGGCTTGCAATCGAGATGGATCGGGTCGATTTCATCTCAGATTTTATCTTGATTTAGAACGATTACGCATAAATTCTACGACGGTCGAAAGATATACAATAAAGCAAAAAGAAAAGGAAAATTTTCAACTAAGTAAATCAAACGCGGTACATTGAATACACGCGGATTAAATATGAATTGGCGCGTAATCGAGATGCACTAAGACTGAGGGGGGAGGCAAACGAGAGTTCGCAGATTTTTACCGTTTCGACGGTTCACGTAAATTTTAAGAGCGAGACGAAAGACTCGAAGGAAGAAAAGGAATAAAGAGGGGAGGGGGGGAAGGAAGAAATCTTTGACGAAAAATTCCGAGTTCGAAGGATATACAAAAGAAAGGAGGTATATTCTTCGATGACAAAATATAACTCGATGTGCGGATTAAATTTAAATTTTACCGCGTAATCGAGATGTACCGGGCCAACCAAGAGGTTACAGATTTTCTCGTTGCGACGATCCAGAAGTGCACCGGGAAGTACTTTAACATGCGATGCCGTGCGTAGAGAGAAGAGTAAGAGAGAGTAAGAGAGAGAGAGAGAGAGAGAGAGAGAGAGAGAGAGAGAGAGAGGGAGAGGGAGAGGGAGCGAGAGAGAAGTTGGAAGCAAAGGAGGAACGAGACGGTATCGCGTAGCCCTCTGATCGGTATTTACGATTCAGGAGAAATCCTTCTCCCGACGAACTGCTGCGTTCGTCGTCTTCGTCTTCGTCTTCGTTGTCGCCGTCGTTGTCGTCGTCGTCGTCGTTGTCGGCTGCGTTCATCCGTCCAATCGTGCATCCATTCCTGCGTCCGTCAATCCGTTATAATTTCTCCGCTAATAGAATCCGAGATTTCGTAGCGAATCGTGCGACGCATCCAAAGTTCTCTTCCCGTCTCTCTCTCTGTCTCTCTCTCTCTCTCTTGTTTCATCGTACCATTCTTCCTCGACTCCTCTCTCTCTTTCTCTTTTTCTTTCTCTTTCTCTCTCTCTCTCTCTTTCTTTCTCTTGAATGTTCAACAGTACTATGCCTCTCTCTCTCTCTCTCTCTCTCTCTCTCTCTCTCTCTCTCTCTTCCTCTTACAGTAGCGCGTGCACACGCACGACACCGCTGCCAATCGAGGTGGCTTCGGCTTCTATTCGGACGCGTTTTCGAATCTCTCGATCGAATTCGTTGACCCACTATCTCGTAGCTCGTCGTTAAATCTTTTATAGCGTTCCTTTAAGACAGACGGGCTTCGCATAAATTTTTCTATGTACATAGATGTGTATGTGTATATATATATATATATATACCTACGTACATACACAGAACAACATACAAATCCTGTATATCCCGATCGTCGTATTTGTTTATAATATCAATATATAAACTTCATTTTTGTTTTTCTTCCTTTACTTGTCATCCCTGCGATCGATGATTTCGCGCGTTAAATTTGTTTTCTCGCGTTTTTATTTCGTGTTCTTTTCTCTTCCTTTTTTTTCCCCCGTCAACATCCTTCCACTTCGTGATTATTCAAAAAAAAAAAAAATAAATAAATAAATAAAATAAAGAAAAGAAAAAGGATCAATGATCCGTCGCATCATCCGGATACAAAGGAGACGTCATCTTCGTCGTCACCGTCGTGTGCGGGCATCGAAGATCCGCTCATTGTCTTTCTCTCTATAATGCATATTGACTATTAACAGAAAAATATGTTTCCCTTATATGCAAGGATATATGGCCACGTCACGTCCTTATTCGCTGAGCGGTCGGTCTCATCGCTCGTACTCATCTTCGAAGCCGAGCACCATATTCGGTCCTCCCACCTACCAGGGGAGACAATGCCAGTCGCATTCGTAAAAGCGTACCTCTACCTGTTTGGCGATCAAATCAAATTAAAGGCCAATATGCGTACAACCACTTGGTACTTACTTCTCTTTTGTCGCTTTAATACCATCGGTGAAAACGTGACTTTTCTTTTTTAATTTTCTTTTTTTTTTTTCTAATTAATTAATTAATTTATTTTTTTGAGGGCGAGGAGTCTAAGAGCGTCAACATCGCGCACGGGATTGTATTTGTTATTTGTTATCGAACGAATTTGATGCTTTACAATTTTTTATCGTAATTTGAATTCAGGTTAGGGATTGATAGTGCAACGAGATTATATATATATGTGTGTGGCGTGTGTGTGCGCGCGTGTATCAATTTCAAGAAATGTATTGGCAAAGGCTAATACAATTTGTATAATTATCGTAATTCGATATAAGAAAATAATCCTAGAATCTTTTCTTTCCTAAAGATATTCCAAGATCGATCGTACGCGAATAAAAATATTTTCGATTGAAAGTAATCGTACGACGGAGACGTTTGGATTATGGAATGGGAACGTTTGATTCGACGTCGCTCGATTGAACATTGAGACGAAAATTGTCCTACGAACAAAGCACGTTATATAATAATTTTTCTCAACGAAACATTTCAACTTGGACGACTTTTAAATTTTAATTCTGAACGATTTTAAACGTATCGTTCGATTGCATGAGAAATATCGTTGAAACGTTTCACATATGAACACACAAAAATATATATATACACGTTTCTTTAAAGAGACATTCTAACGTTGTACTTGTTAAAGAAAAATTTTTCTAAGTACGAATAATCGTAGATGTACATACATACATACATACATACATATATACACGCAAACATATAATAAATGTTTACAAAGAAAGTAAACAAGAGAGAAATTCAACTACGTACGGTGAAATCGATCGTAGAGAAGGCACGAAAGAATATGGAGGATGATAATCGAGAGAGTCTCGATAGGAAAGCAGAAGAAGAAGAAGAAGAAGAAGAGGAGGAGGAGGAGGAAGAGGGGGGATGAGGCTGAGGGACGATCCAGTGGCTCCAGTCCCGAGAACAGAAATTGTTACGTGCTCGCAAGGCCCTCGTGATTCGAATGCTCATGCGATCGCGAGCGATCGCGAGCGGTCATCCAGAGTCAGTTGAAGAGGAGGTTGAACAGCAGCAGTAAGAGAGAAGGAGGAGGAGGAGGAGGTGGGGGAGGAGGAAGAGGTGAAGGAGAAGGAGAAGGAATAGGAGGAGGAGGAGGAGAAGGAGGAGAAGAAGAAGGAGGAAAAGGTGATGGTGGAGTGGGAGGGGGAGGGGAGTTCCGTGGCGTTGCTCAAGCGCAGAGAGAGAAATAGTAAGAGAGAGAGAGAGATAGAGATAGAGATAGAGAAAAAGAGAGAGAGAGAGAGAGAGAGAGAGAGAGAGCTTTCTTCGGTGGTTGACACGAGAGGACGCGAGAGTCAAAGGCGATTGTCCCAAGTATTCTTCTTCTTCTTCTTCTTCTTCGTGTTCTTCGTCTTCATCGTCTTCTTCGTCTTCCTCTTATTCGTGGTTGTCCACATGCGGAAGAGCATCTATCCTCTCCGGTTAGGTTCTTTCGCTCACACAGGACACGTACGAAGCCATGTCCCCGTACACGTTCCTTCTTCTCCTTCTACTTTTTCCTCTTCTTCTTCGTCTTCTTCTTTCTTTTCCTTCTTCTTCTTCTTCTTCTTCTTCTTCTTCTTCTTCGTGCGTGTTTAACTCGTCGAGTTCCTCCGTGATATTCGAAAATATCTGAAAGAATGTCGGTCAAGACGTCTTTCAGATCGAAGAATAGAATCTTCGAACTTTTCTTTGGA
>OU426993.1:1468719-1478719 GCA_911387935.1 Dolichovespula saxonica
AGAGAGAGAGAGAGAAACAAGAAAAATATGAGAAAACATAAAAAAGTAAAAAAAAAATAAACAAAAACAATTCGAACGAAAAGAAAAGTCAAAGGGAAAGAGATGGATATAATAATAATAAATAAACATATATATATATATATATATATATATATAAATAAAACATATATATAAAAAAAGATAGATATAAATAATAATAATATAAAAAAAAGAGAAAAGAAAGAAATTTATCGAATTATAAAAATTGGACCAATAGCGATGAGCGTCGTCATTGTTGTCGTAGCGAATGAAAAAAGCCGATTGGCGAAGAGAGCGAACGCGACGGAAGACAGGTGAACGCAGGTGAGGAACGAAGGATGTAGTAAAAGTAGAGTATACTGGAACGAGAGAACAGCAGGTACTTGGCTTCTTCTTCTACCTCTTCTTATGGTGGCGATGGTGGTATTGGTGGTGGTATTGTCGATGGTGTTGATGATGGTGGTGATGGTGGTGGTGGATAACCTGTGACCGTTGACGAGGGATTCGCGTGAGATACGTTTTCCTTTTAAAGAGAAAACTCTCTCGACGAATTAGCACGCAGTCTTACCAAGAGACTCTTAATGAATATTTTCTTATCGGTAGTTTTTTTTTACCTTCTTCCGACGCGTTTAATACGCATCCATCGTTCCTACGAAAAAATTATGAATATAGTCGACGAATTGAGACGATGTTATTTATTTGTTCGCGCATGCGTACGCATACGTATGCATACGCTCAACGTGTTCTCTCTTTCTCTCTCTCTCTCTCTCTCTCTCTCTCTCTCTCTCTCTCTCTCTCTCGGATAAATATTGGGTCGTCCAGAAAATTCGTTCCAATAATATTTCCAATAATAATAATACTACTGCTACTACTACTACTACTATTACTACTACTACTACTACTACTACTACTACTACTACTACTACTACTACTACTACTACTACTACTACTACTCTACTACTACTACTACTACTAATAATAATAATAATAATAATAATAATAATAATTTAATAAATTTAATAAATTTAAATCTTCCGAATAAAGTTTCAAAATCGTTACGAATTTTCCCGGACGATCCAATGTCGTACACAAACGAGATGAAAGCGTACACATACGTACGTATACGTAATAAATATATTAGAATACATATACGTGTACAAGCGTACACGTCGTACGTATCCGTGCAAAACCGTTCAACGTCGTTCTCCTCTTTTATCACGTATAAAAAAATGTTATCAGATAGGAAATATATTTTCCAATTGATCTGGTACTAAGAAAGAAAGAGGGAAGGGAGGAAAAGAAAGGATAAGAAAATAAGAAGGAAAGAAAAAATGGAAGAAAGAATCGAACCCGACGTTCGAAACGCAATGATCGAATTTCGAGAAAGAGATTCGCCAACGTCGAAGGACTCCCGTTTTCTTTCGTAAAATAAGCGTAGGGGTCGGGTCGGCCGATAATAGCTTTGGCGTTTTAACGTCGGTGTTTCCTGTGCCGTCAGGAGAGTAAAAGAGAGAGAAAGAGAGAGAGAAAGAGAGAGAGACGGCAAGTCTGCAGAGTCATCGTGAGTCAAAAAGTAAGAGAGAAAGAAAGAAAGAAAGGAAGGAGAAAGAGAAGGAGAAAGAGAAAGAGAGAAGGAAAGAAAACCGCGGTAGCTGCCGTAGACAGCGGTGTAAGCGTGCACGTTAGCGTTCGTCTCCCTAACGAAAGACATGAGAGTGGGGTGGGGGTAGCGGGTGGACAGGAGGAAGGAGAGGGGCCAAGGGGCAGGCGGGCGTGGGTATGGATCGTTGAGAGGTGGGGAGAGGCGGAGGGGGAGGATGGCTCCGGATAGACGGCGGTACTCTCGCGTGGCAGTGTGAGCGTGGGTGGTGCTGTGAAAGCAAGAGTAGAGAGAGAGAGAGAGAGAGAGAGAGAGAGGAGGGAGTGCTGGAGAAAGACAGAAGGGATGGTGTTGGTGGTGGGAGGAGCGACGAACAACGAGAAAGAGAGAGAGATAGAGAGTGATAAAGAGAGAGAGAGAGAGAAAGAGAGAGAGAGAGAGGGAGAAAGAGAGAAGAGCAACCCCTTTCTTGTCCCAGGGGCTTCCCCTCTGCACGGGGTGTCCCGTGACTGCGGTTCCGGGAAACGAGCTCGGTGGCTGGACTGTCGCCACCGATAGGAAAACACCAACACAGGGACGTTGATGGTTACGTATATATACGTTTAGTGTGTATGTATGTGTTAGGGGAACGTATACCTATGTACGTAGGAGGAGCACAGAAGTAGGAAGATGGACGGGTGGATTGGGTGTGTACTATTCCCGGTGACGAAGTAAGATAAATTTCAGAGGGCTTTCTTTTTTTGTTTTCTTTCTTTCTTCTTTCATTCTCTTTTTTCTCTCTCTATTCATTACTCCCCTTTTTTTCACGCGAGGGTGTACGTGTAACCTTTGTTTCTTTTCCTTTTGTTTTATATGCGAACTTTTTGTTATTGAATTTGTTTTGTTTTCTTTTTCTTTTTTTACGCATAGATTTATTAGTTCAGAAGAAAGATACAAAGAGAGAGACAGAGAGAAAGAGAGAGAGAGAGAGAGAGAATAGTCTTTTTAAATATATCATCGATAGACGTTACATCTTTTAATAAAACTCATGAGGACTTCGAATTGGTAACAAATTGTTTGCTTCTTTTTACTTCTCTTTACTATTTCTTTTCCTTTTCTTCTCTCTCTCTCTCTCTCTCTCTCTCTCTCTCTCTCTCTCTCTCTCTCTCTCTCTCTGTATTAAGTGGGTCGCCGATCAGAGAAGATAAGCTTTCACATTTGCCATCGTTCCGATTAAAATTTATCATAACCAAAATGATAGTATATACTTACATAGATACATACATACATACATACATACATACATACATACATACATACATAAATACATACGTACGTACGTGCAATGCATATTCCTTTGTTAGGATGGAAAGAATACGTATTTATATACTAACGTGTTAAAATCGAAGATAAGAATAGTAGGGGCTCGATATGATACGTACGTTATTCGTCGGGAGTAAATGTAAAAAGAGAAGGATGATTTTTAATGGAATTATTATTAGACGAACAACGATACCCGAACGTTCTCATCGTGGATAGATGGAATCGGGAACGTTTTAGGGACGCTGGCCAACCGCCGAGTCAACAACGGGTCTTGCGTTGGACTTCGATAGGTCGATAATAGAGCAAAAAAAAAGAGGATGGTTGATGTCGGTGGGCTGCTGCTGCTGGTGGTGTCGTTGAAAACCCCAGGAAGGGGGTGAGAGAGGAAAGATTAGATAGAGAGAAAAAGAGAAAGAGAGAGAGAGAGAGAAAGAGACAGAGAGAAAGATAGATAGATAGATAGATAGAGAGAGAGAGAGAGAGAGAGAGAGAGGAAGAGAGGGAGGGAGGGAGAGGTTTGAAGCAAAAGGAAGGGAGGGACAGGTGGAGAGCAACTCTCCACCGGTGACGTTTTAGCTCATGCGGAGGTAAGCCAGCAGCAGAAGCGAGGTATTGACCGGTTGCCTCCCTAGCCGTTACTTGGCAACCGTTTGTAGCCAACACACCTATGAAACCTTGGAGATCTGACTTTAGCCTACAGACCAACCCCCCGCCTAGCCCCGTACAGCCCGACCCTCTGCCACCGCCGCCCCGTGAATCAGATTCCCCGTGTTCGGGGAAGAAGCGTTCGATCATTAAGGCTTCCTCGCGACTTCTCGCCTTTCTACTTCCTATCTTAGGATCCAATGATCGATTCCTTCTTTATTTTCTTGTTTTTCTTCTTCTTTTTTTTTTTTTATAGAACTTACGTTAATCTTCGTATTCATTGATTCGACTATTGGATCTCGGTGCTAATCATCGCGTGTATGATAATTTCAATTGGATGCGGATGAAACAAAAAAAAAGGAATAAAAGAAAAGAGAATAAAGAACGATAATAATGATAACAATAATAATAATAATAATCTGGTTGAAAGAATATCCTCCTACTCGATCACTAAGATGGGGGAATGATCGATAGATTAGAAAATATGTCTCTAACATGTATCTATATCAATGGGAAAGGTTATCCGTGCATGATATAGGTCGCTTTCTGGGAAAAAAAAAAAAGAAAAAAAGAAAAAAGAGACATCTCGAATCATCGGGCACATCGACGATAACTTTTTCCATTATATTTTCCACGTTGACTCGGTAAAAGCAAGCGTATAGTAACGTGCAATACATAGGTGTAGAAGGAGAGAGAGAGAGAGAGAGAGAGAGAGAGAGAGAGAGAGAGAGAGAGGTGTAGAACGTTCTGTTAGATGAATAATAAATTGGTCAATCCGAGGGTGTGGTTACAGCTGGAACTAATCCAGGTTGCTTAGCTACGAAAAGTACCTACATCGTGTATCCTCCGTTTGGGAACGAGCCCACAGCTTGGATCCCTTTATTCCTTGTATACCAGAGGTGTGTAGTACATATCCAGTACTTATAGTTCACCTTCAAATGTGTGAAATACATAGATAGATACGTACATATATCTATATCTATTTACACACACGCACACGCACGCACACACACACACGCACACACACACACACACACACACACACACACACACACACATGTACACACACTATATATAATATATATATCTATATATATATATATATCTATATATATATATATATCTATATATATATATATATATATATATATATATATATATATATATATGATGGGTTACGTGTACCACTACTATAGCATCCAGTATTGGTCCTCCTCCGAGCGGAGTAAAATCAAGGCAGGCAGCAGCGGCTCGTGCGATCAATACCCAGAGACCTCGCTCGTCGCCTCGTTCTGCTTTGCTCTCCTCTTTTCCTCTTCGTATAATACCTCTCTCCCTCTCTACTTCTCTCTCTCTCTCTCTCTCTCTCTGTCTCTCTCTTTCTCTCTCTCTCTCTCTCTATCTATCTATCTCTATCTCTATCTCTCTTCCTTCCTCCCTCCCTATCACTCTCTCTCTCTCTCTCTCTCTCTCTCTGTTAGTCTATCTGTCTGTCTATCTATCTTTCTCTTCTGTAAAACTGGTATGAAACTTTTCGTGGAAATCGTGTTAACGTCTACGCGTAGTTTTTCTGTGAAAAAGAAAATAGAAAAAAGAAAAAAAGAAAAATGTAATGGAGAATAAAGGACAAAGACGAATGGAATCTCTCGTGATTATTACTGATGCTGTCGACGTTACTGATCCCAACATCCATTCCCTGCCGCCATCTCCGCCTTCCTCCTCCCCCTACCCACCCTCACCCCGCCCCGTTTTGTGTAATGTCGTAACGAAACCATTGTTCCCTATGGAGAGACACGTTTGTTGGAATCGAGGTTACAACTCTTAAGGGGGAAACAGATTGATGATAGTTACGTAACGAAGTTGGAAGAAAACGTGCTCGCTCTTTTGTCAATCCTTTCGCTATTTCATCCATCTTTGGTGATGTATCGTGGAGGAAAATAGTGAGATATATCTATGTGTATGTATGTATCCATGTATGTACGTGCGTACGTACGTATGTACGTATGTAATTCCTATTGGGTGTAATGCAATTGATATATCCTTCTTGGTTCTTTTTTCCCTTGACTTTTTTTCTCTCTCTTCTGCTGACTTTTTTTTTATTCTTTTTCTTTATCTTTTTCTTTTTTTTTTTTTTTTTCCTTTTTTCATCGTCGTCCAATCGTACAAATACTCGCTTGAATATCTCTAAGAGAATATAGGTAGAGGACATGGACACGTTACGTTAGTGCAAAAGAAGTCATAGACATAGAGTGTAGTAGCCACAGCTGCTGATGATCTTAGAGGCAGCAATGCGGAACGAGCACCGACAGTCCTGTGCATTGTTCTACCATCTGTATATAAACACTAATACTACGAGAACGTACGCGCGCACTTGAAAGATACTACGCTAGTTTCCCACGATAGACGTACCTCGCGTGAATTCAAGGTACCGCTCTTACACGAACAGGCTTCATTTTTCCTTTTCTCTTTTTTTTCATTTTATTTATTTTTTATTTCTTTTATTTATATTTTTTTCTTTTCTTTTTACACGGAAGAAAATTCAAATCTTTCGTCCCTTGAAATACATATATACGTGTATATATATATATACATATATACACACATAAGATATATATATATATATATATATATATATATATATATATATACATATATACACACATAAGATATATATATATATATATATATATATATATATATATACATATATACACACATAAGATATATATATATATATATATATATATATATATATATATATCGTTATTTTCGAGAAGAAAAAACTATATATATTTATTGTCATTTATCATATATATATATATTTCTTTTCGAAAATTACCATTTTGCATTATCACGACGAAAATTTTTCCAGGTTTGATTTATATTCATTTATTCGACGTAACATCAACATTCAATAATTAAACTTCGTAAATATATTGCCGTACGACAATAGTATAAATCGTAAAATATTTACCGATTTAAACAATACGTGTACGGACTTTTATTATACTTGAACTTTACATTGCAATAAATAGGAACAACATGGTATAATTCGACTTAGATCATTTCCCCACTCTCTTATCCCTCGCCATTATGTTTGAATTTTTCAGGACGCAATAGTATGACTATAAATTAGATTTTTCTTTCCGTCGTTCTGCTATATTTGTTGTTGTTGAGAGAGGACAAAAAAAGATAACAATGTAACTCAATCTTAGATTGTTCTTTTTCCCCACCATTATATTCTCTATTTTGTTGAAAAAATTGTATAGCTCAAATTGGACTACTTCATCCGCCATTTTTAAGGAAAATGAGAGAAAAAAAATAATATAACACTAATCAAATCGTTTTTTTTTTGGCGTTATACAACTTTTTCTTTTTTTTTTACATATACTATTAAAATCTCATTATCGAGATAACTTAAAATTGTCTTTAATTATTTCCATACCATGAGTAGTAATTAATAGCAAACGTACACACACACACACACACACACACAATACATATATTAACATACTTAACTCATTTTGATCAAAATTTTACTTACATCTATATAACGTCTTTTATCCGGTCATTGATAAGATATAAATATACATATACATATACATATACATGTACATATGAGCCGTTCGCAAGGCAAATCGATTAACTCCACTTTTTGAATGTTTTTGAGTTTATTTATTATTTTAAATTATTATTTATTGATTTATTATTTATTATTTTAAATTTATGTGTCAAAGCACTCGGACTTAGTCTTCATTTCTCATATTTACAATAAATTTCCCCTAATTTTCTTTCATTCGATACCATTAAACGGCAAAAAATTTCTTTCGATCATCGATTAAAAATATAATCTAGTTCTAGTAATAACGCTTATTCTAAGGACTAATTCTTTCTTCTTCGAATTGTACGTCGTTAGATGAAAACTACGTTCGCGTATTTTATACGTTCCACCACAATATTCATTCGAATTTATATCTTCAAAGGAGAATAGCATAAAGCGATTTATATTATTTCATCTAATCTATCTCCCCCTTTTCGTTTTATAGAGTCAATCAATTCGGCGAGTGATCGAGCGGCTCGTATGTCTAAACGCGTCGAGTTAAATATTTTTTGTTTTTCTTTTTTCTTTTGGTTTGATACCTTTGATAACAATCTTCGGTGATATTATTTATTTCCTTTGTTGGTACGAACGATCGTTAAATACTACGGTTACCTTTTCTCGTGAAATCGGAAAAGCGCTTTGGTTAAATGGACGCAGACCTTCGTGTTTCGCCTGATGACTGACTGGCGCGACTCATTAGCGACATTCCACGTCGTTGGCTGAGTCATCGGTAATACTTTAGCCTCCACAAGCTCTGCATACCTACGGTCACAAGCTCGCATTATGATTTCGATCTCTCGACTACAACGACGAGGACGACGACGACGACGACGACGAGAAGGACGACGAGGACGACGAAGACGACGAAGACGACGTTGGGGTGAATAACGACTAAGTCCGTTTGATACAAACAAGGAGAGAGTCGATTTGTCACGATTCTCTGTCGATTAATTGAAACTGCGCGATCTCAAACTCGATTCATAACGATCATTATGATTCTTCTCTGTTAATACAAAAGTAAGTCGATCATCGAACGATCACGATCACGATCGTTTATGATATAAATTATTCCCGAAGATAATGATGAGAATTAATTAATGAATTATATAAGATGGAACATCGATCGACGTGTACGTTTTTAACTTATAATTAGATCATTACTATTTATACAATTGTAATTAATTATTTACGAATAAGATTTCAATCTTTACACACACACACACACTATGTGTGTGTGTGTGCATACTTATTTACGTTAAGTAAACATGTAAATACATACATATGTATGTACATATGTAGTACTATGCAAATACATAGAATCGAACGTGTACCCTCTTAATCGTACGCTACGTAACTCGCGTGTCTCCTGTTGCCGTGGTTTAAAAGAGAACGTAACCGTATACACGATTGATATTAAAGAATTCATTTTCACGAGATAAGATTGTCATATCTTTATATCGAATTAGAGACTCCAAAGATCTTTACGTTCGTTCGTTTAAGCATACCGTATGAAGAACTACGTTTGATTGTGGTGGTGGTATTGGTGGTGGTGGTGGTGGTTGGTTAACACTTTCGATGTGGCTGTAACCGGATGCGTAGTTGAAACGAGATGTTAACCCGAATGGAATCACAATTCATTCGTTGTTATGATTTTAGCGATGAGCTCGTTATTCTGTAGCGGAGCGAATAACAGGATATACGGTGTCCAATGAACATCCTACTGTCTCTGAGTTCTTTCTCTTACTCTGTCTCTCTCTCTCTCTCTCTCTCTCTCTCTCTCTCTCTCTATCTATCTCTCTCTCTTTCTCTCTTTCTCCCTCTCTCTCTTTCTCTCTCTGCCCGTTATCGACCACTCTTGGTGGACACGTTTTCACGTTGGTAGCTACGACCTCTCCTTTTCAATACGTCAACGTACTTGTCTATATACATACATACATACATAGACGGATACATGCATACATGGATACATAGAATAGATAGTATGTATATCGTTCGAACGATTTAACGATTAAATCGAATTCTTTCAAATCCGTTATTGTAAGATAAAAGATTATTATATAAATAGTATGCGTATATTATTTGGATTTTTATTGTTAGAATTCTAGAGGTAGCGCGATACGTTTTATTTGCATTTGTTTTGTGTTAATTGGATTAGATGTATTAGATTGGATCGTATATTATATTATTATATTTGTTGATGTAACAGACGAGACGTTTGTTTTGATTTCTTCGTAACGTCTTTAGAACGTCTGTGTTGATCTCATTGGATTTGTATTTGATTGAATGGATCGTTTTCGATATCAAATTATGTACGATTGAATTGTCGAAAAAATTTGTATTATCCAGTAACGTGATATATTATTATTATTGTTATTATTATTATTATTATTATTATTAATATATAGTTTGTTTTTACTGTTAAGTAATTATTACAAAAGTTCATCGATCTCGTTGTCTTTATACTTAATTCAATATATCAAATATGATATATTATCATTTATGATATAATATATACAAATTATATTTACAAGTTTTAATAAGAAAATTTTTATTTATTATTTCTACGACAATTTATTGAAAGCGTACAAATTCTCGCCTACGTTAAATCAAATACTAATAAATAAATAAATAAATAATTAGTATCTCAATTAAAATTTTTTCTTTCTATCGAAATAATATCGTAAAGTTACGAGTTATTTAAACATTACAATTGCATTTATTTTCGAAGAGGAAAAATATGAGGAAAAAATAATTATGATATATATATATATATATATATATATATATATATATAATAAAAAATAAAAAAAAATATTTTTAAAGAATAGAGCGTG
>OU426993.1:1483719-1491219 GCA_911387935.1 Dolichovespula saxonica
TCGATTTAAATGTAACAATGTAATTAACGATCGGACCGGTAATACGATCGTCGTTAAGGTATGTAACAAGATTGGATTGGCATGATCGGATTGAATTAGAAACGATTAATGATATAAACTCGTATCGTGTGCCATAGAGGAGAGAGAGAGAGAGAGAGAGATGTTTAACTTTTGTCTTTACCAAAATGAAAGGAAAGGAAAAAAGAAAAAAGTAATAATAATGACGACGATATAACATTATCAAATAATATTAATAAATATATGAAGATCCTTGGGAGGCCCATTAGAAAGCAACTCCGTACCACTTATCGCTTTACTTAAACGCGTCGGTCAATCGGCTTTGGAGGAGAAAGAGAAAGAGAAAGAGTGTGTGTGTGAGAGAGAAAGAGAGAGAAAATCATAAAAAAAAAGAGAAAGAGAGAAGGAATATCGGTCTCATGGAAAAGACGCGCTTAGTCGATTGTAAAATGAAATAAGCGTTACAGTTAGTCCTAAACAACATAATATCGGTGGTACTCGCCCGTACAGTATATAATGCGAGATGACGATACCATATAAAATATATATCACGCGATAATACCTCGTTGCAATCGATTCAAGTAATAATATCGAGCGTGGCGCACGAGGGCTACGCTTAACTGGGATCTTTAAGTCGTGCCAGCGACGTGTAGGTCACGTTCAACCGTGAGGAATAAGAGGTAGTGGCGGTGGCGGTGGTGGTGGTGGAGAAGGAGGTGGAAAAGGAGGAGGAGGAGGGTGGGAGAGGGTGAGAGGGTAAGGTGGGCGAAGGGGTAGGAGGGTGAAGAGAATCGCGTAGTAGATTTTTATCGGTACGTTCCACTAAAACTTTCATTCTAATACCTCTTATCGTCACCTCTTGCTGATATTACTATTAAGGTTCGACCAATGAATTTGCCCTCTTTCTCTCTCTTTTCAACTCTCTCTCTCTCTCTCTCTCTCTCTCTCTCTCTCTCTCTCTCTCTCTCTCTCTCTCTCTCTCTCTCTCTCTCTCTCTCTCTCTCTCTCTTTCTATCTTTCTAGTTAATGATTATCTGTCTTGCCTCGTTATTTCTGGCTCGTTAAGTCCCTGTAAGTCATGTACGTATGTATGTAACACTTTAAAGTCCTAACGCATGTATTTCGTGTTTTTTCTTTCTTTCTTTCTTTCTTTTCTGTCTTTCTTTTTATTTTAATACTATTTTTATGCCAAGCTTCATACACATATATTTGAACTATGAGTTACACTTGCTACAATATATTTATATTTGTACTATATATGTGTATATATATATATATATTTGTTTTGTACTGTAGTATTGTAGTACAGAAGTAATAACAGTATTGCTAATTAGTGATAATTAAGTAATACTATAATAATAATCAACGTATGGTATTTATAGTGTTTATGATATTAATAGATAATAGTATATTTCTATCTTTATTCATTCAAATCGATGATCCAATAACATCTAAGTAGAAAATATTATGAATTCGCGCGCGCGCGCGCGTGTGTGTAAGGGTCATTCACCTTTGAAATTTAATTTTTGAAGTTAGCAAGGTTAATACTTTTTCTACGAAAAGTTATCCATTTTTTAAATATAACTTATAATTGGTATAGTATACTTATATTATACATACATATTTATTTTTATAACATAGCAGTTTATTTTTTACCATTACAGTTTAATGGTAATAGTTCAATAATTAGTAATAGTTAACCGCTATAGTGTAATATTGAACTTATAATATAAGCAATACTATAATTTGTTCATTTTCACCATTCCTCTCTTTATTCATCGATATTGATAATCTAATAAAATTTAAATAAACATTATTAAAAATACACATACTAACACACTTATATTCTATATATTTAATACATAATTCTATATCCAAATAATAAGACAAACCCTCTACGAATTATTATTCTATATATATATACTTATATAAAAGGGTCGTTCACCTTTGAGATTGAAGTTTTAAAGTCACCAAGGGACGGAGAGAACGAACGAGTCGGAGAGTATGATACAGCTTGGCATAAAGGCGCGGTCGCGATGATGATGAAGAAGTGACAGATGTTGCCGCCACATTAGATAATTAATCCCGCGTTGGGTGGGATACACGGCGGGTGTGGAAAAAAAAAATATATATATATATATATATATACACACGTATTACTAAGTCAGTTCTACACGCGTTTAGTTTTATTAGTTCATTGTTAACGAGGGTGCCGGATCTACCCTTGACTTCAGTCATCCACCTTCGACCGCACGTCCCCTTTTCACCGACCCCGCTCGCCCCATCTTTCTAACTCGCCCGAATACACACCGAGACGAATTATCCTGATTTCTTTTTTTTCCCTTCATTCTTCTCGCATTTCACGATCCGTCCTTTTCCACGGAGTCGACATTTTTTGATACATTTTCAATGTATTTAATTGGTTTGTATTATCATCATCATTATTATTATTATTTTTCGTTTGTTTGTTTCTGTTTCTTTTGTTTCCCTTCTTCTTTTTCTCATTATAATATTAACGCGTACGTACATTTTTTTCTACATCAATAAATTTTTACCACATCGCAAATATAGTAATTTTTCTACCTCGTAAGTGATAATTACTGCGATTGCTTGATTCCTTTGTCGTTAACGTCTATCTCGATTCAAAATGTTACACTGACGATGTTATTTACTTTTCTTTTAGTCTTTATTTTTGCACTTCGTTTCATCTCTTGATTAAAACAGATACGTTAAAGAATAATAATTGTCATCCTCCGTTCTATTCGCTCGCGCATTTGCTAGTCAGTCAGTCACTCATTCATTTATCCGCAATTATCGCTATATGCGATATTACTGAAAATTATTATAATTACGGATCGTGTTAATTATTATTCCGTATATTATGATATATTGTATATATCATATACATGTATCATATATCGTATTGAATATATCAAATAGTTACGTACGAATAAGCCGATTTATTTATTTTCTAATACGAACTATTTGTTAAATGATATGTTTTCATGAGATTGGTATCGATGTGCTAGGTGGGTGGGTGGATGGGAGAGAGGGTATCACTTTGTATCATCTTGTCATTTGTTCCATCATATTCGATCTGATGATTACTATTAAACTCTCGTCGTTCAAAGTCGTAGATCGATTCCTCGAAGCTCTACGAAGTTCTGGAGATACTTTCCATCTCCATCTTTAAAACCGATAAATACGATACACTTCTCAAACTCCTTTACAATTTTTTTTTTCCATAAACGTACCAGTCGGTACAGTACTACGTCCTTACACGCAACAGATTTCCAATGATACCGAAAAGTCTAAACAAAAAATCTCCTTGACAAAGATTGTCACGTCAAAACGTAATACACACACACACACACATATATATATATAATACTGACTTGCTAAACTGACTTGTCTAATCGATTAACTTCATAAAATGAATAGTCGAAGAAATGCGATGAAACAATATAAATTCCTATTACAAAATTATTCCGTTTTAATATATATTTATATTAATTATTTATTTAATTAGATCTACTTTTGAAATAAATTATTTCCTGTTGGATGGCCAAAAGAATGTTCGTCGTTTAATGGTATTGAATAACGTGGATGACGGAAATTTATTATGAATATAAAAAGCGAAGGACTATTTCAGGTGCTTTGAAAGTTGAATTTTAAAAAGATAAAAAAAAAAAATAATGGAGTTGATCGATTTGGCTTGCGAAAGACACACACACACACACCTTTCTGTGTATGTGCATGTGTGTGGGTGCGTCTCTATCTACGTTTGTATGTGTCTATTGATAATATCTGTCTATTTATAATTCGTGATGATCGAAAATTCTGAATACCTTTCGAGAGGTGAGATTAATCGAAGATTCGAACGACATACTAGTCGTCGATCGCACGTTAACGTTTCTCCTCCTTTTAATCACTGACCTGTTGACCAAGAATCGACCGATTGATTGGTCAAGAGACTTCCGTTAAGCGCGACGAAGTAGGCCTGCCGTGACAGCGCGTTGCTCGCCTTCTAAGTCGGCGGCGGCGGGCAGGGCATACACGACGCTCGAGCATCGACCTGCCATAGAAAAGAAGAAAAGAAAAGAAAAAAAAAAAAAAGAAAAAGACCGTAGAGACTAGAATTGCTCTGTCAGTATAGTACGTGTCATCAAGAAATATATCAAGGTTATGCCCAGATAATGAAATTTGCAAAATGATCACGCGTACAACATCTACCACCTACCAACCTACCTACCAACCAATCAACCAACCTACCTGTCGTGCCTTTAACACCATTACAACCTTCGTATTTGCGTATAATGATGATTTTGTATTGGTATTATTGGATATCGTCAATTAAATTTCATACGTTCTTTACTTTTCTTTTCTTTTCTATTCTTTTCTTTACTTTTCTTTTCTATTTTGTTTTTGTTTGTCTTTTTTTTTGATTCGCCAGGATCGTTGTGTCTTTTTTTTTTTGATGAAATTTTTTATTACTTTATTGTTATTTATTATTTATTTATTTTTTAGTATTTTCTTTATTAACTAATCGTCATTCGTCGTTATTTTATTTTTTTTTTTATTATTTCTTATCAATCGATGTTCATTTATCGTTACTTTATTGCTTTATTATTATTTTTTTTAATTAATTAAACGTCATTTATTATCATTCTATCAATTTCTGTTATCTATTATAATGGACGTGGATGGTGGGAGGCAGGAAGGGTAGGAGTGAGGAAGAGACAGAGAGAGGCAAGGAGGTGGTGTGGGGAGGGGTCACTGAAATGGATTAAATCAATTTCTCGAAAGTTCCGAAATAAACAAAAAAAAACATCGAATCGCATCACTTATACTGTTTCTACGTCGATCTGTATTATAACAATGAAAAGTTGTTTTACGTAATACGACGATATTAACATTTTCTAGGTTCATTAGAAGACCATGGTGTCTATCATTTTGTATTATCTATTATTATCGATGGAGGAGGGGACTTGTGCGAGGAGGCGGAGGGAGGAAGGAAGGCGGGTTGGTTATAAACAGTGGATTAATCAAAACCGAAAATCTTGAAGAGAAGAAAAAAAGAAGAAGAAGAATCTTGCGTTAGACGATTTATTCTGTATTACAATAATGTATTATAACTGTTGTATCATGCATTATAACTGATGTCTTACAACGAACCGCATTACAATAAGTGGAGAATTATTATACGGGGTTTTTTTTTATTTACATCAAAGCCCGTTATAACTTTAAACGTTAATTACCATTCGAATGAATGGTTTATTATCATAATGGTAATTAACATTTAGTGTGTTACATGACTTTATGGGAATTCCTTTATGCGTAGGCTAACTTTTATGATTATTATATCAAATATTATCATGACTTTATTTGTTACATGAGGTGTAATATATATATAAATATATATATATATATATATATATATATATATATATATACACATGTTGTTATGAATAAAAAAAAGTGAGTCTAGCTCTCTCTCTCTCTCTCTCTCTCTCTCTCTCTCTCTCTCTCTAAATATGATCAATCTCATTTCTATTTATCATCTCGAGATCTATAAACTTATCTCTGACAAGTATCACGAACCCATGAAAAAAGAAAAAGAAATAGAACAACCAATCCAGATCTATTCCACCCTGTCCCTATCTGACCGATCTCCAAGTTGGGACGTGTGAGATATTGAAAAAAAAAGAAAAAAAAAAGAAAAGAAAACGAAAAAAAAAGAAAAGAAAAAGAAAACAAGACGACAAAAAGAAATTGATAGGCGATTGAAACGTCAAACAAATGGAGTTGTTAAGTGTTAACGATGTAGACTCGAAACAAATATAGGAAGGAGGAAAAAGGAAAGAAAGAGTAGTAGACCTTTAAATCCCGTTAGATTTCGCGTTTCGGGCTCCTTGTTTACCGGCTGCGAAACGTCATGACGCGTGCTGCGCTTGCTTATGCGGGTAGCTCGTTTTCCTGTCTCGTTGCTTCTTTCTCTCTCTCTTTCTCTCTCTCTCTCTCTCTCTCTCTCTCTCTCTCTCTCTCTCTTTAAACACTCCATGTTCTTTTTCTAGAGGAATAAAAAAGACTCTCTCTCTCTCTCTCTCTCTCTCTCCCTATCTCTCCCTCTCTGTCCGTCCGTCTATCTGTCTGTCTGCCTATCTCTTACGCTTACTCATTCCCTCCGTCCAATGAGGAGAGAAAATTTTCGGTAAAATAAAAGAATTTCTATACTCCGAACGCGTATTATACATTGATCAGCTTCGTGAAGTAGCCATCATCACTGACTATACTAGTAACCAACGATGCGGGCTTGTTTCTCTTTTTCTCTCTCTCTCTCTTTCCTCTCTCTCTCTCTCTCTCTCTCTCACTCTCCCTTTTTCTCTATGTGTCTATCCGTCCCTCCGTCTGTCTGTCTTTCTGTCAATCCATCCGTCGCTTTCTCTCTTTCTCTCTCTCGCTCTCTTTCTCTCTCTCTCTCTCTCTCTCTCTCTCTTTCTCTCTCTCTCTCTCTATCGGTGAGGTAAGACTCCTCTCTAAGCAGGTTGTCACGTTTCACGAGAAAAATGGCCTCGAGACGAACGGCGCGCGGCACCGGTCGTGTCCGTTGGTTTTGTTCGCCTTCTCGAATGGAATCGATCGCAAAGTGTATGGAGTAAAACTCAATATACATATACGTAGGTATGCCGAGGGATGTATCTGTGAAAAAAAAGTGGGAGGAAGGGTGGATAGGACGGAGGGAGGGATGGATGGATAGTTGGAGGGAGGGAGGAAGGGAGGGTGGTTGGTTGCTCGTGGTAGGGATGAACCTTATACTCCCACCGTTTTCCTCTTTACGTTTAACAGGAAATAATGTCGGCCGTGTCACTCTTTGTCGATGATTATCCGGTTATATAGGTATTCGTTGAATTTATAGAATCATTTGATAATATATATTGTATGTATATATCGTGTATATATATATATATATATATATACACATTATAAACATTTACATAACATTACATTTTGACATTACCAAAAGATACATTGAGCAAACAATGAATATCAATCAGCAATATGTCTTTGTATATCTTTTAAAGTATATTACGTATTACATACATACATATGCACATAAATCGTTTTAATCGAATACATTTATTTAAATGAGAAAATAGGATTTTAGGATAGATTAATCAAATTTATTACGAATAATCTAAACGCTATTTCTTTGATAAATAATCTCTTATCTGATCATATAATGACTCAGCATGTGTGTGCGCGCGTGCTACATAAATATATATATATATATATATATATATATATATATATATATATATATATATATATATATTTATATATGAATCTACATCACATACTTACATACATAAATAATCTAATCAACTAAGTTCATTAATTGTAAATGAGATCGTAGGTTAGATTAAATATATTTATTTTGAATATTAAAAACAGCATAAAACAATATAAAAGAAAAAAAATATA
>OU426993.1:1493719-1501219 GCA_911387935.1 Dolichovespula saxonica
ACGTAAATAAGCATTGTTCCTATCTATCGGTGCGCTCTTGTTTCTAAACGCGATCGTTTCGGCAGGGCTGCGCTCTTCTGACCGACAACAGACCTCTTTAGAATGTATACCCGTATTACTTTCTTTTCGTTCTTTTTTTTTTGTTCTTTTTGTTTATTTTTTTTTTTTTTTAATTATTTATTTATTTCTCTCTCTTATTCATCTATCCTCTTTCTTGTGTTAAAAATTCTAAATTTCTCAAAATTCGTTTTCTTCGAGCAAGAACGTCATAAATATTGATTGCTATTGTTGATATTATTATTATTATTGTATTATTATTATTGTATTATTATTATTATTATTATTATATCAATAGTGTATAATCGAGAGAAGGAAAATTAAGGAGAATTAGATGTAATCGGATGGGACATTGAAGAATCATTGTCTAAATTGATCGAATATTTTTTCCTTTTTTTTCGGTTAATTAATTAATTCATCAAAATATTATATTTATACGTACACAATTAAGAGGAATGCAATTTTTTATCTTGATTTCTCTCTCCCTTCTCTCTCGCAAATTCTAATTTCAATAATTCTTGTCTAATAAACAGTGAATATTATGAATATTGATTATTATTATTATTATTATTATTATTATTATTATTATTATTATTATTATTATTATTATTATTATTATTATCATTATTATTTTTATTATAGTGATCTCTCTCTCTCTTTCTTTCTTTCTCTCTCGTGAGTAACGGAAAGTAGATTGACAATTAGATAAAATTAGATGAGATAAAAAAATCGACGAGCATCAAATTCGAATAACAGTTTTCTTTCTTCTGTCCGTTTTTTTGCTTTTTTACATTTTCTTTTCGTTAAATTAATTCATTTATTATAATAACGATTGAGAGAGAGAGAGAGAGAGAGAGAGAGAGAGAGCAGAAAATGGGTTTCTAATAATCCTATAAAATAAACGAAGTTCACTAGGCTGTTGTTTCTTAGACGTTGGAAAAAAAGAAAAGCAAAGAGATCACGTGGCACGGAGTGAAAGTGGAAGGAACAGAGAAGCCCGTGCGCGGTAGATGCGCCTCGGTTAATGATCAAGTGCGCAAGCCAATAAGATTTAAGGGCGCTCTGACGTTTATAATTTATTACGTTGCACGATTGCGAAAATCCCGATGCGGTAGGTGCATCGTGTTGCAGGTTACGTATATACATATACGTATAATAAACATATAGATATGTTTACACGTGTGTATGTGTGTGTGTGAAACTGTACATTCTTGTACGTATGGATTTATGATATGTGTATCTGTCGTGTGTGTGTGTGTGTGTGTGTGTGTGTGTGTGCGCGCGTTACACGTATCGATACTGTTATTATTCTCGGAAATTTAACGGATCGAGATTATTTCATAGATCGACGCAATTAATTTTAGGGAAAGTTTAAACTTTATTAGAGTTTAATTATTATATTTGCTAATGGACGTATGATATATACATATACATATATATATATATATATATATATATATATATATATATATATATATATCAAACGTTAACGATATAATTAGACAGTTGAATAACGTCGAGTTGTAATAAAATTAATTGTCAATGACTAATAACCAGCCGTCGACGTTACGGTATGAAATTATTATGTACGTTTAATTTCTATCGACGTTTTATTTATTTTATAATTAATACATATTATACAATCGAATTTTATACGATCGAACGATCGGTCAGGATATCACCGCGAAGAAGAAGAAAAAAAGATCAAAAAAAAAAAAAAAGAAAAGAAAATAGTAAATTGAAAATAGAAAATATCGTAATAGCTGAGAAATATATTTAAATCTTCGACGAGTCTGAGTAACGAACGAAAAAAATAACGTTTTGCGTCCCTGGGCGTAAGCGGGTAGCCATATTTACATAACAATCGCGGATCACGTAACCGTCTCTTCGCGCGACGTGTTCTTCTAGGTATGCATTAGTGTTAGTAAGTTTTATAAGTAAGTGCGTGTGTTCGACTACGTCTCTATCTCCTCCGCAGTAGGTGTCGCCTACCGATACACTACGTATTCCATATATACGCGACTTGGAAAGTCAAGTAAAATGCCTCTTGCGTGTATTCTCTCTCTCTCTCTCTCTCTCTCTCTCTCTCTCTCTTTTTCTCTCTTATACCGTCTTTTTTTCTCCCTACCTCTTTTTCTCTCTTACTTGAGCCTGGTGTATGTATAATCGAAAGTGCGCTCTGTCAGCGAGAAGAAGAAACGTCCTGAGAAATTTCTTCCGAGATTGAGAGAGAGAGAGAGAGAGAGAGAAAGAGAGAGAGAGAAAGAGAGAGAGAGAGAGAGAGAGAGAGAGAGAGAGAGAGAGAAAGAAATTATTTTATATTATTAATATAAAATAATAAATATTATTTATCATATATCTCATAAAAGAAATATATAACAACTAAGAAAGGAAGCGATTTTTCTTTTCTTTTTTGTTTTATATATGAAAATCATGAATCAGTCTTTTAATGTTAACGGAAGGAAGACGTTTAATTTAATTGACAATTACCTTGTGTCGTTTTAAGTTATTTTATCTTTTATGTTAAATATTTAAGAATGTTTTTTTATTAATATTATTTAATACACACATATATATATATAAAATTATATTTAATTATTATACATTAAATATATATATATATATAATTAAATTATATTATTACAAAGATATTCTAAATGAAAGGATGAGAAGAAAATTTTCTTACATCCTTTGTCAAGAAAAATAAGAAAAAAAAAAGAAATTTAATCCACTATAAATATTTCGTTTCTTGACATTTAAATAAATTCAATCAGATAATTTGTTTTGAATGTCATAGATCGATTCATCGACCGTCCATCAGATAGAACATTTTCGTTATCCCGAATGGTTTAATCGAGTTACTCCTTCGTTCTCGAAGGTTCCTCGAAGGCGAGCAGAGATATGGATCGACGTTGTACGTTAATGGACGTCGTTCGTAATCCAGTCAACGCCGTTCTCCAAAGACGAGAAGACAAATTAGAACAATGGCGAAAGAAAGTCGGGGGTGGTGTGATGGAGAACTTACGAACTTATGAACGAACGAACGAATATACGAATATACGAATAAACGAGTGAACGAGTGAACAAACGAACGACATAATACTCATTTCCCGTCAATATCGATGCTTCGAATGTAATATATATATCTACGTACGATTATGAAACGTTCAAAGAATTAAAAATCATTTTTCAAGAGCACCAACGGACATAATATAAACTTTCTTTCGAATGAACAATGACAATGCTAAAAAAGAATGTAATATACATATAATGTACTTATATATGTTAATACATGCTTACGTACTTATATGTGTGTGTGTATAATCTAAGAACATGCAGAATGAGCTTAGAAAAACAAGAGAGAGAGAGAGATGATATGAGGAATCGTGTTTATGCGCGCACATATGTATGTAAATATATATTATACATACAATGCGTTTGTAAGTAAATGAAATTGATTCTGCTATGTGGCATCAATGGCCACCCTAAACAAATCGTCAAAGTGATTTCGTGTTGTGCCTGGTATCGCGATGGCAACCATGGCTTGGTGTCCATGGTAACGGTGTGCCTGGCTCATTCGGGGTTTAATTCACAAACGTAGAAGAGAAAGAGAGAGAAAGAGATAGAGAATAAGAGAGAACGCAAGCAAGAGAAAGAGTGAGAGAGAGAGAGAGAGAGAGAGAGAGAGAAAGAGAGTAAACGAGAATGAGTAAGATAGATAGATGGATGGCTAGATAGATAGATAGATAGATAGATAGATGGATGGATAGATAGATAAATAGATAGATAGATAGATAGATGGGAGGAGGACGAGTCCGACAGTACAAAGCGCCACACACAACTCCCGGAGATAGTCGAGTTGCGGAGAACGTTCGTAGGTCGAAGGAGGTCGAAGAAGGGCGGAAAAGGGTGGCTTGTACTGTCGGACGCGATAAAGAGAGAGAAAAAAAGAGAGACAGAGAGAGAGAGAGAGAGAGAGAGAGAGAGAGAGTGAGGTAGAAGAGGAAGCAAAGGAGGAGGAAGAGGAGAAGGAGGAAAAGGAGGAGGTAAAGAGGAGTGAAAGGGAGGAAGGTGGGAGAGAGAGAGAGAGAGAGAAAGAGAAGGAGAGAGAGAGAGAGAGAGAGAGAGAGAGAGAGAGACGTAGCCTACTACCCCACGTGTGTTTCTCTACGGTGTCGTCATGACGACGATACTTTGCCGCGTTCGTTATAGTAATAGCTTGGGAGTAACGCCGGGAGCTGCTCGACTCTCTTCTCCCACGCTCGTTGGGGACACCTGTTTTAACGATTATCCGTTGAAAAAAAAAAAAAGAAAGGAAGAAAAGAGAAAAAAGGATGAGGTGGTGGAGGAGGAGGAGGAGGAGGAGGAGGAGAAAAAAAAGAAAGGAAGGAAGAACGGGAGACCATGCAGCTTTTATCGCGAGAAATGGTGGTACTCGTTTATGCTCGACTAAAAGTAACCAAACGGGCTGATAGGGAATTAATCTATAATATATCGTCGTACGGTTTTTATCTAATACTTTGTACCTGGTATTTGGTTATTAAAAATTTGTTCGAATAAATCCTTTTGGATTTTTCTATATTTGTTTATTTTTCTTTTTTATTTTTCGTTTTTGTTTTTTCCTTCTTTTTCCTTTTCGTTTTTATTTTCTTTTTTCTTTTTTATTTTTTTATAATTATGTATAATAGACAATAGATATATACATATATATATATATATATATATATATATGTATATATATATGTATATATATGTATATATGTATATATATATAAATAATTGAAATTTTATATATGTATTTATATTACATTGGATCGTTCGAGGAAAAAAAATAGAAATGTGATTTGTTGTTAAATGGTTAGTAAAAAAAGAGAGAAAAAAAATGAGAGAAAGGAAAGCAGCAACGTTCCTTTTTATTGTTTTAACACACGTGGAATCTTTAATTAACTCGATAATCGTTATATTTATCTTCTTTATGTTACGTAACGTGGATATTTTAAGATATTTTTTTATATTATATGTATATATATATATCATCCGATTATTACAACATATCTTTATTATCCTTATGCTCGAGTTATGAGATTGCTTATTTTATCATTCGGTCAAATCGTTCAGATCGTAAGATGAGATTCTCAGATAATTTGTTGATAGTTAGCTTGATTGGTAATTTGATTTGTTACGATTAATTTGAAGTTTCATTAGTTTTAATAATAATAATAATAATAATAATAATAATAATAATAATAATATTAATAAAAATAATAATAATAATAAAAATAACAACAACAACAACACTAATAATAATTATTATCGATTGTTGATGAAGAGATTTATCTATTATTACAAAATGTTGTTTATCTTCTCTCTCTCTCTCTCTCTCTCTCTTTCTTTTTCTTTTTTTTTCATTTCAACGATAAAATAAAATTTCTCGTTCCTCGATCATCTCAGATGAAAATTCGTTGAGATAAAAAAAATTCATCTTTCGATTAGAAGAGAACTGTTGGAGGAGTGTATTGTAGGAAAGAGTGATTTTAATCGAAAGCAAAAGAAAACAACAAACAAAAAGAAAGATTTTCTTACGACAACGATTCGATTTCAATTCGATTACGATACGTGAGAATTGTATCGTCGTACACATAACGGCTTAACATGCGAGTACCTGCGTGACCGTATTCTATCTGAAATCGCTGTTAAACGTCATTAAACCGTCGGTACGTGGGTTTTTAACGGGAGAAACTCTTGTATGAAGATACGTTCATCGGACCCCGATAGTCAGTTACAGTTGCATTTATTTCTTTTTTTTCTCGCTTTTCTTTTCTTTTTTTTATCACCTTTTCTCTTTTCCTTATTCCACCAACTCTTTCTCTCTCTCTCGTTCCTTCTCCTTCTCACTCTCTCTCGCGCGCGCGCAAAAGGAGACATAATAAATATAGTAGTAATCTTCAGTGTTCTTTTATTGCGGCTGTAAAGATTGAGACGTTCGGAAGAGGAAAAAATAACAAAAAAAGGAAGGAAAGAAAGAAAAAAAGCATCGTTTTATTTCGCGTGCACATACACACACATTTATACATATATTCGTCCTTTCTTTACCAAAATTTTGCAATAAAAGATTTGAAAAATTGTTCAATTGTAATTTCGTATCGTTTTAATAAAAAAAATGGATAAATAAAAAAGAAGAAGATGTTGACGAGTAAACGAATATATACATACATACATACATATATATATATATATACATATAAAAGAGAAAAAAAACAAAAATCATTTTTATTTTAATAAATTAAAATAAAAAATAAATCATATAATGACGATAGAAAAATTTGTCTCTTTCTCTCACTCTCTTTCTCTCTCTCTCTCGTTTCTAGAGAAATAGAGGAAAAGAGGCAAAATGTTTTTTTCTGCGTCGCTTAGAACGGTACAGGACGGTTTCATTCCTGACATGAGTTCGGCATCGGTCTTTCCCACACATGGAATTGTTTGCAATGACCTCTATGACACTGTTCGGTGCGCACATCGCAACATCATCGTTACATTCACGCAAATAAGCTGCTCGATGCTCGAGGCTAAGCCAAGACACGGGAGTCTCTCTCTCTTCGCTCTTCCTCTGCCCCGGGTCTCATGAATCGTCATGAATATGGATCGACGGATTCGATGCCGATCATTCTCATTGATCCTCGGGTCATCAGGATGTTCTAACTTCTGACCGATTATAAACGTCATTGTGAAAACGATTCCATTTATTCTCTCTCTCTCTCTCTCTCTCTCTCTCTCTCTCTCTCTCTCTCTCTTCCCCTCTCTCTCTATCCCTATCTGTTTCTCTCTTTCTCTCTTCATTTTTACTCTCATCAAAAGAAAAATTATAAAAGGAAAGAAGTATATATATATATATATTTAAATAAATAAATAAATATATAAATATATAGATATATCTATAGATAATATATATTTCATTGTTTCTGGTTTTTATATATATATATAAGATGAAATAAAAGAACGAAGATAAAATAATAATAATAATAATAACAATAATAATATTAATAATGATAATAAATTTTGGGGCATTATATTAATTATCGGTTTCTGATTTTCATTCTAACGCCTAAGGAAATGTAGGTCATTTAAGTATCGCAACGTTCGGACGTTGGTTCCTGATCGATTGCTAGAACAGACGCGTGCGTAACCGACGAGGACACTACTCCCGCCACTAGGAGAGTCACACATCTACTATATATAAATAAATAGCGCTCACAGGGATCAAGCGTATGCAAAACGGTTGTAGTCGGTTAGCACGCAGATAGCCAGTCGCAGGGCAGTACACCGGACGTTCCGTCTGTAAATTTATGTTAATCGTAATGTATCAGCGCTTGTGGACTCGCTCTTGGAAGAGCTTTAGCAAGTATTTCACTCGAATCGTCGAATACTGTCGTAACAAACTTTCTC
>OU426993.1:1508719-1516219 GCA_911387935.1 Dolichovespula saxonica
TTTCTTTCTCTTACTAACAAATTTTTGTATTTTTTTTTTTTTTCTTACCAAAATGGAACAAGAAGAAAAGTTGGAAGACCTTTAACCGAAGTCGTGAACCTTACTCTCAAAATATCACGATCGTAGATTTCTTTGAAACATCTCATTTGATTACGAATAATGACGATGATTGAATTTTCTTTTCTTTTTTTTTTTTTTTTTTTTTTTTTTTTTTTTTTTTTTTTTTTTTTTTTATCGACTCTTACACCACGAGAACGGTGAAGATTTTCTACGAGGTTCGAGTGGTAATTGCAATGGTCGAATTTTTTTTAACAAATCAAACGAGTATTTAAAAATTTTAGGAAATCCCGACTTTTTAACTTCGCAGTATGTCTGGATCGTGAAAATCACGAAAAATATATAGGTAAATGCGAGCGATAAGATTTCGACGTGAATCATAAAAACAATAAAAGATTTGAATAATATTCGACGTATATATCCGATAATCGAAATTTTACCATAAATTTCTTTTTTTTTGTTTAGCAAACCAATCAATAATGAAAAAGTTTCGCGACAATCGTAGATTTAACATTGAAAATGTCTGTACGATCATCGATCTCATGAATAACTCGATAAATTAGAAATAATAATGACGATAAGATTTCGACGTGAATCATAAAAACGATAAAGATTTGAATAACATTCGACATATTTATGATGGTCGAATTTTTTTCTTATAATTTTCTTTTTTTTCCTCATCAAACGTACCAAGAATCGAAAGTTTCGCGTAGAACGTAGTCTTTAACGTCGAAATTTTCGGATCCATCGGTCTGAAATGAAAAATCTCACGAATAATTATAGGCAAATAACGACGATAAGATATTTCGACGGGAATAATCATAAAAAGCAAAAAAAAACCGATAAGTATTTAAATGAGATTTAACGGTCGACAAGTTCTCCCATGATTATCTAAGCAAACAAAGTGGATAATGAAAAAAAAAAAAAAAAGAAAAAATTTCACGAGATCGCAGCTTTTAACTTCTATGCGTTCTTACGAACGAAATCAATTTGATAGATACATACATCTTTGAGAGAACGAAATTTTAGATAAATAACGACGATGGGATTTCGTAAAAAAAAAAGAAAACGATAAATATTTAAGCGCCATTTGAACGATCGAATTTCTCTCATAATTTTTTTTTCTTTTTAAAGATACGATTATAATAATGAAAAACTATTTGGAAATGAGTGGCCACGTATATATATATATATATATACAAAACTTGGATAAATTATTATTCTTCTAACGATTATTCGTGACGTTCATCGGTTTCAGGCTGTTTTTGTCGTCGTCGTCGTTGGTAAAATAAATACTTTAAACCCGGATCGCCTTGGTATCCGTTCGTTAGCGATAAAAACGAATACGCCTCGCCTCTTTGCGTACGACTTCCATGCTTGACGTTAAATAGGTACATTACTTATTTACCTGCTCTTCTTAGAATCATTATCTTTCGGTAAATAGTTAAGCGTGGCGGCACGTTAGTAACGAATAAAGAAGGAGAAAAATATCAAAGGGGAGTGACAAAGAGAGAGAAAGAGAGAGAGAGAGAGAGAGAGGGAGAGATAATCTTCGATCTCTTCATCCGCGGATGTAGATCGCGGAAACGTATGCGAATAACAACCGGCAATAAACCTTAGTTCTATGTCCACATTAATAGCGTTAATTAAAAATTACAAAGAGTCGTGTGTCGGGATAACGACGATCATTTCAATTTGCCATCTTGGAAAGTTATGATCATCAAAGAGAGAGATATAGATAGATAGATAGATAGATAGAAAGAGAGAGGAGAGAGAGAGAGAGAGAGAAAATGATTTCATGAGAAAGATAAAAGTTAAGAAAATCTTTAAGTAAATCATCTTCGTCTGTTAATCCCCGTCCTAATTCACCCTTCAACCCACCCTCCCCCACCTCATTTATTCTTCTCTTCTCATTTTTAACTTTCTCTTTTCAATTTTTTTTTTATATTTTCTCTCTTTATTCGTTTTCGCACGTCCCAAAGAGTTCGTTGAACACGTTGAAGAGACGCATTGCTGATGGAAAGAAAAAAAAAAAAAAGAAAAGAAAAGGAAGAAAAGAAAGAAAAAGGGGGCTGGCCTTTAGGCCTCGAGTGTACCGTAAGTTGGCCCAGTTCAAACGATATCTCTTCTCCCATTGGATAATATTTAGAGCGAAACGAAAGGGTGGATCTATATATGTATATATATATATATATATATATATATATATATATATATATATATATATATATGTATATGTATACGTAAATTTTTTCTTTTCTTTTTTTTTCTTCGTCCTTCTTCGATCTAACCCATCTCTCCCGTTAAGGGTTGCTCCCATTTCTCGTTTCTCTTTCTTTCTCTCGTTACTTTCCTTCTTCTTCTTGATACTGCTATTACCATCACCATCACCACCACCACCACTACTACTACTACTACTATTAATACTACTACACTACTACTACTACTATTACTTTGCTTTTCTTTTCTTTTCGCTTTTGATTCGTCCTTCTCCTGTTGGTACTCTCTCTCCTTTTATTCTTTCTCCTCCTAGCGAATCTTTGAGAGATAGATGATAGACAGATAGAGAGAGAGAGAGAGAGAGAGAGAGAGAGAGAGAGAGAGAGAGAGAGTGAGAGAGAACGAGAGATAAAAAGAGAGAAAGAGAGACAGAGAGAAAGAAAGAGAGTAAAGTTTCTCTCGTTGGAGCGTACGTTGAATTTCAGAGTGTTTCTGGACTCGGTCCAGGAATGTTGAACGAGTAACGAGAACGTCTCGTCGCGTTTAACGGTGAATCGTGTGTTACCCGAGAGTGATTTTTCCTTTTCGCCCGTCTTCCTTTCTCTCTCTCTCTCTCTCTCTCTCTCATTATCTCTTTATCTTTATCTTTCCCCGTTTCTCATTATCCGTCGTACTTGGCAAATAATAATCAAAGCTTTTGCATTTTCCGAAGGAAACAACGAGGAACTCGACTCAATGCTGTCTCGATTGTTCCCCGTCATTTCAAACGCTAAACTTTTCTAACTATTTTCATTCTTTGACTTCTCCTTCGCTCGTTTCTTCATTCCTGCGTTCGTTCGTTCGTTCCTTCGTTCGTTCGAGTACTGCATAACGGGTACACTGCTATTTTTCTTTTCATTATTTTTGTATTTTTATTTTTTATTTGTTTCATCTTATTTTCCTTTCCTTTCCTTTCCTTTCTTCTCGCGAACCGATTCTCAAGATTCTCTTCGCGAAGTGCACTATTTCACGGAGATTAAGAAGACAAAAGGGTTTGAAGACTATGTTGGCAATACACTACGGCTTGTTTACGAGAAATATGGGTAAGTTGTTGAAAAACAAATTTTTGTTTGTTCGTTTTTTTCGTTAGACGGAAAGTGATGGTAAATGTTAGATAGAAATTAAAGGCAAAGGTTTGGATTTTTTGATACAATGATATATATATATATATTATTTTATTTTATAATAAAAATGTAATATAAATATATTTAATGAATTATTAGTTATATAATATCTTGAAATAAAAGTTTGATATAACCACATTTATTTATAATATCATATAATATAATTGTAATATAATATATAATTTTATTTCAAAATAAAAATTTAATATAAATATATTTATAAAATAAAAATAAAGCAAAATTTATATTACAAAAATAGTCGGTCAAAAATTAAAAATAAAAATAAAATAAATTTGAATTTCTTTCTTTTTAATTTAATTTAAATTTAAATAATAAATACATTTAATAAATATAAATTTTAATAAATTTGCTTATATACAAATACGTTTGTGATATTTTTGATATATCTGATATATATATATATATATATATATATATATATATATATATATATATATATATCAGATATACTTATATCTAATTTTGAAAGAAATTTTAATCGATTATAATATTCGAAATTATCATCGATAGGATTTTTATCGTATCGTTCGATAAATTTGTTTTCCCGTATTTAATTAATAAACGCTTTAATACGTACGTACGTATCTCTATATGTTCGTAATTGAATTCGATGTAAAAAGTTCCTTGGATCGATGATCACCCTTCCGGATTTTATCGTAAGGTCAAGTTCTCCATTGAAAGTCGGAAATTCAAAAGGTGACGATAACTGTGTTTAAACGGGAATGATTGATATCGCATGAAAGCCGTTGTTATAAAACCCGTAAGAGAGTTTATTGCGAAATTTAAATTCGTTAGTTTGCGATACTATAAAAAGGAACTCGATTAGTATTATCCATCATCGAACTATGTTATATATTCTTAATAATATGTCATTATCGCTAAACAAATCAATCAGTATAAAACCAATCGAATTAGTATTATTATTAAATTGATAATATATGAATATGTATTTTTTTTAAGAATATTAAATTATTATTTAAATTTTTTATTGTTATTATTATTATTATTATTATTATTATTATTATTATTATTATTATTATTATTATTATTTATATATTTTTGGAGGAATATTTTTTTTCTTTCCCTATATTTCTTTCATGACGTAAAACTAATAAAATATTTATTATTAATAATTTATTATTTATAAATATTTTATTAGTTTTTATATATTAATAATTATTATTAATATGTCAAAACGAACGTATATATATAAAAAAAATGCGCAATACGAACGTCGTCGTATTCTCCCACAAAAGTTCTTCTTTTTCTCTTACAATTTCATTCTTGGCATTGAATTGATGTTTAATTAAATTATATGCAAAAAAAAAGAAACTTCTCCCACACACACACACACGTACGTGCAAACGAATTGAATTAGGTTACCTACAAAGTCACGGAAAAAAGGAACAGATACAATTTTTCATTACCCTTCTAGCTTCCCCTCGACATCTCCCTCACCCCCTCCCCTCAACCCCCTCAGCAACCCTACTCGAAAGAAAGGACAATGTCGTGCGTGAAATATCACAAAAAAGAGGAAGAGACTATAAGAGAGACGAAGAAGAAAAGAAGAGAGGAACGGTGAGGAGAAGAGAGAAAATGAAATGATAGAGGGTAAAGACAGAGAAAAAAAAAAGAAATAAAGAAAGAGAAGAAGAAGAAGAAGAAGAAGAGAAATAACGAAAAAGGAGAAAGGGTCCGCAATGGATCCGTGAGTCACGCGGCTCTTCACCCCTCGGCACACAGTCGATATGTGTTCTCCTCGATATGCGTGCAGACACGCACTCAGGAAAGCACATGAATCATCAAGGAGAACTTACAACAATCGTCTAATCTGCATTAACGACGAGCATCGTTCGTCGTGATTCCGAGCAAAATGTAAAACGTTAGGTATTCGCCGTTGGATGATGATAGAGAATGATGATGGTGATGGTGATGTTTGATGATGGTAATGGTGGTTGTGCCTCTGCGAAGAAGTGGCCATCTTTCTTTTCTCCTCTCTCTCTCTCTCTCTCTCTCTCTCTCTCTCTCTCTCTCTCTCTCTCTCTTACTCTATCTATCTATCTATCTATCTATCTATTTGTATGTGTATATATATATATATGTGTGTGTGTGTCTATCTATCTATCTTTTTTTCTAACGTTCCTTTCTTTACGACAGCTCCGTTATCCGTCGACATGGCCCAATCACGTTGACGATATACCTACATACGTTATAACGACGTAGCAAGTAACTCGAGCACGTAACTTTCAAAGCAATAATAATTCTCAACAGCATTCCGGAGAAACGAGAGAGAGAGAGAGAGAGAGAGACTAAAATTGTACGTCTCTCTATCTATCTATGTCTTTCTCTGTCTCTCTTTGTCTGTCTCTCTTAAACCGTTAGAACCATTCCATATCCAATCTTTCTTATCCTTATCAGAATAAGAAGCGAGTCAGGTGTATTCATCATTCGTGGTAAATACGATGGATAACATTCGCTATGGAGAATCGAAATTAACTCGGGGGTTACCAATTAATCATCGCTCGTCGATTCTTCTTATTCTTCTTCTTCTTCTTTCTCTTCTCCTTCTTCTTCTTCTTCTTCGTCGTTTTTTCTTTTCACTCCTCTTATTCAGCCTCCTCCTTTGTCGAATTCTTTAAATTCGATGATTTCCATCACGATTCGACACGTCATAAATTCTTCGAGACAATCGATCGATTCGTTTAGAACTAGTCATCTTATTTATTCCAAACACGTATTATTATGCGTTATCGCATAAATTCGAGATAAAGTGTATGCGCGTGTGTGTGCGTGAGAGAGAGAGAGAGAGAGAGAGAGAGAGAGAGAGAGAAAGTTTCGACTTATGTATCTTACATTTCGTTTCGTTTCGTTTCATTTTTTCATTCTTTGTTTTACGACGAAAATTTTATTCGATTTGAATCATATATATATTCGTTGTAAATAACGATACGTATGTATGTATGTATGTACGTACATACGAGATGAATGTTACGAGATCGTTTCGTTTTCTTTTTTATCTCTATTGCTCTTTGTTTTATTATGAAAAAAATGTTTAAAAAAGAAATTAGTCAGATTCGTCTCGCTGCACCACTTCAAGATGATACATGAGACATCCATCCTCTCGTTCGATCGAACGACGTCGACTTTATCACTCTTTATCGCTCAACTCTCTCTCTCTCTCTCTCTTTCTCTCTCTCACACACACTCTTTCTCTCTCTCTCTCTCTCTCTCTCTCTCTCTCTCTCTCTCTCTCTCAGGCTCGTTCTGTGCGATTATAATGATTCATTCCGAACGTAATCTCTGACTCATTGCCATTGTTGCATCGAAGCGAATTCAAAGATCCGAGAGTAAGTATTGTAAAATTTGAGATGAAAATACTTTTTGTCGATTCTCTCGTATCAGCGGTTCTCAATTTGTACGCATTTAATTGCGCATTTACTGTCTTAGATGGTCAGGCGAATAAAAACAAAAACAAAAAAGAAAACAAAATCGAATAATGCAATATACAATGATTATTCCAATGTTATTATAAATAGAGATAAAATAATTTAGAGAGATTTGATTTCAGCGGAATTGGACTTTGGGATAAGCGAGTTAACGAATATGATTAAGAACCTATCTATTGGGTCGTCAAGGATGGACATTCGTAGTTGATACATTTAATTTGAATTTGTCTTTTCTTTTTTTTTTTTTTCTACAAATTTCATCCTAGACGACTCAATTATTTATCTCTTTAATTTCTCTTGAGATCGTCCGTTCCGAGACGCCGATCGAAAATATAACGTACGTGGCTTTCGTTATAATCGAATGCAATAGAATAGGATCTAACGTGTGTTACAGTATTTCTATCGGAAGATATTTCTAACGAGAGTTATAACTGCGTTTAATAATAACAACGAAAGATATCGCACATGGTACGAGAGATGATGATTCGCATCCTTCGGGAGATAACGATGACACGTCCTCCCTATGTTGGCTCATCAGATATCTAATATTGCGTATCGCAATATTGTTTAATAAATTAAAAGATTTTATTTAT
>OU426993.1:1521219-1558719 GCA_911387935.1 Dolichovespula saxonica
CATGATTATTCGAAAGAAGAAAAACAAATTACAGAAACTACTCAGCTTATATATAGAATGCACCCTCCCTTCTATCCACCCCTCCACCCTCCGCCCTCCCCCATCGCTAGCACACTCGCCGCTTGAAAATAATTTTCAGAAAAAAGAAATTCGTGTTAAAAAAAGAAATAATAAAACAAGAAACATGAAAAAGGAATATAGAAAAAAGGAAAGAATGAGAGAAAGAAAAGAGAGCAAGTTGAATGTGTGTTGATCCTATATGTATGTATACACATACACGAACACACACACAAACACACACACATAAATAAAAATAAGAGAGAGGGGAAGAAAAGAAAAAGAGAAAAAAAAGAAAAGGAAAAGCAAAAAGGTACGAAGACTTGTATGATCGGATGATTTTCTTCGAAGGAGCATCGTTCGTCCGAACGAACGAGAAATCGTTGCCACGGATATGGTCAGTGAACGGACGAAGAAGTTTTCCGGAAAGCAAGTGTAGGCTTGGCCGCGATAAGCCGATTCAGGAAGAGAGAATAAGAATGAGAAAGAGAGAGAGAGACAGAGAAAGAGAAAGAGAGATAGAAAAAAGAGAGAGGCTGTGCGTTCTCTCGTTCTTCAACACCAATACGATCACCAAATCTTGACGTACGTGTACACACACACACGCGCGCGCGCGCACATATATATATATATATATATATATATATATATATAACTACTTATGCTTGCGCGCCCGGGCGTTCTAATACACGGACGAATACACGGACATTCTAAACGCATATACGGATATAAGATTACACGGACCGTGGCAAAACGTTAAAAAAAAAAAAAGAAAAAAAAAAGAAAAGAAAAAGAAAAAAGAAGGCTCCTCTTGCTCGTGTGTTTTTAAAGTCAGTCAGTGTCCAGTCGTAGGATTACGTAAATGTAGACGCGTTTATTGCACGGCAAACTTTTGCTAATTAGCGCGGGAGAAACCAGCGACCAGCCAGCCGAGATAGAACCCGACTCTCCTCGACGTCTCGGACGTCTCCCACTAGAATCACGCACACTTTAACGTATTTAGTTTAATACTAGAGAAAACATAGAGCTCATAGAGTTAAATATATATATATATATATATATATATATATATATATATATATATACACGTACGTGTATGTATATATTATATATATATAAAGTCAAGGAGAGTAAAGAGGCCTTTGGTGATTTTATTTTGCACAACGCATCTTTATGCATTAGCTTTCGTCGTAGAAAGGGGATTTACGAGCTTTCCTTATTCCTATAAATCGTTACACTCGTTTGTTGTTCGTTTTTAATTCGAATCTCTTTGACTTAATGTAAGAGTCTCGGATCTTTATCTATTCTTTACTTTTTTCTTCTATATACCCTCCCCCCCTACCTCTGCCCACCACAAACCCACCCGGCATGCCCCGACCCGTCCGTCTGAATACGAACCTCTATAATAACACTCAGATTTTTTTTATAGATTATATGTTCGAAAGAGAGAGAGAGAGAGTGAGCGAGCGCGTGTGTACGAGAGAAAATATAATCGAAATAAGATTAAATAACTTAATTTTCTTAAACTTTTCGTCTTATTATTTTTGTACTTTATATATATATATATATATTATACATACGCGTTCAAGCGTATTCGTTAGGTATCTGCCTGCGCGCGCGCTGCGTGTGTGTTGGACGTATGTGCGTGTAAGTCCTTTTGTAGGTGAGCCTTGTGTACGTTATTAGCACGGATTGGTACACACCGTATACGTAAGAGCATCACGCAGGTGGCTCACCGGAGAGGAACTAGGAAAAGTCTTGTAGGATGAGGAAGCGCTATGTGTTTCTTATTCGTAACTTTTATTCTGTTTCAATAATAACGATAATTCTTTGGATTTTTCGTTTAACAGGAGAAACATAAAGAAGTGAAAGAAAAAACGAGAGAGAAGTGTGTGTGTGTGTGTGTGTGTGTGTGTATATATATTTACAAACACACACACACACACAATATTTATGACTTGTGTCATTGCATGTGTGTGTGTGTCAAGAGATCAGAATCAAATCGACGATCGAATAATTCTGCAAATTGTACGAAGGGATATACGATGGAAGCCGTATCGTTCGTTGTGAAAAAATTTTTTCTTCGTTTTTTTTTTTTTAACAGATGAGAGAAAAGATAGAAGAGAGAGAGGGCGAGAGAGAGAGAGAGAGAGAGAGAGGGAGTGAGAGGAGAAGGAAGAAAGAGAACGAAGTGCGATCGGAAACTACGAAACTTCAAAACGACAATTCTGACGGATACATTTAATAATTCCGAATGGTTTTAAAAACAAACGATAGAACAAAAAAAAAAAGAAAGAATAAGGAAAATAGTAAAGAAAAAAAGTAGAAGAGCAAAAAAGAAAGAAAAGAAAAAAAAGAGAAAAACAACTCCGGTCGCGGAGTTGGCACGCGTTGCTGGCAATCAACTTGTTCAGAAGCGTGGCTGAACCCGTAGTCATGTTTTTGGAGTAACACTTCCTGCTCTGCGGTAAGGAAAAGAAAACGCGAAGCACTCAACTCACTGATTTATCTTCAGTAAGCCCGCTCCCGCCCTTCCTCCCTCCCTCCCCCTTACCCCACCCGCCGCGTTCATTTCACTCTCTCGGCTTTCGGTCTCGGCTCCGTCTTAATGCCGCATTTTATAAGATTAGATATTACCCGTGTCGTAATTATTCCTTACAATGACGTTTCGTATACGTGAAAATGTTTTCAACGTCGACAATAATAATAATAATAATAAGCAACGAGAGGACGGGACTATAATGGAAATGACACCCATACGCCTTAATCCCTATCCCCCACCCCACCGCAACCCCATCGATTTAAACATTTCTGTTCGATTCTCTTCAACTTCAATTCGATTTGTTTTTCTTTTTATCTTTCTTTTTGTTGTTTTGACTTTTTTTTTTGTTTTTGACTTTTCTTTCATCGATCCGAATCTTATCACAAGTTATTAATTCGTTTCATGACTGACAACGTGACACGTGTGGTATTTTTCTTTTATTTTGTTTACTTTTTTATTTTCTCTCTCTCTCTCTCTCACTCTCTCTCTCTCCTTCTTTCTCTCCCTCTGTTTTTCATTCGCGATACGTCGAAACGCGGAAGCCCGAGTTGTTTCGATCGTTCGTTACGTTGTAGATCTCGCGATAGAGATAGAGATAGAGAGAGAAAGAGAGAGAGAACGAATATTCTTGATAAAAATCATGCGTATATTTCTCCCTTTTTCTTTTTTTCTCTTTTCTTTTTCCTTACCTTTCATTTATTATTTATTACATTCGCTGATTTGTACCTCTCGTAAGGAAGAAAAAAAGCAAAGGATAGAAAAAATGACGAAAGAAAGAAAAAATAATTTGTTCCAACGATTTATTTTTATAACGTTAAAAGTCTTTATTTATACGTACTAAGTATCATAGTTTTTACTCTCTTTCTCGCTCTCTCTCTCTCTGTTTCTTTCATGTCCTTTTTCGTTTTTTTTTTCTTTTAATACTTTATTCATTCACGGATTTATAACTTTCGCGAAGGAAAGAAAAGGACATGGAAAAGAAAAAATAAATTGATAATCTTTCACAAGTACAATTTTTCTGATAGTGCAATATTAATTGTACATACAAGGCGTATTGTTAAATCATACGTTGAAATTAAAAATCATGCGTATCGTTTTATTCTTTTATTTTTTTTTGTTTATATATATATATATGTATATATGTATATAAATTTTATATATATAAATTTTATTCATACGCCGAATTTCACCCTTTGCGAGAAAGAAGAAAAAAATAATTATCGACGGATTTTTTTCTTCTTTTTTTTTTATTTATTTATTTATTTATTTATTTTCGCGACTTTATGCCGTTCACGCGAAAAACAAAAAAAAAAAGAAAAAAGAGCAGATAATTTTCCCCAGTAATAAATTCTCAACTTGCGTGAAACGTTGTTATTATACATATTAAATTGTGTTGTTAAATTACAGGTAAGAATGTTAAAAGCCAATTATGTAATGTATTAAAATTAGAAGAAGAAAAAAAACGTAAACTGCGTTCATTAAGAAATACTTTTTCGTCTTTTCCGACGTTCGACGTTCTGTATAATTTTCCATCCTAGAAAATATGTTAAATTGTAATCAAGTGAACACATTGTTATACATTTTTACAGTTCGTTTGTAAGAAAGAATGATATTAATAATTGATGAGCACGATGCGCCACGAACGATTCAGTTTTTCGTTTTAATTCATACAGAATAATGCAATTTATCATTAAACTTAATTATCTCTTTTTTTTCCCCCAAACACTTTCAAAATACAACACTGTGAAATTAATTTGAAACTTCTAAAATCTTATTATAGAATACTTCCGAAATCAGTAAAAATTTTTTTTTAAGAATATCCGATATCGATACAAATCGCGTACGTCGGTTTTCCAAAGTTTAAAATATTGAAGAATTTAACGATTAAATAAAAAAAAAAAAAAGAAAGAAATTCCAGGAAACTCTTACGACACGATAACGAGATTAATTTATAATTTGGAAAAAAATTTGACAAACGACGATTTCAGACTTTAGAATAAGTCAGAGTAATCGTTGAAGTTGTTTAATTAATCTCTCCCATACGTCGTAAAGTCCAAAATATCGAAGAATTTAACGATTCGTGGGGGAGGGGGGAGGGAAGAAAAAAAAAAGAAAATGATTTAACTCAATTTTCCTTTCAATTCGTAAAGAATAATGAAATTACCTGTCGAGTAATTTGTTATCGGGAAAAATATTATTGGCAAAAAAAAAAGAAATAGAAATAAAATAATAGAAAATAAAAAAAAGTAGATAGGGAGATAGGTTGATAGAGACGGAGAGACGAAGAGATAGAGAGATAGATAGATAGATACAGAGAGAGAGAGAGAGAGAGAGAGAGAGAGAGAGAGTGAGAGAGAGGGAATAAGTTTTTGCGACTTATAAAATTCGCATTTACCGTGGCTTACGTGCCGATCGAAAGTCACGGATCGTTTTCAAGGAAAGACAATGTTTTCCAAGAAATGGACCAGCGTCATGGATTATCGCGGTAGGATCAGCGAGGTGGCAAATAAGATTACGGCGTTATCTCAATAACACGTCGAATGAAGTTAATATCGTATATGGTTCTTGTTTGATAATGACCACGTGCCATACCGTACGTTTTGCTCTTGTCTCGTATGTAAACGTTTTTCCTAATTAGAATGATTTCCGTTTCATTGTTCCTTTTCTCTCTTTCTCTCTTTCTTTCTTTCTTGCTTATGTTTTGGTTTGTTTGTTTCATCGATCGTGTATCGATCGTGTATCAATATATAGAGATATGTAGATCTAGAACGTTCGGTCTCACGCGACGTTCAATTTGATTAATTATTTTCGAAAAGACTCGTAATTTTTAAAAATAAATTAATTTCTCTATTATGTACGCCCGATAAGTGCTTTTACGTCTAAACAAAAATTGTATTACATGAAACTTAATGTGAGGGTGCGCGCGCGCGTGTGTGTAATTAATATTAATATACCTGTATAATCATAGCACTGCTAATACTAATAATCGTACTGTACTGAGTAGAATTAATGTTTAACAAGTATTAAATTACGACAAATGGATGAATCGCGACGATAAAATAAAATAAGACTTATATAATATTAATATTACATCATGTTATAACTTGATTAATATGATTCTGTGAATTCAAAGTTACAACATTATGTAGAGGCTACATGTATTGCAAATATATATATATATATATATATATATATATATATATATATATATATCATAAAAATGTTTATAAACAATATAAAATAATTTTTATTAATCCATATAATTATTTTTGATTCCTTTTTCTTTTTTATTTGTTCTTTAAAAAAAAAAAAATGTTAAGAATGATACATAGAACAAATGTAAAGAAAAATACATACGTACGAATAATTACTCAGTAACGATGTTACGAAGACCACTACAAATCTTTTTTGAAATAAATCGAAAATTCATTCGTGTTAAACGTCTACTGACTCTCTTTGAGAAATACGGGAATCTGCGCGAATGACCTTTTTAAATGTCTATTATCCCACGCTCTCGTATATATGACACGGAGTCACTGCAAAACAGGTACAATATAATATATAAACATCTCTGTCTCCCTCTCTCTCTCTCTCTCTCTCTCTCTCTCTCTCTCTTGTTTTCGTTACATTAGGTATAGACGAAACACTCGCAAACGTTATACTCTTAGAAGTCTTACATGAGAGAAAGAGAATTTTTGTAACGCGTATCTCACCGGTTGACGACTCCGCATAATGGACGAATTAGTCTAGACTCGTTATTTCTGTTAAAAGTCGTGCACCGTGTGCTTTGGATATTAAAGAGAACAAGGTAACGAAACTCGCTATCCGGATTATCTCTATCTTACTTTGATCGTGTGACAATCTCCCTTCCTCTCTCTCTCTCTCTCTCCCTCTCTCTCCCTCTATCTCTCTCTCTCTCTCTCTCTCTCTCTCTCTCTCTCTCTCTGTCTTCCTCTCTCTTTCGGGCTTTTATTTTTTTCTCCTAAACATCCGAGTAACTCTTATCAAGATATATTGTTTTTACGAAATTTTTTTTCTCTCTCTCTCTCTTTCTTTCTTCTCTTTCTCTTTCTCTCTTTTAGATTCTGACTGTTATTATCATCGGTGAAAATTACTTGGAACGATCGTTCATATAGATTAGAATGATTAATTAAATTAATGCTTCGTAATTATTATTATTATTATTTTTTTTTTTTTGTAATTATTATCATAAAGTACGTCTTCTTTCGGGGACTCTTTTCTTTTTTTTATTTATTTAATTATTCTTTTTTTCTTTATTTAACAGAAAGATCTATCGCGTCTTTATCATATATCGGATTCACGCTAAATGACGAGTGCGACGTAATTGTTATTAATTAATAATAACGTAATCATGATTATTATATTCGATTATACGGAATGAAGAAAATTTTTCTATAGATAAATTTTTTTTTATCTATTATCCGATAGACAGAAATTTTACTTTCAAATTATTTATTGATAACAAACATATACATATATCGTTTATTGATTTATATATATATATATATATATATATATATATATATATATATATCAAAATAAACGTATTAATATATTAAGATTATGCATGCAGAATGGAGGATTTAATAGGATATAAAAATGTCTTAATATATAATATATACATATACATTGAATTCTTTTTTCTCGAATTACCACCTGCCCAGCAATATATATATACATATTATTTATTCATAAGTAGGTATACATTTCCATTTTAAATGTCCAACTTTCAACGTACGCTATAACCCAACGTTGGTTATAATTCTCGTTCAAGATATATTTAAAATAAACGCCGACATTTAATAAAAATAAATCGATAGAATACCTAAAGGACGGATCAAGAGGAGAACGAGAGAGGCAAAGAAAATGAAACGGAGAAAAAAATATGAAAAAGAACGAAAAAGAAAAGAACAAAAACCGGAATATAACCGTAAGCAAGAAACATAACTCGAATATCCTTTGAGTTGAGAAAAACGTCTCGCCCTTTTTATAGGCCCACTTGAACTCTTTTTATCGTCCTTTATTTCTTCCCTTTCTCTCTCTCTCTCTCTCTCTCTCTCTCTCTCTCTCTCTCTCTCCGCTCCTCTCTGTCTCATCTTTTCTCTTCCAGTTTTCTTTAGCGGTGACGAGACCTCTTTTTGATCCCGTTTCTGGGTCCACCTTTGTACGTCGAATGTCGTGAAGACATAGACGACTTAGACGACGACAACGGCTTAGACGACAACGAGGATTTAGACGGCGATGACTTAGACCACCATTTGATTTGACTTTAATTAACTTGACTTAGAAGGGTCGGCCAATGGCACGACCGGTACTTACCTACTGAACGGAGGCGCCGAACACGTGCCGTTTGACCACTTCGTACTTTGTACCACTTCCTGTTGTCTTCCACCTCCTTCTTTAGCTCTTCTCTCCACCTCATTGGACGAAAGAAACTCAGAAGAAGGAAATGACGTACCTTGAATAACAAACCATTCCGGGAGACGAATGTTCGAACGTACTCCACGGGTACTGTAACACAAATATTCTTTATTCATCCACGTTCTCAAATACGTACTTGATACTTACTCAAATCTTACCAAATAACATTTCACATATAATTTGTTTAACATCGTAATCCAAGACAAACGTTCGAACTCCCTCTCATTTGTTTCAACCTTTCTTTTTTTTTCGTCTTATTTTCTTTTTTTTTTATCTCTTTATATCTTTTCTCTTTTTTCGTTTTTTCTTTCTTTCTTCTTCCTTCTTTCAGCAACTTGACATTATTAATTTCAGGAAGACTTTTCCTTTTCTTTTTTTTATTTTTACTCTTCTCTCCTTTTCTCTTCTCATTTCTCTCTCTCTCTCTCTCTCTCTCTCTCTCTCTCTCCCTCTCTCTCTCTCTTTCTCTCTGTTTCTCTTTTTTTCTCACTCACTCTTTCCCAGAGAGGCTCGGCCATCTCTCGGGAAGTTGAGAAGAAGGAAATAACGTTTCATGCATAACAAATTCGTGTTGGAAGGCTCTTCTTTCCAGTGACGATTCTTTTCCTCTCTTTTTCCCTTTATCTCTCTCTCTCTCTCTCTCTCTCTCTCTCTCTCTCACTCTCTGTGTCTTTCTCTCTTGTTCGACACGTATTACGCAACTCATCGATGAATGCCTCGTTCAAAGGGCTTAAATATGTACCTATATTCAACAAACAAAATCATGTTCGTATTACTCATAAGGAATAATACGCGATGATAGAGAGAACGAATATATGATTCCTCTGTTATTATTATTGTTGTTATTGTTTGTTGTTATTGTTGTTATTGTCGAGAGTCAATATTTGCAATAAGAAAGTATCCCCTTTCAGGAATCCGATAAGGATCCTCCGTAAAATCTACTTTTTGCACGCGATTTCCTGTGTTCTTAATTACGATCTAGATATTTATATCGATCTTTCTTTAACTAGAGAAGATTTCTAGTTGTTGGGGAAATAACAGCGAGAAAGAGAGAGACAGAGAGAGAGAGAGAGAGAGAGAGAGAGAGAGGGTAAGAAAGAGAGAGAGAGAGAGAGGAAGAGTAGGAGAACGAAACAAGGAGAGAGAGAGAGAAAGAGAGAGAGAGAAAAGAAAAAGAAATCTAAAGGTTAGTTGTAATTTTTGACGTTTAAATAAAACCGAGATAGTAACGGTAGAGTGTTAAGGAAGCCATCCAACTTTGTTGGATCATCGTTGACGGATCAAATGACGTCGATCTGGCTTTCGTGGCAACTCAACATCGTTCCTTTTTTTTTTCTTTTCCTTTTTTTTTCTTCCTCTTCTTCCTCTTCTTCTTCTTCTTCCTCTTCTTCTTCCGAGACTCGCAGTCCGCTTCCTTTTTCCTCTCTATTACGTATTTGCTTGATGAAAGAAATTAGAGTGAGAGAGAGAGAGAGAGAGAGACAGACAGACAGACAGACAGACAGAGAGAGAGAGAGAGAAAAATTGTACACTCGCTGGACCGGAAGTGACGGCCAAGACTCACGTCGTCTATGGAATTTGCTTATACTGTAGTTGAGCGAAAATTGAATCAATGAAAGCGAGAGAGAAAGAGATTGAGAGAGAGTAAGAGAGAGAGAGAGAGAGAGAGAGAGAGAGAGGGAGATACACGTACACACACATAACGTTTGCAATACACGTGGACACAATTTTTTTTTTTTTTTATTGTACTTTTCCTAGTCATCGTCTCGACACTTCACGAGACTGGTTTCCGATTTCCGATGAGACTGAAGCTTTTGAAAGGATTATATGGCTCATCTTATTCGGACATTAGAATCGAAGATGCTAATGAATTTTTCATTATAAAATGATGATGATGATGATGATAACAACAACAACAACAACAATAATAATAATAATAATAATAATAATAATAATAATAATAATAATAATAATAATAGTAAAAAAAAAGGAAAGAAAAAAAACGAGAGAAAAGAAGGAAGTAAGGAAGATAAGGAAAAAAACGATAATAAAATTAAAATCAACAACAACAAAATAATATTCTCTTGTCTCTCTCTCTCTCTCTCTCTCTCTCTCTCTCTCTCTCTCTCTCTCTCTCTCCATCAGTGATGAAATTATGTTTTGAGATGAAACTTTAATGAGTGCCATCATTCTATATAATAATTTGATTATATACAAGCACGATGTGTTACGAGATTGAAGAATTCGAGAGGATTATATTATCTTGTCTCGTCTTTCGCAAAAAATAAACGAAACGGAATCGAAGATGCGAGTAATAGTTAAAAGAAAAAAAAAGAAAGAAAGAAGAAAGGAAAGATTGAAAATTGGAGATGAAAAAAGCAGCGATACAAGAACAACAAGAAAAAGCAACAACAACGAACAGAGAAGAAAGAAATATATACGATCACTCATTGTATCTCGATTCGTTCATATTCAAAGGAACGAAAATTTGCTCGAATTGTGTATATCACCTTCGCCCAATTATTTACTTACTCCATATATTTATATATATATATATATATATATACTCCATATATATATATATATATATATATATATATATATATACGTATAACATTATTTTTATATTAGAAATCGAAAGAAACGAGATTCACGCGCAAGCGCCGAATGAGGCTCTACTAAAAAATAAAAAAATACAGAAAAGAAACGAAAAGAAAAAAAAAGGAATAAAACGAAAGAAAAGAAAGAAAAATAAGGTAAGAAGAGATATAAACGAGAGAATGAAAAATGTAAGAAGAATTTTCGACGATATTATTTTGACATAGCGAACGGTAATTAAGAAAACGATTAGGAGAAGGAAAATAGAAAGGAAATGAGTAAAACGAAGAGGAAGAAAAAAGAAGAGAAAAGAAGAGGAAACGGCAAGGGAAAAGAAAAAGAGAAAGATAAGAAGAAACGAGAAAGGGAAGAACGACAAAAAGAAAAGGAAAAGGAAAAAGAGAGAAGAAAGAACGAGAAAGGAAAACGAAAAGTAGAAAAGGAAAAGGGAAAAAAAGAGAAGAAAGAACGAGAAAAGAGAAAGATAAAAAAGAAGAAAAAGAGAAAAGAAAAGAAGAGAAAAGAAAAGAAGAGAAGAGAAGAGAAAAGGAAAGGAAAGGAAAGAATTTGCGTTAGGAGAGAATCGTTGTGGAAGTTCGATGCGATGCGATGCGATGCGATGCGATGCGATACGATGCGATGTGTTTCGAAATCGAACGGGGAACGATTTCGTGCGACGATGCAGAAACAAGACGCCTTTGTCCTCGTATTATAAGTCCAACATGCTCGAAGATCGTCGAACAGTTCGGAGAATTATTTTTGCATCTCGACAGCGAAAATTTTTTATTTTCTTTTTTATTTTTTCCTCTTCTTTTCTTCCTCCTCCTCCTCCTCTCTCTCTCTCTCTCTCTCTTTCTAACTCCCCCTCCCACTCATACTCTCTCTCTCTCTCTCTCTCTCTCTCTCTGTCTCTCCGTCTCTCTCTCTCTCTCTCTCTCTCTAACACACTCTCATTCCGCGAAATAAGAAAAAGCGAAGCTCGCGAATTTCTCGTATAGCGCCCGGTCACTTCCGCGAGTAGCAGAAATGAGAGAGAGAGAGAGAGGGAGAGAGAGAGAGAGAGAGAGAGAGAGAGAGAGAGAGAGAGAGAGAGAAATATTTTCTTTTTTCGCCGACGTCGTCGTAAACTGAATTAGTTTTCGTGTCGGCAGAAGAGATCGGAATTTTTGGAAATAACGAGTTTGATCGTTCCAACTGGATAAGAGAGTATGTACTATACCTAATCGTATACTATAATGCACGTAAGTGTGTACGTTCCAATGAACACCAGGGAGAAATCGTGAGCAACGAAGAAAATCTAATGGGAAGGCGTAAGATAAAGATAGAGAAAGATAGAAATAGAAAGATATATATATATATATATATATATAGAGAGAGAGAGAGAGAGAGAGAAGCATATGTTGTTTATGATACGTGTAGGATACATGTATGATATGTCTACGATATGTCTATGATATATACCATATATCACACATACACATGAGTTTCGATTTCATTCGTATTCCTACGACTCCCTCGTTCTCGGATAATATTAATCGAATTTAATAAGTGAGAAAAAGAAATCGTGTAACATTCGTATTTCCCTCAGACTTGCTTAGTTACTTAGTTCCTTTCCTTTTTCTTTTTCTTCCTCCTCTTCATCTTCTTTTACTCTTTTATTTGTACTTATTTTCTTTCCTCTGCCTTTTATGTTTTCTTTCTGTTTTTTCTTTATTTCTCTTTATTTTTAATTATTTATTTATTTTTGTCCATCTCTTCGATTCGACAGGCAGGAAAAGTGATATTTACGTAACCTTATTTAACGTACTCAACAAATTCTTTCTTTTTATTTCGCTTTTATCTATTCGGGGATATGGCATTTAAATTTGTATTAAACAACCATTTATATAATTTTGAAATGAAAGAGAGAAAGAGAGAGAATAAATTAAAATTGATTTTCTCTCTCCTTCTTCAATCGATATTCTTTTATCTTTTCTTTTTATTTATTTATTCATTTATTTATCTTTTCTTTTTTTTGGCAATAACTAATTAAATTTACTTTCAATTAGACTCGATGGAATTGCTATCGATGTCCGATATAACTTATATTTCGTCATTGATAATCGAATTAATTAAATTCGTTAGAAATTTATTTTTGTATTTATGGTCGTTAGATTTAAGAAGCCACATTCATTGGCCATCGTCGTGTACTGTTATGTGTCGATCGATAATATCGTCGAATAAAATTTGACAAAAATTAATTTTATAATATTTTGACACGTCGTAAGACGATAAAATTATTTCAATTGACTTGGAAAAAATTTCTATTGAATAATTTTAATCCATAACAAAAGAGAAAGAAAAAAAAAAGAAAAGCAACATCCGGATATCGCGATCATCAACTCTCTCGTTATTGATCGAAGGACATTCCACGACAACTTTATTGATAATGAACACGGCATCTCGAACGAAGTACCGATAAGAGTACTACAGCTCTCCTCTATCTTTACTATCTCGTCCGATATTTCACCCATTGTACATAGAAAAGAAGAAGAGATAAGATTCGTCCGTTTACGGATGAAAGTTTTCCTTTTTCTGGGTTTTTTCTTATTTTTTTTCTTTTTCTTTTTTTTTTCGTGGGGACCGAAGAGTAACCAAAAAATATCTATCAAAGCTTCGTTCACGAAGAGTTCGATGACCTTTCAACGTCGTATGTCGAATCTTTATCGTTATATACCTATAAAATTCGATAGAATCGAGTTCGATAGAATACATTTATAAATATCATCGATTGGCCAACAAATAACGTAGATGAATAATTCTTTTAATAATTTGTGATCTAAATAAGTGGCGCTGCAATTTTTTCTTTTTTTTTTTATCGACAATTTTCATATTATTTGTTAACTCAAACCAATATATATATATATATGTGTGTGTGTGTGTGTGTGTGTATATACATATATATACTAAATATAATTAAATTGCATTATATATTTTATAATAATACTACATTACAATGTGATAATACGATATATATACATATAATTTGAAATTAAAAAAAGGAAAAACAAGAGAAAAAAAAAGCGAAATGGACTTTTAACGAACAAAACACAGAGTGTTCTAAATTCATGATATAATAAATAAATAAACAAATTCATATAAATAGAAGAGAACGAGAGAAAGAGGGGGAGGGAGAGAGAGAAAGAGAGAGAGAGAGAGAGAGAGAGAGAGAGAGAGAGAGAGAGAGAGAGAGCGGAATGAAAGGAGAGAAAAATAAAGAGAAAAAAGGAAAAATAAAATAAGAATATTCACGTAATCTCATAATATGAAAATGATTTCTTCTCAGGAGTATAGCGATCACTCTGTTTTACATGTTTACCAAGCGGTGGACATGGATGATGTTATTCGTGTACTACATACAGTTACTCCGTGTAGTAATAACGTCTACTAGAAGTCAAGTAGCCACTATAAATTGCAACTCGTAATGACGTAATAGTAATAATGCATGAAATCAAGTTGGCGAAACAGAATTCGAGGGAGGAGATAGTAAGTACCTATATATATATACACACACAAACACACATATACATATATATATAAGTTATCGTTATATGGAAGTGAACGAGAGAACGAGCCTTGCGCGTTTGTGGTAGATAACTTCTTTTTTTATTCCTTTTCTCTTTTTCTTTCTTCTTTCTTCTTTTTTCCTCCTTTTCTTTTCCTTCTTTTCGTAGAAAAATATGTTAGCCTTTCGTTATCTAGTTACGTGATCGCGCGACTAACGAGACGAAGTGGCCGTGAAATAGAAGCAGAGTAGAATCTTCTTCTCTGTAGCAATGAGAGCTACCGGGACACGATATAATAATACATTTATATATATATATATATATACATATATATATATACACACACACACATATGTACATACGTACCAAGATAGTTTATAACAGACTTCCCTATCCTCGAGCAATCCTTTTCCATCCGCGTAACGCCCGATAATACGTGGGAGATAAAGGAAAAAAATTTGCAAGATTTTAATGGGTTTCGTTGTCGATAAAAGGAAAGAAAAGAGAAAGAGAAAGAAGGGTAAAAGGGGGGGGGAAATAATTATAATCGACTTATGTTTTAACCCTCTCGAATATTATTCATGTAAATTTTAATTTACAATACGACGTGTCTGTGCGATTAATGATAAGTGGTAAACACGTAGGGAAGGGAATTGAGGATAGCTTAATTAAAAAGAAAAATGAAAAAAATAAGAAGAAGAAAAAAAGTAAAATTAAATTAAAAAAAAAAAATTATTTTAAATTATTTCATTATTTTTCATTACCAAAAGAAGGATATAATTAATGCAATTTGCTATCGAACCTTACGTCTCAACGCGATCTCTATTTGATCGAAGGGATGAATTAAAAAAAACAGAGAGAGAAAAAAACGAAGAAAAAAGAATACCTTTGTTATTTTTGATTATAGATAATTTATATGAAATACAAGTCGTCGAGTTGTCGAATCGTTTATAAAATAATACAAATCCAACGAATTACCGATAGAAATAAAATTGTTGGACGGCTTTGATATTAGAAAACAAACAAAAACAAGAAAAAATATTCATACAAAAAAAAATACATGAATATATTATCGTCGAAAATAAGAGCGCTATGAGTGAAATATTCGATTGAATATTTCGTACGGAAGAATCGCGAGGTATTACGCAGGAGTCTATAAAAATAAAAAAATAAAAAAGAAAAAAAATGGAAAAAAGATATCAGGTGAAACTAATAGATTTAAAGGAGAGAAAGAAGACACCGTACGTGCGCGTACACGTGTATATTAATATACACGTACAATACATTTACACATAGGCAACACCATAAATACCATTCGTAAGAGATGTACGGATCAGAATCTTAGGGAGAGCAGGAAATCGACGTAGCGTGTAGAACAAGATGAAGAGAGAGAGAGAGAGAGAGAGAGAGAGAGATAAAGATAAAGATAAAGATAAAGATATATATATATATATATATATATATATATATATATATATATATATCTTTCCACATTCACTTGATGCGCGCGTTAGAAGAGGATGGAGAAGAAGTTAGGCTCGTGCTATAGGACGTGCAACTAGGAGCAACTTCGTATGAGCACAAAGAATTATTACATCTTCGCGGTCTGTTGCGCCCTGCGTTGCTGTTGGTACTAAGAGAGGACGAGACTGCGGTTACTCATGCCGCATTGAAAAGTATTCGACATATATATATATATATATATGAAAATTCCTACGATCGTCTATTACTCCATCTTCTGAACTCTTAACTTTTAATAACGATATGTATAAATCTAATATAGGTGTACGTTATTACGCGTATTATCGTCCATATTATTATTATTTACGACATTTTGAATTATGAGTATAGTACAGAGGAGAAAGAGAACGATCGTTGTTTATCGTATCGTTCGATGATATCCAAACGAATCAACGACATCTCCATTCTTTGTTTCTAATATGTGTGTAATATTTCTTTCGTTAACGATTATATATATAAATATATGTGTGTGTGTGTGTGTGTATGTCGTTAGGAATATTTTTCTTTCTAATTTTTTTTCTCTTCGCTCACTTTCCGAATTTTTTTGTTTCTATATTCGATACGACGTAGAAAGTTTGTTTGCCTGTTGAAATGTGATTTATTAAATGACAGCATCCGAACATTCGATAAGGAAGAACGCTATTATCATCATTATATTTCTTTCTTTATCTCTCTCTCTCTCTCTCTCTCTCTCTCTCTCTCTCTCTCTCTCTCTCTCTCTCTCTCTCTCTCTCTCTACCTCTCCTTCTACCAATCCACCAATCTCTACAGCTTTCTATCTCTTTTTCTTTCCACCAGTAATTAACAGAAAGGTGGAATTATTTTATCGAAGATCCGTTAAGAAACTTATCTGTAGACTTTTCTTGGCAATCGCAATGTGACAGTTAATTTCTATTTCTTATTTCCAACACATAAAGACAGGTTCGTGTAAATCGGTAGGTAGATAGGTAGGTAGGCAGGTAGATCGGTAGGTAGGTAGGTAGGTAGTTAGGTAGTTAGGTAGGTAAGTAAATAAAAGTGTATCATGTACTTAACTTTGTCACGTGTTCATCACGACTTGTCATTATTACGATCAAGTCATCTTTAAGTTTATACGAACTCGATATAACGTTGGATAAAATGAAATTTTAAAGAATGGAATGTATGTATGTTGGATGTGTTTGTGTGTAAATATAATCACCTACGATAATCAAGATAATATATTTTTTTCTTCATCTTCTTCTTCTTAACTTCTTCTCATGGTTGCCCAAAAAATGACACTCTCTCTCTCTCTTTGGCTCTCTCTCTTTATTTATCAGACTATCTATCTATCTATCTATCCATCTATCTATTTATCTACCTATCTATCTGTCCGTCCATCCGTCCGTCCGACTATCTGTCTCTTTTTATTTCTCCTTCTTACCGATCGATTAGACGCAGCATCTGCGTGGCCTCCTCTCCGGCACCTGTGTACACCGAAGAAACACATTATCTCTTCTCCCGCAGAAAAAAATGAGGAAAAAAAAGGAAAGAAAAAGAAATAAAAGAACACGCCTTTGTCATCATCCGTTTGACAAACTCATACGTCAGTTATATATCTTCGGCCGGTATCTCTCTTTCATCGTTGTGTTGGTGCTTTTGAGAGTGACAGAGAGAGAGAGAGAGAGAGAGAGAGAGAGAGAGAGAGAGAGAGAGAGAGAGAGAGAGAGATAGAGAGATAGAGATAGAGAGATAGAGATAGATAGATAGATAGATACATAGATAGAGAGAGAGAGAGAGAGAGAACTAGCGACCCTGTCTCACTTGATTCGATACACGTAACAATTGATGATACCGTTTATATATATACACCTATCTGACGTTTTTCGCGTTTCTTCATTCAACTATACTTTTTTTTCAATTTTTGTTTTTTGTTTTGTTTTCATACGCACAGTAATTAATATCCAATTATCTCAAAATGTTAATCGTAGAGGATTCGTCGACACTTACCGTAACCGCTCGAACGAAAAGTTGATTCGAAAATGTTTCGTGGGATTAGAAAAATAAGTAGAAACAAACGTGTCGCGCTTTTAAAGTAAGTAACACGCTTATAGGACGGATGCTGCGTTAGATATGTACTTTAGAAACGAGCGCGTAGTTTTTTTTTATCCGATTCTTTCTTCCTATTCATTCTTCTTCTTCTTCTTCTTTGCTCTCAACGATGATGGAGTTATTTATATATATAAAAAAAAAATACGTGTAACGTTTGGTTAATTACTCGATATCATGATTGCGAATGACAAAATAAGGGGAAGCTCTCTGGCAAAGAAGAAGGTCACGAAACAATATATATATATATATATATATATGTATGTATGTATGTATGTATGTATGTATGTATGTATGTATGTATGTATGTATGTATGATATAAATTGTTTTTCTCTATCCCAAGCACGCGATCTGTACCAACTCCGCGAAGCTCTTTTTATTTTTTTTTTATTTTTATTTATTTATTTTTTTTTTTCAAACAAGCACCTCTCGCAGAGAAAAGATAGTCGACAAGGACGATATGACCAAGTTAAGGTAAAGAAGAAGAAAAAGAATAAGTAGAAATTGTATATACGTACTTACGTACGAAGAATGAAGCAAGGAAGAAAGGATGAGAGAGAGAGAGGGAGAGGGAGAGGGAAAGAAAGAGAGAGAGAGAGAGAGAGAGAGAGACAGAGAGAGATTATAACTTTGTACACAAAAGCAGACGGATCAAGATAAGTCTCGAAAAGACAAGTGGATCACAGATGTGCAAATAGTTGACGCGCTCGAGGAAACGTCGAGATCGTCGGAGATGCTCGTTTCTGATCGTCAAAAAAAATATCTCATGTTTGGAATCTATGTAAAAGATGAAGGAAAAAACGACGAAGAAGAAGAAGAAGAAGAAGATGATGAAGAAGAATAAGAAAAATAAGAAAAGGAGGAAGAAGAAAGAGAAGATGGACGGGGAACAAAAAAGAAGGACAAAAATCGTATTTACGATGATTGACATCAAAAAGGAAAGGAAAAAAGAAAGAAAGAAAGAAAGAAAAGAAGAGAGTGAGAGAGAGAGAGAGAGAGAGAGAGAGAGTAAGTGAGAGAAAAGCAAGAAGGATGAAATCCTGAACGTGAATACACGCGTTCGATGTAAACACGTACACAAAGAAATAGAAAGAGAAAGAGACACACATTTGTATACAAATAGTCATTACGTTGGTCAAATGGGAGGTGGGGGAGGGAGAAATGAAAATCCAGAAAGTCTCCTCGTTTGGTTCCAGTCTCCGTTCACATTGGATTTTTCAGTCAACCGGAAACGGCTTTTTAAAGATCTACTCTCTTTCCCTCTGTCTCCCTCTCTCTCTCTCTCTCTCTCTCTCTTTATCTCACCTTTGGTTCTCGAGAAGAGACGAGAGAGCGTCTTTCATAGTTTACGTATTCGTTGAAAAAAAAAGGGGAAAAGGAAGAGAGGAGTGAGGAAAGGGTGAGGGTCTCTCGTTTCTCTAGTATGTATACATATATATATATATATATATATATATATATATATATATATACGTAAATAGATAAATACATACGTATATCTACATATATTATATCCCGAGATGAAAGCTGGCACGTATTTATGTTAGTTACAATGGGAGTACTACAAAACGGGCGCCACGTAGCCACCAGCATTCTGTCCCATATAGGATCCTCTCGACGAGACCTTACTTGAGAGAGAGAGAGAGAGAGAGAGAGAGAGAATGCATAGATCATCCCATACATCTTCCACATATTGAGATATGTATGTATGTACTTTTATATATGAATATATGTATACGTACATACGTACATACACACTTACTATATCGTATGAATTATTTCTATGTGACACACATATATATATGTATGTGTGTTAATAAGTATATGTAGGTGTATATATATATATGTGTGTGCGTGTAACTATATATAACACATTGTACGCGTCCGCTTACAATGGTCCGCGTACCGACCGGAAGTGGCACTACCTGTCTCCCACGTATGTATGTGTGTGTGTGTTTATGTGTGTGATGCAGCCTCCGAAAGCAACGTATGTATCGTACTGTGCACCACGACTCCTGACAGTCGATACCATCCCACAAAAGAGAGTAGGATGATCGACCGAAAGAATGCCGCACGTGTTATCCACTTTTTTTTTTACTTCTTCTTCTCTGTCCGGTCGGGTAAGGGAAATAAAAAATAAAAAAAAAGAAAAAGATGAAAATAAAAATAAAAATAAAAAATGCACATCTCACGTATCTCGACATTATTACTTCTTTTTTTTTTTCTTAGAAAACATTTCATTACAACGTTATATTTAGGTAGGTATACCTTATATGAGAAATAAATAAGTGAATAAGTAAATAAATAAATAAATCGATCAATCAATGATCAATAATTATCACGCAAATTAGTAAGAATGTCGATCGAATGAATGATGTTCTCTTGTGTTTTTATAGGCTGGCGGGAGGGAATGAGAGAAAGGAGAAAAAAGAGATTTATTTTTGAGAAATGTAGATATTTCGATAATTTTTCTTTTTCTTTTTGAATAGGTTTCGTTACCTGTTTTATTTTTCTTCTTTTTAATACATATCATTGGTATACGAGAAAAAATACTTTTTATAATCTGTATATATATATATATATATATATATATATATATATAAACATTTATATTTTTTATATTAAATTATATATTTAATATTTTATAATAATAAAATATATATCTATATATATGTAGATATAAGTATATCATTCAACATAAAAAGTAATCGTGGTATTATACGATATATCAGGAATTAATCTCTATCTCCTTATATTGGCTGATATATCAGCGGAAATGCTCCAAATAAGTGGTATGATTATGGAACACACACACACCCACAAATACATATGTATATATATATATATATATATATATATATATATATATATATATATGTATTTATCGGACGTGCATGGACATACACACCTCTGTCCCACGTATCGAGAGAGTAAATTTATATTGTGCTCACGGAAGAAGAAGAGGAGGAAGCATGAGAAGACCACAGTTTTACTGTACACGCGGAAGAAGGCAATACGCCTGTGTTTCGTTATAACGTACGAATATATTTGTTAACTCGCGAATATCGGACCGCAGTAGGGGTGTGTTGGCGCGCGTTAGGTATAAAAAATATGTCGAAAAAAAAAATATTTACGAAAAATCCCATTCCGCACATTTCGACAGAATTTCTTTTTCTTTTCTTTTTTTTGACGAATAAAAGAAAAATCGAGATAGAAGCACCCAAAAGCTAATTTTATAACGCGAGTTTTAATAATTCTCACGACGACGCATATTACAGTATTCGATGATTGTACCAAAAAGAAAAGAGATAACAAAAAAAAGAAAAAGATACAAAACTCATGCTTAAAAAAAAAAAAAAAAAAAAAAAAAGAAAAATAATTGCACATTGATTCGAACCAATGTGCAATTATGTTTCCGAGCTATCGCCGATTAAAAAAAAGATCTTAATCAGCTAGGAGGGACTCGATCTGTACTACACGAATGTCGGTTACTACACGCGATCGAGAGACAACTAAGTTGAATAGTCATGGATGAACGTTATATATGTTATAACGCCTGTCTTCCATTGTCTGGACCTTATGAAACCTTGAAGCATAACGCGTCGTCGAGTCCGTGCATATCGTGCATCCTATATAATGGTCCCCCCACCTCCCGGGCTCACCGGAAGTGAGCTACCTGTCTCCCACGTGTGGATGCAGCCTCCCAACGTAATGTAATGCAGCAACACAAGAGAGAAAACGCACAAGCCAGTTTTATTTCTCGACTATGTAATAATACGATCGACGATATTTTTCTAGAGATAAATACACCTACTCCGGACGCGGATGTATATTCACGTATGGTCAAAAAAAAAAAAAGAAAGGAAAAATAAAAAGAAGGATCTATAAGTCGCGCTTATAGACAACCCATTTCTCTTCATTTTAACTTCGTATGTGCGTATTTGCAAAATTTCGTTATCTCATATTCTTACGTTTCACGTGAAATTTCATTTATTTCTCTCTCTATTTTTTCTATCTTTCTCTTTTTTTTTTCTTTATGAGTAAATGAATATATATATATATATATATATATATATATTTATATCTATATATATTTATATATATTTATATATTTGTTAATTCGTAAATTTTTAATTTTAGATTTTGAAAATTTAATTTAAAAAATAATTTATTTATTTTTGTTTTTGTTTTATGGACAATCGGATACTCACACACACACACACATTTTTATAGAGATAGAATGGATATGTACGGATATGTATTTTATATGAAATTTTATATCTATTCGAAGAACTACATTTTTTCCTCTCAAAGAAAGGTAGTTATTTGTTACTTGTCAGACCACCCTGTGTATATCCGAAGCAGAAAAAGGGAGAAAGAATAAGAGAGAGAGTAAATCGTTGACACACGTACATATACCTAAGAGTATAAACATAAACGATGTTTTTATACGACCGAATATCTCCGTTGATCTTAGTGTTAGTAGATGAGGAACAGATTACAGATCACCCTCTGCAACCTGTGTGAGCTTTCTATGCTCTCCGTGTTTCCAAAGTCTCATTCATCTGTGAGCGAGACGTGCCGAGAGTTAGAAACAGATCTCTTTCTCTTTCTCTCTCTCTCTCTCTCTCTCTCTCTCTCTCTCTCTCTCTCTCTTTCTTTTTCTCTTTCTCTCTCTTTCTCTCTCTTTCTCTCCAGAGTTTAACGCTTTTGCTCTTTTTCTTTTCTTTCACTCGTAGACGTGCGCCAAACGTTTAGAAAATTAACAACAGGTAAAAAAAAGGGAGAAATTAACATTGGACTTTGTCCATTTTTTATTTTCTTTCCTTTTTCTTTTTTCCTGTTTTTGTTTCTTTTTTTTTTTTTTGTTATTCGGAGTACGCGTCGAAGAAATTTCTTTCCTTTTTCTTTTCTTTTTTGTTTTTTTTTTTTTTTTTTTTTTTTATAAATTTCGGAATCATCTGTCAATAACAATTTCAACGATGACGTTGGTGTTCGTGCTCATTTAATTACTATTCTTTCCTTATTTTTTTTACTCTTTTTATTTCAAAAATATCATCGAAAATTATCGATTGTTATAGAAAAGAAAAATAAAATAAAGAAAATTCAAAAACGAAGAATATCAATACGATCGAAATGTTCGTCGATTGTCGTAAAGAAATTCAGAAACAGACGACTTTTAAGTCCATCAATAATCATCAATTATTATTATTATTATTATTATTATTATTATTATTATTATTATTATTATTATTATTATTATTATTATTATTATTATTATTATTATTATTAATATTATCAATATTATTATTGACGTGAAAAAAAAGAAAAATAAAAAAAGGGAAAAATAGAATTCATAAACGAAGAATATTAAATCGATTATCGATCTCATCGATTACTCCTTTAAAGCATTGGAGATCATTCTTCGAAGAACTCTGCATCCCAGTTTCACATCTTCGAGCAGGTGACCCGTACTACCTTCTTTGTATGGTTTCACTTCTCTCGAGATACTCGCATGAATGACTCTCTTTGAAGGCACACAGGATCCGAGTTACGTCACTTTGTATGGTTTCACGTTCCTCGGAGACCATTCGCGGTTAAAAAATAAAAATAAAAATAAAAATAAAAACACAAATACAAAAAAGAAAGGAAAAAGAAAAGAGAAAAGAAAAAGAGTTTTTCCAAGTACGACGTGCGGAATTAGAGAAGATATTACCGAGAGGGGAGGTGTGATGGTGGTGTTCATCCACGTCCGAAATCTTTCGTCAAATTTTTTTTCGTCTCGTCGTAAGAATTACGTCAAAAGTATGTTCGTTGTTATTATGAATCATCGTCGATGGATCGTCGGACCGTACCGAAAAGAAGGAAGATCATTTACCCATACAATTTCTATTTTATGAGCAACTTCCGTTTCAATACAATCTACTAATCGATACGGTAGAATCTCTAAAGGTGATGATGTCAGTAAGGTCCTTATGTGAGCTACGAAATTAGTGGTATAAAGAAGAAAGAAGAAAGCGAGAGATAAATAGAAGAGAGATTCTTTATCGTACTGATGCGTCACGATAAATACAAAATCTTTATTTCCAATATAAGAGAACATTAGGAAAAATAAGGAAGAGATTAAGGGAAGAGGAATAGAGGAGGATAGGAAGAAAGAATGAATAGATGACTAAAGAAATTATTTAAATATATACGTGTGTGTGTGTGTGTGAAGAAAAAAAAAGAAAAAAATAATAATACTTATCCTCTTGTATATGAAAGGAGAGCAAGGTGTAAAGGCGGATGCACAAAACATTTTTATTGCGTTTCAAATGAGCATTAACATATGTTACAAAGTCGGTAATACCCCATAGAAGGTCAATTCGATGAGAATATACATATATATAAACATACATACATACATACGTGTGTGTGTGTGTGTGTGTGTGTGTATAATGGTAGAGAGGAAAAGTCGAAGGCTAGGAGCGCGCTAGTCGCTGAGTGGGTAGGAAAGGGTGACGATTGTAATGGTGGGGGATGCGGGGGTTTAATTCAAGTAGGTAACTACTTAGCATATACATACGTATATATATATTATATATATATATATATATATATATATATATATATATATATATATATATATATTATATTTACACAGCCAAGTAACTGTAGAGACACACACACATTTATTCTCGGGATGTAGGTTACGTTAGTGTATAGAAGAAACGTGTAAATACAAAAGCTTAACTGAAATCAAAGTTCTGTCGAAGAAAGACGATACTTTTCTTTTTCTTTTTTTTTCCTTTTCTTCGAAATTTCTTCTATTTCTTTCTTTTTCTTTTTGTCTTTGCATCATCCGCAATAAGTCCTCTTTATCTATTCGTCGATCAATCGATTTCTATCGTATCATTTTATTTTTCTGTTTTGTTTCTTTTTTTTCCTTTCTTTTTTGTTTGTATTTTGTCTTCTTCTTCTTTCACCCCCAACCCCTAGCCCCCACGGAAAGAGAAAGATAGAGAGAGAGAGAGAGAGAGAGAGAGAGAGAGAATTTCTCATGGAAGAAGTAAAAGAAGAAAAAAAAATTAAAATAAAAACAAAAATTTACTACAAGAGCTACACATACATACAAACACACACATGTATATATTATATTTGTTGAATAAATTATTGATTAAAAAGCATTAACGATGCGATAACAATATTTCTTTCTGACGATTTCTCGTTTTCTTTGAGACTCTGTTAAAACAGTACTTCCAATTGCTGTTCATATTCTAACGGATAACCTACATTCGTGGCGAACTGATACGCGCACTCTCCGCTGTTGTCCACGTGGATTAGCCGGGTCCCTTTCGTATGCAACTTTCGTAGCTTCTTTTCCTCCTCCTCGTACACTCTTTTATTCACATATCTACTCGAATGCGTGCGTGTACGTACTCAGATATTACTCGAGCCAAAGTGGGTCCCTCACTCTTTGCTCGTTCTCTTTCTCTCTCTCTCTCTCTCTCTCTCTCTCTCTCTCTCTCTCATTCTTTCTTTCTTTCTCCCTTTCTTTTTTTCTCTCATCGATGTCATCCAAAACCATGTTTCAAGTCTCTCTTCCCTATTCCCGTTCTCATATCTTTTATTTTCTTCTTTTTTCTGTGTATGTGTGGGCGTGTATGTGTTTTCAATTACACGACGATCTCGTATTTATTTAATATTATTCTAATTCAATTGTAGGACTCGATTTACATTCGATTAAATTTGATTCAAATTCGAATTCACAAATTCAAATTCGATCGTGTCGCATCTAACGTATGGTGTACACAATTTCTTATAAGCTATGATTAGGATTAAATGTTGAAGCTGAACGTCTCTGAACGAATCCGTACGTGTTATCTATCGATTTTCCTCGATCGGCATATCTCAGTGGTATTTTCCTTTTTTCTTTTTCTTTTCTATTTTTCTCTCCCTCTCTCTCGATTACGTAACGTAAAATACGTACGAAATATTGATTATATATATATATATATATATATATATATATACACACACCTACGTTTAAATAAATTTTGTTTCCCTAACTACGGACGCACATAATAATTTACGAAATTTCAATCGATCATACCAAATCAAAAGTTTTACTAAAATTGTAAAATAATAAATTGTAAATTTTATAATTTTATAATTTTCAGAGTTTTACTGAGATTATAAATATATATAAGAAGAAAAAATATATATACAGTGGGGGACAAAAGTATTCGTACAGTAAGTATGTGAAAAGAAAATGATCTGTATTTTCTACATTATTGATCAGATTGACATAAATTAGTTCGCATGTTATTCGCTAACATTAGTAGTAAGTAATATAAATAAACAAAGGTTAATTATAATCCTTGGTCACTTGTTAAACTTAATTTTTCGTCACATGGTGAAATTTCACCGGGACATTACTATTCGTACATCTTTAATAATTAATATAAATGTAATGTTTAGTATTTCGTAGGATTCTTCTTTTGGCGAATAACTTCACCTAATCTGTTCGGCATTGATAATACTAATTTTTTTATAATATCCGATGTTATACTATTCCACTCTTTTTTTTAAATTTCTTTTAAATGTTCTTTCGATGTTATATTACATTTTCTTACTCTTTTTTCGAGTTCCCACCATACATGTTCAATGGGATTTATATCAGGTGATTGCGGAGGAGTTACTATCGTTTGGGTCCAGCTCAGTATTTGCTTTTCGCCATATCCTTTTGCAACCATCTAACTCAAAAATATTAAATTTAGATTAGCCTGAGAATATAACGTTACACCAAAAGTCATTGTTTACACTTACATATTTTTCTGCAAATTCCAGTTTCTTTTTCTTATTAACTTTATTGATGAATGATTTCCGTCATGCGACTCTACTTTTATAATCTGCTCTATGCAATACTCTTCAAATTGTTTTCGGATGTACTTCATTGTGCATATGTTCCCGAATTTCTGATGCAATTTCAGATGCACTAGTATCTGTTTTTTTTTTTTTTAACAATTCTTACAATTTTTCGTTCTTCTCTTAAACTCAATTTTCGAGGTCTACCATTTCTTTTTAAATTATGTAATATTCCTTCTGTTTTAAATTTATTTATTATACTCTGAATCGTCGAACGACTTCTTTTTAATATTTCGGCTATTTTGACGTAAGATTTACCCTCCTTGAATAAATTTATAATAATTTTTCGCTCTTGTAAAGACGTTTCCTTACACTTTCTTCCCATATTTCAAATTATTAACAATAACGTGTTGTCACCTTGCCTATTTTAAGCAATCTACTAGAATTCTATTGGTGCAATGTTTGTTTTGGGTCAAACGTTCAAGATCAAATATATCTCTTATATTTATCAATAAAATAATGCTGCACGAATACTTATGTCCCTGTGAAATTTCACTATTTGATGAAAAATTAAGTTTTACAAGTTACCAAGGATTATAATTAACTTTTGTTTATTTATATTACTTACTACTAATGTTACCGAATAACATGTGAACTAATTTATGTCAATCTGATCAATAATATAGAAAATACAGATCTTTTTCTTTTCACATACTTACTGTACGAATACCTTTGTCCCCCACTGTATATATACATATATATAATCGTACGAGATCAAGAGTTTCGTTAAAATTACGCAGTTAGATATATATATATATATATATATATATATATATATATATATATATATATATATATATATATATATAAAGTTAGTCAAGAAACGTGATTTAATCTGCTTCCTCGAATCTGATAGCAGGATTGTGACTATTTCTTTCCAACGATAGTGATATTGTGAGATAGAAGTATTATCTTTTATGAAAGAGATATGAAAATATATAAATTTCTGAATCGACAACATTGCGTTTCGTTTATGAATTATCAATTCCATCTTGCCGAAAGATTTGATCGTCAATGATAATTCTCATATAAATAATATATATATACACATAATATTTTTACTTCCATATATATAAATATATGTTTATATAAATTACAAATGATTACATGTAACAATAAATATCCAAGTGACGATAATGTGATGGACAATAAAATAAAAAAAAAAAAAAACAGAGACAAAAGAAAAAGAAAAATAACATTTAATTGATCGTATTCGTTCTTAAAATATATATCATCGTATTTACATACCCACGCAAACACACACGCACGCACATATATATTGCATTAATAATCGAGAATAATTTTATCGCATTGCAAATATCGAAAAAAATTAATTTAATAAATCGAAGAAGTTTAATAAATCGAATCAATTCGAATCAGTTCGAATCGAATCGAATCGAAGAAATATCTTTAAAGATAGAAATGAAATTTTTATCGAATGTGGAGAAGACTTTGACCTAATCCCCAGGTAAGTGCTACAACGACGTATGGACCAACGGTGACATCATCGTACAAATATAGGTGAGGACTCCGAGAAGCAAACAAGAACGATCTAATCGGCTTCGACGACGCTTATCACTACGAAGAAGTTTCACATACCGGGAAATTATTTACGTCTGCAGCATCACCAAAAATCCATCGCGTTCAACGTACTTACTTATGTATATATAACTGGTTGCCGTAGCAACGACGGCGACGACGACGACAAGGGAACGGGGAACGTTCTAAGAAAGAGATTACGTTCGCTTAAGTCGAAGAATTTTACTTTTGGTTTATTCAGTAGATCTCATTGGATCTTTCATGAAACGTCGATCGAACACAAATACAAACACACGCGCGCGCGCAAACACACATATATACACGTGTACGAGTTGAAAGAAAAATAGATGAATATTTCTAAAAAGGGATATTATAAATACATAAGTACGTACGTATGTATACGTACGTATGTATACGTATGCGAATACATGTATACGTGTATTATATTCCCTCGTAAATGATATTGACGCGCGCGCGCGCGCGCGTCTCTCTCTCTCTCTCTCTCTCTCTCTCTCTCTCTCTCTCTCTCTCTCTCTCTCTCTCTCTCTCTCTCTCTCTCTCTCTTACTCTTTGTGTGTGTGTGTGTTTGCGTTTGTGTGTAAGTTAGTTCGAAAGAGGAAATTGAAAGAAATCTTCTCTCTAATCTAATTTTCTGCTCGGTCGTTATAATCGACGTAGTCACCTGGCAACACACACGTTTCTCTCTCAGCACTTACCGCATAACTTAGGTAAGTCAAATTTCAGCTATGATCGCGACGCTCGGGATCGCTCGGATTACAGGCAGACTCGCAGTCTTCGTCATCGTCATCCATTTCACGCAGTATCCCGTTCCACAGGTGAAATATCGCATCACCGACGAAATCTTCAATTAATTTATATATACATATATATATATATATATATATAATTTTTTTCTTTCTTTTTGTCTCTCTCTCTCTCTCTCTCTCTCTCTCTCTCTCTCTCTCTCTCTCTCTCTCTCTCTCTCTCTCTCTCTCTCTCTCTCTCTCTCTCTCTCTCTCGGTATCCCTTAGAGATATTACACGTATACGTGTAAGTGCTGACACGTCCAAACAAAATCGTTTGGAATGATGTATAATAGGTATTAAAATATTAAGGTTTATCTTATTAACGATAGTGTTAATGATTATCGGTAGTTACCATCTTTTACTCCGATATTACTTTCAAAATAACTTTCAAAGTGCTTTTTAACGTCACTGGTAATTAGTTAAGCGAGCGAATTTTTTTCTTAATACGAGCTTCCTTCTCGTAAAGGAAGAAAAGATCCTATTTGTGATGAATATGAAGAAATAAAAACAGATATATGTATGTATGTATATGTATACATATACACACACACATATATATATATATATATATATATGTATATAATTCATTATATTGTTAATGCGTGTTTAAGCAACTAACGCGATATCGCTAATGAGATCGGTTTCTCGTCTCATCTTCGTTTCACTTTACGAGATAACAATTAGCTTAACTACGTCCAAAGAAACGTCCGATCTTTCGAATAATGGAAATATCAAGGAGAGAAAGAAAGAGATGGAAGGGAGAGAGAAAAGGTAGGGAGGAGACGGGAATGGAATATTCCAACGAATATATATATATATATATATATATATATATATATATATATATATATATATATTCTGTTAACTATGAATTACGAATATATTCGTTTATTCGATCAAATATATTATTATCGTTCATCGTTTAAATTGAAAATATATGGTGAAAGAAAAAAAAATACTAAAGGGCAAAAAACTTTCGGCTATTTTAGAATATACTTTAATAGCCGAAAATGTTTAACAATTATTCTCGCATTAACGAAGGATGCTAAATAGATTTTCATGAGAATCACTGTTTTTCCTCGAGAGAAAGATGAAATGGCATTTTCTCTTTTTTCAACGTTTCTACCGATTTTCACCTCGATACTTTTAGGATAACGAAACCGTTAGAGTTAAACCCATAAACACATTCGCCGTTTCTCGAAAAGTCCTTTTCCTTTATCTCCCTTTCTTCTTCCTACTTTTTTTCTCTCTTTTCCTTTATTTTTGCTTTTTCTTTTTTTTCTTTCTTTCCTTCTTCCTTTCTTTTCTTTTACTTCTTCCATACCTTTCCTAACAGTTCATTTTAGAAATTAGACTGCGCATGTATTCTGCTCGTCATTCACGGGACACGTTAAAAGAAATATGAAGCAGGGTAACGCAAGAAAATTTATTTTCCCAGTGGGGTGACCCGTTGAGAATATTCCCCGTAAGTAGTTTATACTTATGAAACGAGAGAAGGTTACAATATGTTTCTTCATATTTAAAAAATTTAATGTAGGTCCATAAAGGATTATAGTAAAACGGGTATGGTAAAAGAGAAACTACTCGAACTTTAAGAGAAAAAATAATATTCCAAGGATTATAATATGCAAACACACACAAAATATATATATATATATATATATATATATATGCAGGTGTCAAAAAGTATGAGACCAAATTAACAAAATTTTAAAAAGTTCATAGAAACGTATGTCCGAAAATGTTTCAATGAAAAGATATATGCTTTTTGGATACCTTGTGTGTGTGTGTATATATATATATATATTTATTTAAAAAAATATATTATTTAAAAGAAAATTAAGAAATGGTCCCTTCCGAGAGTCTGGGTAATTAAGGTTTTGAAGAAAATTATAAAATAGATATTTCTCGGAGATACGGAGAGATAATTGAAAGGTCAAGATGAATCTAAGAACAATTCCTTTCACAGATTACGACTAATTCGTAATTCGAAGAAATATTTAGAGATGGTCATTTTCGGGAAATCCTCAAATTTCTAATATACGAATGAATCGGACAAATATAATTATATAACGGACAAATGCCCGATCATTATCTGATCATAATCTCTCTGTAAATTTTTGAATCCTTCTTAACTTGGCTGAAAATATTTGTGACAATTGATCAGAAAGCGAAGTTTTTAGAGAAACGGAAGTTTCATTGTCACCGCAATTGTACGTACTTACCTAAACGTCCGTCCCTTTCGTCCCTTACAATATCGCAACGTATTGTTTCGTTATCTTGAAAGGTATTTAAAACAAAAAGAAAAAAAAAAGGAAAGAAAAGAAAAGAATAGAATTGAAAAAGACAGATATTTGGTAGCGCATTTAAGTACACGCAATTGTCTAATTCAAACGCAAATTGCTGTCGATAGGTTCGACTTCGAGACGTCGAACGAAAAGAAAGAAAAAAGAAAGTAATCATTAACCGTCGAAAACTTCCTTACCTAAAATGATGGTCGACGGAACGATAGAAAAAATGATTAGACCGATGAAAACCGTAGAAAGATATCGAACGATTGAGAGATTGATACTTGGGAGGGGAATTTTTCCGAAGGAACATTCTAAGCAGGGCCGGCGCAAGATGGGTTCAGCGCGTTCACCAGAACTCGGCCCCGCATTTTGAGAGGCCCCGATAATTTCTACGGAAATTATCCAATTAAAAAACATTGATTTTGATTAAATTTTTACAGTCTGATGATACCATTAACAAATGAAAGACACTTTTTTAGTATCGATAATTCAATTTAAAGGACTGACAAAAATCATCAAAATATTTGATATTATTATTTAATATTCATTTTATAAGAAATATATAATATATAACAGCTTTGTAAATAAATAATTTCTCGTTGTAAAATTTTAGTTGTAGTATGAATGTGTATTTAGGCCTTGAAGAATTTTTTAAACTCAGCCCCGCAGAAGGTCGCGTCGGCCCTAATTCTAAGCCTCTAATTACCCCTGTTCTTATCAATGTACCTATACGACAAAGACGATGATCCAAAAGAAAAATATATAATTTTACACGTAACAAACCCTTTTGTAAGACTCGCGTTGAATCGAGTAAAGAAAGAAAGGAAAAAAGAAAGAAAATAAAAATTTGTTACGGACGTATCAAACGGACATATCTATTCTCCTTTTGACATTGAAAAATAAAGTACAAAAGAGACGAAAAAATAAAAAAAATGAAAAGGAAAGGAAAAAGAAATATCGAAAGATTTTACTCTGATTAAAAAAAAAAAAGGTTAAAAAGTCGTACCAAAAAAAAGGTTATAAATTTAAAAAAAAAAAAAAAAAGAGAAAGTAAAAAGAAGAAAGAACAGATAAGAAACAATAAAAACAAAAGAAAAGAAAAGAGGGAGGACGAGGGGAAAGGGAGAAAGAGAGAGGGGAGGGGGAAACAAAGAAGAAATTCGCCTCTTCGGTCAACCAACCGACGTTAGAATTGATTATACTTGATTACTATCACTACCTGACTTGGTAAAGGACATGGAATCCTACCAAGTAAAACACGATATGAAATCGTTAAAATCATAAAGCTCCTCTTTGTAAATAAAAGTATAATATAAATCGTGTCGTTGAATTATTCTATCCTCTTGGTCACGCGTAAAAATTTTAAGGAAAGAACGCGAAAGTAGAAAGACGAACGAGTAAATAGCAGTACCATACTTGTTTCGTATGTTCCGTCGTTCTCTCGCATTCCATTTTACGATTGCAGATACAACGGGTACATAGATATTAATTGTTATATGTATACCGTACCTTAATAGGGGGAGGGGGAAACAACGATCCCGATCCCCATTTGGATCAGGTACATCCGTCCAACGATCTATTATAGCTTTCCCCTTCGATCTATAGTCGGAAGATAACCACCTCTCGTCGATCCTTCTTCTTTTTTTACCCCCGCAGGTATACGAGTGACCACGAGCGTATGTACATACGGTTAAAGTCAAACTGTTCTTCCTTGACTTTCCGTTTTATCTCTTGATATTTCCTATATCCCATCCGTCCTTCTCTCCTTTCTTCTTCCCTTACATCTCTCCTGACCCTTCTTTCCTTTACCCCTTAGTTGGTACTTCGACGCTGCAAGGAATCTATGAGACATTATAAAGGTCCAGCGGCATTTGGATTCTGAATAATAAAACAGAAGGGATCCGCACGACAAAAAGAAAAGGAAAAGGAAAAGGGTCTTAACTCCACCCTTCCCTCTCCTAATGCATCTTTACCGAAAGGTCCAGTCTAACGATGGACCAACGTCAGTTTTATATTCAACAATAAAATCTCGGTCTCTGTCTTTCTCTCTCTCTCTCTCTCTCTCTCTCTCTCTCTCTCTCTCTCTCTTTTCCTAATAATATTGGTAAGATCCTAGCAGGTATTAAATATTAGCATAGTCTTATTCGTTGAAATCCCCATCGTATAAAACGGAAACGTTTTAGCCCATCTGTCCTACGTCATTGACCCTTACTCTCTCTTACTTTCATCCAACGTTATTATTCCATTGAAAATATATTTATTCGATTAATTTTCGATAGGATCATTTTATCAGGTCATTCTTTTTCTTCTTCTTCTTTCTTTCTTTTTTCTTTTCTTTTTTCAATACAACCCGCGAAAAATCTGAAAGAAGATTGTTCATAACATTCATAAATCTATTGTATCTTTTTTCGGATACGAATATATAAGATATGATTCAGAAATGATGTAAGGTGAATTTTCTCTGTTCGTGCGAGAGGGGAGGATGATTAACGCGGCATGATCGAATTCGAAATGATTAAACGATAAATCGTTTAACGTTTATCCCCGTATAGAATAATTCCATTCCCTTTTTTGGTATATCTGTAAAAGTTAACACGATTTAGATAAAATTTTGTTTCGTCAAAATGTATGCCTTGTTTTTTTTTTCTTTTTCTTTTAGTCTTCTTAACGTAAATAAATGAATTATCTTCGAGCAATCAAAACTGGATCGTTTGAGAGGTTCTTACCGTCGGGGAAATATATAGATCCAAAACGAACTTTTTGCGATGCCATAATTATTGCTCGAATCATGTCGTAAATTTTGTTTCTTTTTTCTCTCTTTCGTTCGAATTAATGCATACAATGCAATTCGTAATCGCGATGATTCGTAAGAATTAGAAATTACTTAAAGTACGGACGCGATTTAAATCCGACCAAGGTAATTCTTAATTGTCGACAAATTTTTCGCGATCGTTTAAATAAGATACAATGATTAGATTTCATCTCTCCCGGCAAAAGCAATTTTTATTTACCGAAATAACGTGACGAGGTTAAACAACATAAAAAGCCAATTTCTAATCGTCGACAAAATTCGTACTACCCGTTAAATAAGTCGTAGATGTTTGTCCTACGGCAAATGTTATTTCTATTTACTGAAATAACACAGAGGTTAATCTCTCCACCGAAAGCTAATTTCTAATTGAAGAAAAAAAAATTCGTAGACGCTCGAATAATACATACGCACAGACAGAAAGAGACAGAGAGAGACAGAGAGGTAGAGAGAGAGAGAGAGAGAGAGAGAGAGAGAGAGAGAGAGGTTTACCTCCAGCAGAAACAACTTTTATTTACTGAAATAACACGGCAAAAAAATTGATCCTCCTTGAAAAGCAATTTATAATCGATCATTGAAAATGATCTCCGCAAGAATCGATTTCTAATTGTACGACACACAGAGAAAAAAAAACAACAAAAAATTCGTAATCAATCTCTTTAAACGAGCGATATAGCGTCATTTAATTATTTTCGAAACTAACGCGTCGAGTTGATTAAACCAATTTCATCGAAATGACGTGTTACTCAAACGAGATTGAAAAGAAGAAGAAGAAAAAAAAAGAGAAAAAGAAAAAGGAAAGAAAGAGAGAAGGAGATATAAAGAAAAGAAAGAACTTCAAAATGAGATCGACGTGATCGAAGAAGCATGCTTGCGCGTCGATCATTATGCTCGTTCGATCTCGTTGAACAGTAAGTAAATAAAAAAAAGAAAAAAAGGAAATAAAGAAAAAAGGAAAAGACGAAAAACCAAAACAAAGAAAAAAGAAACAAAAAAAGAAGAAAAAATTGTAGGATAAACGAAATGTATGAAAAAGGAGGGACGAAGGGAAGGGGAGGTCGGGGTGCGTGGTGCGGGATGCGGGGTGCAGGGGGGAGTGAAGAAAAAGAAAATATTTTTCGTGGACTCGAGTATATTTATCGCGATCATAAACGGCTCAACGAGTTGCCCGTAAGATATCCGGCAAGCTCGCGCGCGTGCATAAGCCGCTCCCCGATGTTCGCTCGATGATGCCCTCCTCGTTTGAAACTGACGCAAGTTCGAGCATACATTATCTACGTTAAAACTTTTTAACTGCTCGGTCATCCATCCAATGACGGCGACCTTGCACCTTATCGGCGCAACTACTCTGCTCGTTGCCACTCGGTTACGATCGGGAAACACAAGCGACGTTATCGCGTATCCTTACGATACTAATATTTTCGATCATCATCATCATCATCATCATCGTCATCATTATCATCACCATTATCATTATCATTATCGTCGTCGTCGGTGTCGTAGCGTAGTCGTCGTCATTATCGTCGATCGTCATGATCGATCGTTACCATCGTCATCATTATTATTATTATCAACATCATTTTCATTTAATTCCATATATTTCCGTACTTGAGATCACATTTAAACGTAGAAATAATGGCTAAGATATTATTGGGTGCGTGTATATGTATATATACTAAATATGTATTTTATATAATAAAATATGTACATATATATATATATATATATATATATATATATATATATATATATACACATATATAAATACATATAACACTAAAATCAAAGAAAGTATACGGTTTATAATTTCATCATCGTTCGTTCGTACAGATATATAGATTTTTTTAAATCTTTCTTAATTAACTTTCATTATTTGTAGAGTCTTACAAAGATTTTAGACCTCGAAGAAACCTTGCGTCGCGCAAATATATATATATATATTAATAATTTTTTGTATATTATATATATATATGACTATAAATAATTCGTATATATACAGTTAAGATTTTTCGAAATATTCTAATTCGATATCTATTTAATAACAATAGTGGATAAAAAAACAGAAATTGTCTTCTTCGATTGCGGTACTTTTATTCTATTAATCCATTATCTGTTATACTTACGGTCGGTCGCGTAAATTCTCCTACCTGCAGTAATAAATTTCTTTTGGACAATAACAGGGAACAAATAGCCAATAGCGTTCATAGTGTTGGTAGAATAATAAGTAGAAGAAAAAAAAAGGAAAAAAGAAAGAAAGAAAGAAAGAAAGAAAGATAGATAGATAGAGAAAGAAGGAAAGAAACAAAAGGAAAGAGAAAAAGAAAAAGATAAAGATAAAGAAAGACGGAGACAGGAGAAGAAAAAAAAAGGAAAGAAGGAGAAGAAAAGGAGAAGAACGGTCGGAGTGGTGCCCTCGTATTGGATTGGTGGAGGTGGTGACTTCGATCGTAGCGTTGACGATTACGGTGACGATGACGGTGATGGTGTAGACATTACCGTTGGCATAGGTACAGAGACTGGGACGGATAGTGGACTATGTTTGTAGTGGGGATGAAGAGGGAGGGTATTTTAAAGAGAGTGACAGAGAGAGTGAGAGAAAGAAATAGAGAGAGAGAGAGAGAGAACATGTACGATTGAAAGGTGAAAAAATATTTTTAATAAAGTACCGATGAATAAACGGTAATTACAAATATGAAACATTAATTAACAATAAGATAGATAAAGACAGACAGAGAGAGAGAGAGAGAGAAGGGGAAGGAATTATTTCATATTTGATACTTATAAGAATAATATAAGTGAAAGGAAGAGAAAGAAAGGGAAAGAAAATGTAAGAAGATCGAGATAGAGAAAGAGAGAAAGAGAGAGAGAGAGAGAGAAAAGGAGAGAGGAGGAAGAAGAAGAAGAAGTAGAAGAGGAGGAGGAAGAAGAGGAAGAAGAAGAAGCGAGAGGAATCGACGAAGAGTAGTACGAGGCTGGTAGCGGCGGCAGGTGAAGGGGTGGGGATGACCGTAAGAGAGTAGAGCGAGAGAGGAGGGAAGACGGGAAGAGAGAAGGAGATGGAGAGGGAGAGAGAGAGAGAGAGAGAGAGAGAGAGAGAGAGAGAGAAGGAGTGGGACGCCTGTGCTCTGCCGGCAATGGTGGCGGTGGGGGTGGTGGTGGCGTTGGTTGGTATCCAGTGGTGGGAGAAGAAGAGAGGGATGATGAGCCTTGGTCGAGCAGAGAAATTGTCAGAATACGGTGCGACTTCTCGGCGGAGAGTTGCTCCGGTACGAAGCTCTCCGTTTTATTCTCTCCGTTATTTAACATCGCCGTGTATCTATATCTTTGTGCCGTTCAATCGCAACGAGAACAGAAGCGAGAGATAGTGAGACTGAA
>OU426993.1:1566219-1603719 GCA_911387935.1 Dolichovespula saxonica
TATTCGATTTTCGTGCGAGGATCAAACAACAAGATATCTCTATTCTCGAGAATCGAACAAAATCAAATTTTTTCCTCTGATTAATTATATATTCGTTTCATTTGTTTTGACTCCACACCCCATCCCGTCGATAAGAGAAATCGATAAGGGTTATTGAAGGAAAAGAGATTCGTTTCGTCGAAAGTTTCGTTCAAGGGTATATCATTAGCACGTGCGTATGGATATAGTGTAATTCGTTTGTACGGTTCGTAACGTGTTCGTTCGGTTTCGTCGCATTTTATCGTTTTCTTTAATCTTCTCGCGAGGACGAAGATCGTCGACGGGAAGAAGAGGGGGAGGGAAAAGAAAAGGTAAGGGAAAGAAAGAAAGAAGAAAGAGAAACGTAATTAAGCGTTTCTTTTCTTTAATTCTTCTCTTCATTAAGGTACCTATGCATATATACATACATACATACATATATATATATATATATATATATATATATATATATGTATAGTCAAGGTATGAGTAATCAAGGTATATTTTCATATGCGCGTGTCCGTGTATTTGTTAATGTGTATGTTTGTGTGTGCGTTTAGAAAAATCGATCTGTATCTTTCTCTTTTTCTATAGATATATACCAATATATAATACATAGATATATACCAATATATGCATAGATACCGACACATAGGTAGGTTAAATAGAAATGTAAAACGTTTGAATTATTTGACGTATATTGTCATTAATATCGGGAGTTGGTCGATCAATTCGATATTTGTCGATTTTACGGGATAATCGATTTTCGAAGGAAGATAACTATTTAACGAGGAAAAATTCCTAAAGAAAATTGTTCGTAACGAGTAGAGAAATTCGGTGTTCCACTAAAGGCAAACCTTTCGAAATCCACGTCGCTCGGCATGCTTTCCATTTCTAACGATCACCCGAGGAGACCGGAGACCAATCGTTACGACGTTCCGTGAACCACGAAATGCGATTTCTATTTTTCCATCGGATTCTATCCGAAGTCTAGTCATAGGTATCGATCGTGTTTTCTCATTGGATCCACGATTTCTCGGATTATTGCGCGCGAACTCTATCGATTTACGTATGCTTCCGTTCGAGAATGTTTCTTTTTTGATTATTTTCTTTTAATCCGAGACATGGATCGAATACTCGCCTTAATTTATTTATTTATTTACTTACTTACTTACTTTTTCGCACAAAAAAATATACAAAGAAAGATATTAAATCTACGAATATATATATATATATATATATATATATATATATATATATATATACATATATATATATATTTTACGTATACTGAATTAAATAAAAATCTCTTTTTTAAATCAAAAACAACAAAATATTCCAAAACATCCGTATCAGACGTTTTATAAATAAATATAGAAAAGTGTGAGGTATACAAGAAAAAAAAGAAAAAGAGAAAAATTTAACTCCTCTATGAAACAAATTTAAATCCTTCCGATATATAAGATAATAGCTACTATTATATATATATATATATATATAAATTTGTCGAATAAATTATCGGTTTAGTAAAGTTATTTAAATAGCCTTTTTAGAATTAAAGACGTGACTCTCTCGATAATGGTATTTAAACCTCCCCCACCAGTTTCGATTCGATAGTCAAAGATCGGCCGATCCAAAGCTGCCGGGTATCGGGCATTTCAAGCACGAGCGCAGACCGCAGGTTAAATCGAACGTTAAAAGGCAGCAAAACTCGTTTCTCTGTTCCGATCGCGCGTGATTTACGTGCGTGAATGAAGTCACCTGTCGGCAGCAGGCGCATCGAGTCTCGCAGGTATTATGGTGAGCAGGTTTCTGTGTTAGGCGCCATGAAGAAGCAGGTTCCTTTCGGTTATACGCACATAAAATACACACGCGCACACGCATACGCACAAGCATACGTACGTACGTACATATATGTACGAGTATAGAATCACGGGTAATACGATATCCAAGTGCAAACGATAATAATTAGTCGCGTGGTTATTTCAAAAAAAAAAAAAAAAAAAAAGAAAGAAAAAGGAACGAATGAATAATAGGAAGAGATCTTCGATCTATGTAAGTTTTATTTTTTCGGCCGTTATCTATATTGTTTTTATTATTTTTTTATTCTTTTTCTTTAACACGTACCCTAATAACATCTTTCGAAATCTCGCATTCTTCGGGGGCGGGAAGGGAGGGGAGGGGAGGGGGACTCTCGCGCAAAAATCGCTTTCTCGATCGCCTTACTCGTCGTTAACCTAATCGACAGCTTCCTCCGCGTGATGATTTGTTATCGCATGATGGCTTTCGCCGAAAAATCGACGCGTAGATTTATCGACTTTATCTTTCGCGTATATTACGAATATCCATTTGGCTTGACACACTTACCGTCGTCAGGTAGTAGGTAGGTAGGTAGGTAGGTAGGAAGGTAGGTAGGAATATCCGATAAAATTTGATCGATTTTTTGTCTTTTTTCTTTTTTTTTTTCTTCTCTCTCTCTCTCTCTCTCTCTCTCTCTCTCTCTTTCTTTTCGCAGATTCGCACAGTTAATCGACCTTTTCTTCAGTCCTCTTTTTTCATTTACTTTTTTTTACAGATTTATTAGTCGAGCTTCTCTCGAGTATCGGAGTGAAAATAAAAAATAAAAAGACAAACGAAGCGCCAAAGACAATCGATTATTTTACTTAATCGTTAAATCATCGATCTATTTATATCGCTATTTATATCGCTGGGAATCGATCGTACATATCCCAAAAACAAAAAATGATATGGATTCGAAGAGGTTTCTCTCTAATGAAAAAAAATGTATAATAATAATAAAAATAGTAATGATAATATAAGAATAAAAGAAAAGTAAAAAAAAACGGAAATACGACGTGTGATAATTTCGATAAGACATCTTCGCTAGACAGAGATCCTTCCTCTAAGATGGGAAAGACGTAAACAAGAGAGAGAGAGAGAGAGAGAGAGAGAGAGAGAGAGACAGAGAGAGAGAGAGAGAGAGATAGAAATAAGAAAAATAGAAAAATACCGCGAAGTTGCGGTTGTAACGTCGCGCGAGGAACTCTGATAAACGTTTCGATCTTGCCTTCCGAGCTACAGCTGCGGTTTCCTACGTAGTACATATATCAGCTTCCGGACCGCGTCGGATTGATGTCCTGTTGGTGACACACTTTTTATGACTCCGACTCCTTTACCTCGGACAAGAAAAGAAGCACCGACGGTAGATCCGGTGCTTTTTTTTCCTTCTTCTTCTTCTCTCTTCTCTACTCTTCTATTCTGTCTTTTTTCTGTTTTCTTTCCTTTCTTTTTTCTTTTCTTTTTCTTTTCTTTTCTTTTGCTTTTTTTTTTTTTTTTTGGTTTCTCCCATTTATCGCTCGAGAACTCGAATCCCGAACGAGTAACGTTATCGTTGAGAATGTTCATTGAGTTATCTCTATCACGTTGTCTCTCAACGACGTCGCACAAGCGACGAACTTCTTCTCGAATATTTTTTTTTCTCCTTTCCCCTTCCCCCTCCCTCCACGTGCCCCTCCCCCTCCTCCCAACGAGTTCAAGTTCTCGAAAAATCGATTTTGATCAAACGATCGATCCGACGATTTGTTTCTTTTTTATTTATTTTTGTATTTTTTTATTTTTTGAATGCCATTGTACGCAGAGAGTGAGAAATACAGAGATCGATCCGATCCGATTCGAGTCGATCGAAGGGAATTATTAATTTTTTTTGTTTTAATTTCGTCGAGAGAGAGAGAGAGAGAGAGAGAGAGAGAGAGAGAGAGAGAGAGAGAGAGAGATATTGAAGATGTTTTATCGTTTATGTGTAACTATGAGAACTCAGAAATACGGAACTCGTGCCATCTATTTTTCTTCGTTCCGCAAAAGATCGAGTATAAAAGTATATACATAATACCGTTTACGTGTTACGTACATAAGTGTAGTTTTTGATTCGTTCCCAATCTTACCAAATAAAACAGCAGTGCGCGAGGATCTGCGGTTCGGGTTTTACCACATCCTCGTCGAGAATGCTTGCTATTCGATTCGATTTTTGAATCACGCATTTAAGAAGGAAGTAGGAGATAAAATGTTACACCATGAAGGAGTTACGTATACGTGTTATATGTATAGCGCGTTAGTTAAGAGTTGAAAACATTAATTGTTAATTATTTAATTTTTATAATATTTTTTTTCTCGTTTGTTTTGCAGTGACCATAAAGGACGAACCGGAACAGGAACAGGAGCAGGAGCAAGAGCAGGAGCAAGAGCAGGAGCAAGAGCAGGAGCAAGAGCAGGAGCAGGAGCAAGAGCAGGAGCAGGAACAGGAACAGACTGAGACACAGGTGGATACAGCGGCATCTCCGTCGTCGAGTGTAAATGTTCATTTTATTTGTTACTTTTTTTTCTGTTCTCTTTTTCTTTTGTATTTCTTTTTCCAATTTTTTTTTTTTTTTTACTTCTTTCGTCACGACCAGAAGGATTAACAAAAATTTTTTAACGATTTAACAAAATAATTTAACAAAAAAAAAAATAAAAAGAAAAAAATTAATAAACAAGTAACAAGTAACACAATCCCGACAAAATAATGTTCCAAAAATTTTGATTCGAATTATCGATAAAATTTTTCTCGTGAAAATTTTGTTCTTTTTCTTTTTTTTTTTCTTTTTTTACAATATCGTCCTCCATTACAAATCGATTTCTTAATTATAAATCCGAATAAAGATTTTGCGAATAGATAGATATATAATGCATAGGTATATTACATAGGTATGTACAAAGTTCGAACGTTTTTATTACAGGTCGATTTACCCGAAAGCGCGCATCCTTGTCCAGCTTGTCCTACAATACTTTTGACAACACACGATTTGACGAATCACCTAAGGGAACATAATTCACCCAGGAGCACGGAATACGGCGGCGAGGAAGACTACTGCTGTGCTATTTGTCAAAAAGTATTGAGTTCGGCAAGTTCCTTGGACCGCCATGTTCTCGTACATTCGCGCGAAAGACCATTCAAGTGTAAATATTGTGATATAGCTTTCACAACGAATGGTAATATGAACAGACATGTTAAAAGTGCCCACCGCGGTGAAAGATCGCCACCACAGAGTTATACCGAATCGGAAAGTACTAGTAACGACTCGGAAAACTCGTCGAGAAGACAACAGCACATAGAAGAGCATAACAACAACGAGATATCGAAACAAACCTCGCCAAATTTTATGATAAGGGAAAGATTAGCGAAGAATTTAACGGCGAAACGAAAATCACCATCTTTTACAAGAGAAGATGAAAGCCCAAGGAAACACAAGATATTGTTGAATAATTCCAGAACCGAGATCAAACGTACGCCAGTACAGTCACAAAATTCTTACAACTGTCCGGTATGTAATCGGCAGGATTTTGCTACGAGCGGTCTATTGGAAACCCATTTGGAACAAAATCATCCAGAATTCACGGCAAGGTGCGAACCCTGTAATTTATCATTTAAAAATCATCGGGTATTGAATCTACACCGTTATATGATTCACTTTTCTGACTATCCCGTTGGTATTCCTACGAGAAATTTACGTAATTCCGTGGTAGGATTCGACGATTTAACATTTGTTGACTTTACCTCGGCTAAATTTCCAACTATTGCTAGGGTGATGTGCGAGCAAGCGATGCATCGGCCAGCATCCGGAGATGGTACCAACTTTCAATGCGCCAAGTGTTCAAGGGCATTTCCTTGTTTCAAGTCAATGAAAGAACACCAAAATGAATGTGGTAAGTGTAGGTCAAGTTTGCAATGTAGACCGATAGACGTCGGGGAATCACAGAGGGATGATTTCTTTGCGGGCCTCGAATTACACAATAAAGCTGCTTTGACAGAGGCCAAAGACGGAAAGGATTTAGCGGATATAGAAAGCATTTTGTCCGTAACGTCGGGCCCAATATTACAAAACTTTCCCCGCTCGGATGCTAGTACACCCGAGAATAATATGAAATTTAATTCGAGCGTTGGTTCTTCTGGTTCATCAGGAACAATGTCATCGGAATATCACGAAGAGGAAGCTCAGGATTTATTCGCTGCCGAATTCAGGAAGATGAAGTTGAAAGGGGAATTCCCATGCAGATTATGCACAGCCATATTTCCAAATTTGAGAGCTTTGAAAGGGCACAATCGCGCCCACATGGGCGTAGCCCCGGGCGTACCCTATCCCTGCAACATGTGCCCTTACACGAGTACGGACAAGGCCACCCTTGTAAGGCATCTCAGATCTCACAACGGTGATCGCCCGTACGAGTGTTCACTTTGCAATTACGCCTTTACGACAAAAGCAAACTGCGAGAGGCACGTTAGAAATCGTCACGGTAAATTAACCAGGGAGGACATTAAAAGTGTTCTGATATATCACCCGAATGAGGATTCGACAAATGAGAATATCGGCAGAAGTTCTCCGAGAGTGACGAAGGACGAAACAAGAAAGAGTTTGATATATCCGAACGACCGTGAAGATTCTCATCAGCAGCAACAACAGCAACGTTATCTCTCGATGCCGGTGGACTCGAAAAGTGATATTAGAGTGATAGACGAGGCGAAACTATCTAGCCCGGGATTGGCCTCGTCCCTACGGAGTATTATCGTTAATCATTGCGAAACGAGCGATACTTACTCGAGATCGAACATACCATCGTCCGGGCTTATTCCAAGGAACATAGAGGAGGCCACTACATCTCAGGATCAGAGCGGAGGAAGGGCCGAGGATGATCTTGAATCAAGGTCGTCTAACGAAAGCGTGTCTCTAGTCAATGATAACGAATCAGATATGCACCAAAGAATTCAAGCTAGTCCGATTAACTTGAAGAAAACGTCTAACGTACCTAACGCCACCGGAAATCCGAATCAGGACGGGCCGTTGGATCTTACCATGGACGTTCTAGATTTGAGTAAAAAAGCCAAGGAGAGAAACGGTGCTGCTGGCTCATCTAGAACGAACGAACATTATCCCGGCAACGATCGAAGAGAATTTTACGATTCGACGAGCCAATTGTTCCTGACACAGGCTCTTTTGCAAGCGAGCCAGGGAACCTCGCCGGGTACTTCACCTGGTACTTCACAAGGAACCTCACAGGCAACTTCCTTACAGAATTTCTACGCCAATGCCCAATTGATATATCGCAATTTAGGATCACTATCGGCAGGCGTGAATGCCGGTATTTTGTCCCCGTATATGTTCAATCCTCATCTATTCGGGCAAGACCTTAACATAAGAGACAGAATTCAAAAGGAATTCGCCCGTGGCTTACAATTGACAAGCGGTGGTACATTGGTCGATCCGTCGTCTCACGGTAACACAGGCTTCACCGGTTTTCCGCAATCCAACGAAGGCTCGTCTCAATCCGTTAACGAGCAAAACGATTATACCAAATTGTTGACCTCCAAAATGGCCAATAAGAATTTATCGCCGCGCGAGAAACCGGACAATTCGCCCTCCTCGAATTCGGTTAAAATGGTCATTAAGAATGGAGTTCTAATGCCGAAGCAAAAGCAACGAAGATACCGCACGGAAAGGCCGTTCTCTTGCGGGCATTGCTCGGCGAAATTTACCTTACGTAGCAACATGGAGAGACATATAAAACAGCAACATCCTGAATTTTGGAGTCAACGACCTCGAGGTGGTCATTCGACGAGAGGCAGACCACCGGCGAACCATCCTACTTTAATTAAAAATTCCGGACAGTCAAATTCACAACCTTCGCAATCATACTCGAGCATATTGCCCAAAACAGAATCGTCATCGGCTATAGAACCTGGCAGGCATTCGATTTCCGATCAAGTTAAATATGCGATCTTGGCACAACAATTGAAGGCGAACAAAATGGACGACAACGACACCGACGAGGAATTGATCATCGACGAGGATCCTACCGACAAAGAGATTCAAGAGTCTCAAGAACAAGGAGAACGTTCCTCCACGAGTTTGTTAAGAGGACAATTGGAAGGTAACGAATCTAACAGAGACGCCGGGGTTAAGGAGGAAATATTAGAAAGAGATTCATCCGACGTATTTCATAATGAACAGAACGAGGAACACAACAACGACACCAATGAAAACGGCCGAACATCCAGGAATGAGCATATCCATGAGGTTAAAACGGAAGATACATCCGGAGATAACAATTCAAGGCACACCTTCAAAATGAATATCTGCAACGATAACGTTCAAGACAAACAGGAAGATAATAACGCCGACCTCGCTAGCGTTTCGGAATTATTGGACAATGCTTCACAACAGTATCAACACTTTCAACCGCAATATCTAAGCGACGAGGAGGGTTTGGTCGCTTCTACGAGCGACTTCAACAATTCCGGAAGCGAAGACAAATCCGATTCGGTGAATTCCGGCAATTTGAATAACGCCTCGTCCAAGAAGAAGAAAAAGAAAAAAAAGAAGAAGAAATCCGCATACTCGATGGCACCTAACAGAGTGATATGTCCTTATTGCGAACGGCCATTCCCTTGGTCTTCGTCCCTAAGACGTCATATCTTAACGCACACGGGCCAAAAGCCCTATCAATGTATATACTGTTCACTATTGTTCACGACCAAGTCCAATTGCGATCGGCACCTATTGAGAAAGCACAAAACAAATCCGAACAAAATACGACGGGTTAGAAACTCATCGTCGCCGGACAGTCAGGCAGTTAATACGAACAATACGTTCTCGATGAGAAATGTACCAGAGAGGCCGTACAAATGTAATCAGTGCCCGAGTTCGACCTTCTCGACTTTGGGAAATTTGAAGAAACATCGTTCGACGAAACACTCGCGCAAAACAAAATCGAGATCGGTATCGCCGTCGAGCGAGCCACAAAACAGTCCTGTGCAATCGTCGAAACAAAACGACCCTAGCGATTACGAGAGCCAATCGTCCAGCATCTCGGAGACAACGGAACAACGACAGGCGGTATCGCCGGTGGAAACGCAAAAACCGAATTCCAATACATCGCCGTCCAACAACGAGCTATCAAGATCGCGAAGAACATCGCCAAGATCCTCGCCTGGTCCCAACGACGTACCGTTCAAATGTCACCTCTGCGATTGCGGATTCGCCGATCGTCACGATTGTTTGGAACACATTAAGACGAATCATAAAAAATCTTACGAGATGTTAGTCGCCAAAGGTGCCATGGATATGGATATCGACGGTTTGGAAGATCAGCCGACACCTTTACCACCACCGCCGCCCCAACAACATCTTAGCGATGGGGAAGAAAGAAAAGGCCGATTCCCGGATTACAGCAATAGAAAAGTAAATACGATATATCTATAGATATATGTGCATGTTCGTTTGTATATGTAATAATTATTCCAAAAACAAAATAAAAAAAAAAAACGAAAAATCTTCCATCCAAACCAAACGATAAAGAAAGTCCTAATAAATATTCTAACGAATATTTTGTCTATTTTCAACAGGTGGTCTGTGCCTTTTGCATTAGAAGATTCTGGTCGGCCGAGGATCTCCGTCGTCACATGAGAACACACACCGGCGAGAGACCATTCTCTTGCGACATATGCTTCCGACGATTCACTTTGAAGCACAGCATGCTACGTCATCGTAAGAAACACGAATCGGTCGACTCTACGATGTACGTTGGTACGAGCGGTGACGAAGAAAATTCACCAACTCAACCGCCAACGATAACACCGCGTACCCAACAACAACCACCTGTATTAATGGCAACAAACATCAACAATTCCAGGATCCAAGATAGGATGACGTCGTCGGTAGCAACAGGCGACGCTGCTCCCGGTGGTTACATGAGATTTAATACATTCGAAAAATTAACCACGTTTACCGGCAAATTGACGACAAATACCCAGCATAATGTCAATTCAGAATTATCCGAGAATACCGACAACGATTTGATCTCTAATCTTTTGGGCATACGCGATAAAAGTTTCATCGATAAGGTTCTCCAAGCATCACCGGACGATGCCGCTAAATTATTAGGCGTACAACGTAGTCACGAATAGAATCTACACTACATCCGATAAAAACGTGTGTGTGTGTGTGTGTGTATACACACACACACACACACGTTTATATATATATATATATACACGTAAGTTTATATATTTATATATATATATACACGTTTATATATATATATATATATATATATATATATATATATATAAACGTGTATATATGACATTTATATATGACAACAGATGCAACACGTCGAAGGAAAAAAAAAAGAATTTTAAAATGGAGATCTCATTTTCTCAATCCGTTTAAAAATAATACTTCTTCTATGTCTATGTCCGTTTGTTTTCTTTCTCCTGGTTTTTCTTTTCTTTTCTTTTACTCTCGACTTTTGTCCATCGTTTCGCATCTTAATATTTATTCACAATCGTGCCTTATATTAATATAATCGTTCTATCAATTTGAACACGCTCGTCGAAAAAAGGTGTACATTTTTTCTTTTTCTTTTTCTTAAATATAACAATGACACCTAACACAATTACGGTGATCATTTTTTTTCTCGAATATTTGTCGTAGTGTAGACAAAACGCTGTTAATTCACTAGCGTGGCTTTGATGACATCTTTTAATTTTAATTTATATTCAATGTCTATATATATATATATTTAATAATTAAAAAAATTTTGACATTGTATATATGTATAGGTCTCGCGCGTTCTTAATTTTATCTATTTATAATTAAAATATTTTAAGTGAAAAGTATAAAATACATTCGCGTATTCGAGTTGCATCATTCTAAAGGCATAAAGAAGAAAAGGGAAATAAGAAAGAAAAAAATTTTTAAATTATAAAAATTTTCACTTTATCATCTCTTCTTATCCTTCCATGTTAGTCTGTTTCATTTTTGTTTTTATTTATTTATTTCTTTTCTTTTTTTTTCTTCTTTTTTTGTCAATTTCCGATCACGTATTTTTTTTCCTATATATTGCATAAACATATCCTAAGCGCGCGCAGATTTCATTTCCAATTCATGTATATGTGCACTGATACACGCAAAGGTGTATGTACGTTTCATGTTCTTGCAATGTGTATATATGTGAAAATTTCCTATATAAATATATATATATATATATATATATATATATATATATATTTATATAAATATGTAGATATAATGTGTGTACATTTTTTAGTATTAATTAGCTTTACTTATACGATATAGAATTATGATCCAATGAAATAAAAACCAAATATACCAATAAAAGATATTTAAATATTTATACTTTTCCTCGAGCATTCGTTAGATAAAATAAAAAAAAAAGAATAAAAAAACTCGGATCGAATGTTCAATAGTGTCGGACGTGTCTTAATTGTACTACTTAATTTATGCCGGCATAAGATATTCAAATTAACGAAGAAAAAGAAAATAAAGAAATAAATAAAAAATAAAACGAAGTAATAAACATTGTAATAAGAATTAAAAGAGCCATATGTGTAAATATATATATATATAAATTCAGATATGTAATTTAATGTTAATCATATATTTATATATATAATATATATAATTATATATACATAATTATATGATAATTATTATATATAATTACATAATTATATATACATATATATAATTGAAAAAGTCTCTATCAAAATATTCGTATTAAATAATAACGGATTATAATTAATTTCTTTCCTGAGTTGAGACGATGGACAACTTTTCTTTATTTTTCAAAAATATTACATATATATATATATATATATATATATATATATATATATATATATATATGTAATTACTTTTTCATTCGATCAAATTTATTTTTGCAATTTAAATTTATTTTAAAACGAAAAATGTGTCTGTATATATATATATGCGTCGAGAGTATGCAATTTGTTTATTTATTACAAATACAATCTCTGATATTGTCGATTTGTTCTTTTTTTTTTTTATTATTATGATTGTCTGTAAATAATAAAAAAGAAAATTTCTGAATAGACAAACTTTTGTAAGATATAAATGTGTCTCACTTCGAGTAAAATTCCAGTTTTGTCACGTCTTTCTTACGTATATTAATATAAATATTACCGAATCAAACTTATTACTAAAATAGCACAGAAGAAAAAAGAAAGAAGAAATTCGATCGAATGAAAAATAAAAAGAAAACAAAATATATATATATATATATATATATATATATATATATATAAAGCTACAGATCACATGGGAATTTAGGTAAATGTGGAAGATGTCATTGTATATATCTTGATGGTTTATAGACCGTATATGTAAATTATCGAACATTTATATTATATTATATTAATTTGGCGTGCTTTTCTTATGCGACTTTCAATTGAAAACATACATCGAGTAATATTTTGAAATTGGGTCTATATAGAAAAAGAAAGATAGAAAAAACATAAATGTTTCCCCGATAACCGTAACAACAAAGCTAATTAAATTAAACAAAAAAAAAGAGAACTTACTAAAACATTATTATACATATCACACATGTATGTGTGATTACTTTATATTTGATCACATAAGAGAATTAATGTATATAGATAGCTCAATTTATTTCACTTGTAGAAATAATATTATATATATATATATATATATATATATATATATATATATATATATAATATTATATATATATATATTATATAATATTTTTTATTAATATATCATAACATAATTATGCGTATATAATATAAACATATATATATATATATATATATATATATATATATATATATATATATATATATATGTATATATTATATTATAAACATATTAATAAAATATCATACAAAGAAGCTACAAAGTGATTACGTTTTTCTGTCTATGAAAAAGGAAAACGATATTTACATAGAATTTTACCAAATATTTACGAATTAGTTGAATATTCTTTATCAAGTCCACTTCTCTAGGCTTAAGTAGATACAATGGATGGATGAACCAAGTGGAAGAGAAACGAATCCTATTTCTTCTTATTTTCTCCTTTTTCTTTCTTCGTAAATATCCACAATTTGTGTGCGTGTTTCCTCTCAATATCAATCTCTGTAGATCCTTTTCATCAGTCTCTTCTATCTGCCTTTCTATATATATATATATATAAATACATACATACATATATATATATGTATATATGTATATATATATATATAAACACACACATACAATATATCATTAATATCGATAATTCAATCTTAAATTTGTAGTATTTATTCTTTTATAATAGGAACAACGTCTACGATTAGTGCGCGCGATTTATCAATGTTAAATCGGGATAACGATGCGTATATTGTAAGAATATTTTTTTCGTCTTTGATCTCGTTTTGACACATGCATATTAATTGTATCGATGAAATATTATATTATATAACACGCGCGAATATAATATTAATAAGTATGTAAACTATAAGGAAATATATTTATCGAAGCAATTCCAACGAGTTAATTTATTTATTTATCATTCTTATTTCCTTTACTTTTTTTCATTCATTTTTAAATTTTATTCATTCTTTTAATTTATTATTTTATTATTATTATCAATATTATCATTATTATTATTATTATTATTATTATTATTATTATCATCCTTATTTAGTGTGTGGATCAATAGGGAAAATACGGAACGTACTAATCTTTGTACAGGAAGGTTTATAATCATATATCACTAACTCGTTTGGATTTAAACGACAGTTATAAGTAGTTATGATAGCTTTATTTTATTATCGACATAACGATAATTTGATCAGTAATGTATATCGATTGAAAAAATGAAAAGCAAATGGTCGCTATTTACATAAAAATATTACAAGATTTTCGTTACTTACGGTGCACGGTATTAATCATGCCGTCAAGCGTGAGATTTTTTATTTTATCCTTTTCATCTCTTTTATTTTCTTTTATTCTTTTTCATTTATTCTTTTTATTTCATTATTATTATTATTATTATTATTATTATTATTATTATTATTTTCTCTCGTTTTCATCTTTTACCTATCGCCGATAAAATGCGAGACTTTTTTTTGTTACTCGTCTCACATTTTCAAAAGATTTCTACTTCCAGATTTTTTGAAAAGATGCAAAAAGTTTACTCGCTTATATGCACAACCTTATCGCTTTTTCTTTTCTTTTCTTTTTTTTTTTTTTTTTGAAATGTAAATTATGCTTCTAGTATACAACACGTATAGAGTAAAAATAGAGTGAGAGAGAGATAGAGAATGAGAGAATGAGTGAGAGAGAGAGAGAGAGAGAGAGAGAGGGGGAGAGAGAGCGAGAGTGATACTATAGTACACTATGAGAAAAGAATGGTTACTAACAATATTTGCTTAAACGCGTAAATAGATGTAAAAGCTGACAAGATAACAATTCATTGAAAATGGAAGAAAACGAATTCGAAGATCCACGATCGTATATATTTACAATTTGGAAAGCACTCGCATTATTATTGGTTCGTAAAAAATGATTTTTCTTTTCCTCTTCTTTTTCTTTTGTCCTTGTTTTTTTCTCTTTTTTTCTTTTCTTTTTTTTTTCCATATAAATTAAAAACTCATTTTGAAAAGATCCCTTATACAAATAAAACAGAAGCTCTGTTAGACAGTCTCAGCATACAATGAACATCCATTCTATGAGCACTCGTAAATACTGTTTGCGTACACAGAGGATTAATACAAATATTAAAACGCGTTAATAATCGGCTACTAAATCACGCTACTACACCGTTTTAGCCAGTTTTATGTCGGCATTATTAAGCTGCGATACATTGTCTACCGAATAAGTACAAGATCCAACGTCTCCGATATCCTTTTCAACTTTAACAGCATTAAGTAGCATACTGTCATCTTGTTTATGCATTCCTTGGATCCTATCTACATCGTTCTCCATCTTAATCTCTTGTTTCATAGTAAATGCCTGCTTTCTCGTCTTCGTCTCTCGTTTTGGATCAGGTTTTTCTCTTTCGTACATAAACGTTTTTCGTTTTCTTCTCATAGGTTTGCATACTTTTTTGTATAATACGTTCATCTCCTTTATTCTGCTCGTTGGTATAGTCCAATCCATTTCCTTGCACGTAGTGTCAGGATTACGCGTTGGATCCATGCTGGTATCGTACACCGGTATTTCTAATCCCAACTTCTTCATAACACTGACTATAATCTCATCGACATTTCCATTAATGATTAGGTCAGCTTTCTTGTCCTAAAAGTATATAATTTTAACAGTGTTTTTATTTCTTTCTTTTTTGTTTTGTTTTGTATTTTTTATTTATTTATTTATTTATTTTTTATTTATTTATTTATTTATTTATTTAATATTATTATTTTTTTTTTATTTTGCAACAATCATATACATGTCAATTATATCTTTTATAATGTTATTTTACATGTTTGGTGGGCTGCAAATTGCATATAACAAGTCTCCCTCCGTATTTTTTAGTATACAATGGAAGATTCCCACTTGGAATTATTTGCAAAGTAGTTCCCAAGCAAATACTCAAGTCAGCAACGCTATCAACATGAGATATGATATATTTGTTTGTATAAATTTGTTTTCTGTGAATACATAAGATATATATATATATATATACATACATATATATATATATAATGTTATCTCTTCTTTTTCATGTATCAATGAAATACCTGGAATGCAAATCTGACAACGTCAAGTCACTATCCGGTAAATTGTGTTCCCAATCGAGGATAGTATCGTGCATACGACCACGACATGGACGACCACCTATCTGTTCAGATCTGCATACTGTATCCAAAGATTTCTTACCAACACTCTTGCTTGCAAAGTTACGGATGAACTGCCTGTAAGCAGATACCACTAGTGTACACAATTGTAAACAATTAAAAATTCGACAGCTTTTTTTTTTGTTCGTTTTACAAACTTTCCACATTTATCGCATTGTTCGGTGAACATATTGCCATGTAGTTCTGCAAGATGTTGTCTCTGTATACCAGACTTAAGATGCAGTCCGTCAATATTCTGGCTAATTACAAATTTAATTTTTTCTGAAAAGAGAAAGAAACATAAAAATAACGACGTAAAGTCGTCCTTTCAAAACAACCTTTGATTCTTCTCGTCGAACCATCTCCTATCATTCTACTTACTGCAGTCGATTAATTTTTTTAATGCCATATGCGTCCTTGTCGGTATTGCATCGTCAAAAGAAATATTCATTGAAGGCCTTAAACCTTTTTGCTCCAACGTCCATACCCCGTTTGTTCCTCTGATAAAGAAAGAACATGAAGTATACAAAGTATAATATACTTTAATCGATAAGAAATACAAAAGAGATTATGCATACCTAAAGTTCATAACTTACCTTACAAACAAAATAATACAAACAATAAAACGTTCTTCTTCAGTTGATTATATATATATATATATATATATATATATATATATATATATATATATATATATATACACATACATACATATATATTTATTGATTTAATAAGTCGATAAGTATACTTAGGCATCATCTTATAAAATAATTAGCAAAAGAATTATAACGTGAAATTAAAATTAATTGATAATTCTTTAACCGTTGCTAATATATACATCTCCCCCACTCGTCAATTTACTTATGCGCAAATATAATTTTGTCAACATATACATATATATACATTGCATATACATATTCTTTCCTTCTTTCAAATGTCTTGCTGTTCTTTAAACATATCAGATCAACAAGGATGAACTTTGTAATTGATAATGCCTAATTGCCTTTTTTCCTACAAATTTCATCATTGACGACCTAATGCATACGTAACATGCATACATTCCCCCTCCATCGATATAACATGTCCCGTTTTATTTCTTCGACAATAATTATTCCTCTTGTGGTTTTGCGGAAGAAAAAAAAGAAAAAAAAAAAAAAAACAGAAAAAAAAACAAAAATCGTTCGACGCTAAAAGTTCTGTCGAGCGCGAAATATGTACCCGTGATACTTTTTGTTTTGTTTTTATTTTCTCTCTCTACCTCACTCTTTCTTTTTTCCCCCACCACTCTCTCTCTCTCTCTCTCTCTCTCTCTCTCTATCCACACTCACCTCTCACTCACACTCACCACTCGACTCTCTCTCTCTCTCTCTCTCTCTCTCTCTCTCTCTCTCTCTCTCTCTCTCTCTCTCTCTCTCTCTCTCTCTCTCCGTCTCACTGTCTCAAGGCAGTCGCATTTACAAAGAGACGCGACAACGACATTAGAACGCGTCGGAGTTGCTATCCGCCTTAATCCCGTAAACGGGAGGAGAGGGAGGGACCACGAAAGAACTAGAAGAAAATAAGGAGAGAAAAAAGGGGGGAGGGGAAAACAAATAAATAAATAAATAAATAAATAAACAAACAAACAAATAAATAATCACCGAAAATCTGGTATGCCCGCGGCTGTGCTGATTCCTGCACCGGTGTGAACGACGACATGTCGCGCGCCTTGAATCCATTCCGCCAATAGGCCACACTTTATACGAAGGGTTTCCGCGGTGTCGTATCTCTGAAAGGGAATCCTACGTGTGAAGATCGCAGAGTATTGCACTCTGGTATCTGATAGATACATACCTATATACATATATATACGTACATATATACGTTCATACATATATATATATATATATATATACATACGTATATGTGTACATAATGTAACACATATACTATGAATCTCTCTCCCCCGCTCTACCACCACTACACTACCACCGTCACCATACCGAGAAAGGATTTTAAAAGAAAAAAAAAGAAAGAAGACAAAGAGAGAGAGAGGGGGAAGAAAAAAAAGAAACAAAAGAGAAGGAGGTGATGGAGGAGGAGGAGGAGGAGGAGGAGGAGGAGGAGGAGAAAGAAAAGAAAAAGGGGGGAAAAAGAAGAAGAGGGAAAACGAAAAAGAAAAGAATCGGTAAAAGAAAGAAATTCTTGAAAAAATATATAGATTCTCACCTCCTCTAAACCCAGGATCCCTTTGTTTTCGTAAGGCGACAGTCCGTCCGCGTAACTGCATGACATTTTGCAAATTTAATACCACTGTAAATTGGAATAAACAGGATTAAAAGGCTCTGTAAACGGATCGACGCTCTCTTTAAGATCGAAAAACGACCATTTTGATGATGAATTTGTCGTATAACTCGCGCCTATAACCGTCGCTACGTAAACACGATTTTTAAGTTAATGACCGCGCTATGTTATGTTTATACGCTACGAATGACGATAAGTGATAGGAAACTCGAGATCCGCTGAGAACGCATTCTGTTTTATAGACTGCACTGTACGCAATGAAATGGCACTTGAACAGAAAGAAGATAATAAACCCTTTGGGAGCATGCGCTTTAACGACGTTCGTCGCTCTTCGCTCCCGTATACGCCTAAATTTCTCCCACATATTCGATAAGCGTAGGATATTACCTACGCCATCTTTTGTGGACGCCAACGAAACTCATAAATACCCGGGATATTCAAATATACCCTACGTTATTCTCATGGACAAAAAACTTTTCGCTTATCACGTACGTACATATATATATGTATATAAATCGTGTTAATATTTATCTCTTTCTATATGTATATATCTATATCCGATTACAATTTTATCGTTTCTTTTTGTTTTCATTATTATGTCAATTCATTATATCACAGATAACAACGATTGACGTAACTATGATATATAATATCATACGGTGATATCTGTTAATAATGAAAATGTTCTATCTTTTATTCTATAAAATAAGATAAACAAAAATATTCACCCAACGCGCACACAGACACATATGAATGTATGTACGTATTATATATATATATATATATATATATATATATATATATATAACATACGTATGTAACTATGATTATTGGACTACAAAACACGTTGAAACGAAAATTAAGTTGAAGATCGTTGTATACATTTTCCAATCACATACTTAGCATTTGTTCATTTTTTTTTTCGTTCGTTCACTCATTCTTTCCCTTTTTCACTCGATCTATTATTTCGCAGTTAAAAATGAGGGATACGAATTTTTTGATTGGCTTTATTTATTTATTTATTTTTTTTTTCGTGAAAGTAACGGGCGCCAGATAGATAGATAGATAGATAAATAGATAGATAGATAGATAGATAGATGGATAGATAATTCTCCAAGTAGTTCATGACTCATCCGCCGGAACGAAGGTTTCCTCCCAGTAACATCCGCAAGAGCACACTTCGTTCCTCCTATCCAATTTCTCATATGTCGTTGCACGAAAAGTGCGAGAGTCGCGAGTATGCGTGGTTAAACAAATATAAACAAACAAATAATTGAGAAAGTACGGTAAAGTAAAGATGAGGGGTGTAAGGAAGAAAAAGAAATTATCATAATCGACGAGTGTGGATGATAATAATTTGAACGCGTAACGTTCCCACTTTAAGCTCTAATCGGCGCTATACAGAAGGAGCTAGTACCAATAACGCGTCTCGATATTTTGATTTTTTTTTAAATCGTTCCGTATTTTTCTTTTTTTTTTTTTTTTAATTTTAATTTTAATTTCACCCTCCCTCGCTCCCTTCATCGCTCGTCTCCCTTCCGTACCCTTCCCTCCGTACCCCCGCGTACCCTTGACTTATCCCCGTCTCTCCCTCTCATCCCCCCCGACCGACCGACCGACCGACCGACCGACCGCCTGTCCGTGACTTCACACCGATCAGTGAAAATAACTTTACGAGAGAAATGTGTTTGTATGTACTTAACCGTACTCTCCCCCAATCACCGTCGCGTCACGAGATGCATCGTTAATGATTTAACCTTCAAAATATTTCGAGGACCGCGTTTTATCAGTCCTATCGTAATCGATCGTGTTATCTTGTATAAATAAAGATAGAACGAGGAAAAAAAAGGGAGGAGAGAGAGAGAGAGAGAGAGAGAGAGAGAGAGAGAGAAGGGAATAAAAAAGAAACGAGATAAGAAGAGAAAAAGAGGACTACATATATATAATTGTTTCGCTGATATCAGAAGATATACCGCCCCACGTAAGTCGACAATTATTTTTCTCTTGTTTCTCGCTTTTTCTTTTTCTTTCTTTTTTTTCTTCCTCTTTCTCTCTCAATCTGTCTTCATTCTTCTCTATCTCTCTGTCTCTCTCACTCACTCACTCTTTTTTCCATTCACACACACACTCTCTCTCTCTCTCTCTCTCTCTCTCTCTCTCTCTCTCTCTCTCTATTTCTCGCTCTCTTTCTTTTCTTTTTTTTCTTTCATTGAGCTTCGATAACTATTATTGTTACTTTACAACCTTCACATTTGATCTTCTCGGTCTATATACACTTTCAGCGCATATATATATATGTCCGTCTCTCATTTCTCGACGATAAACACACATGCACATAAATTATTTGACAATACCCACGAAATATTTATATTTCGATCTAATACCATCAGAATGAAAAATATCAAAAATTTATATTATGAATGGAAACGTGAGAAAGGATCCTTTTTTTTTCTTTTTTTTTTTTAATTTAATTAATAAAAGAGATAAAAAAGAAAATAGCAATAAAGAAAGGAAAAAAAAATTGAAAAAGAGAAAGAAAAGATAACATGTTATATTGCACAAATGCGTGTGTGTTTCTTTAGCTCGTTCCTATATGCCTCTGACTAGTTATATTATTTATTTCGAAATTTTACTAGTTATATAGGCATCGTCATGTCTTTACATTATAACATCGAACAGCCAAGAGACATCGATGTGGCTAAAAATAAGTTTCAAAAGATAAGCGGAGAGTGTCCGTTCGTTCCAAGTGGAAACGTTCGTAATATTTTCAATAGGAATATTATTTCAATTAATGTACGCACGCACGCATACGCGCGCGCGCACCACACACACGCCCGCACGCACGCACACACACACGCAACACAGTTAAATTATTATATCTTTATTATATAAAGAGATTGTTAGAATTATTTGCATTGTTTAGATATAAAAAAAAAAAAGAAAGAAGAAAGAAAACTACTTTACGTGAGCAAAGCAACGAGGTAAAACGCGGTACTATTTAAAATTTACGTAATTTCGCCAAATATTTCTTATTTAATTAATTCAATGATATTTACGCGAAGGAAAGTTATATAACGCTTGATTCCGTAGTTCAAGTTGTTAATAACTACGATCCGTTATGAACGTAGAAATGTTTATCACTAGCGTATACTTGTCGTTATCGCTATCGCCTTTAGTAAGATATATGTCGGTAGTAATACGTAGTTTCCAATTAGCATTTTCGAACATAATATTATAAAAGTTTAAAGAATGATTACGTTTAGTAAGTACTTAGACTACTAATAGACTAAACAAAGAATTATATAAAATAGTGTTATTGGTGTGTATGTGTGTGTATACATATATAATATATAATATATAATAAATATATAATATAATATATAATATATTATACATATATATATATATATATATATATATATATATATATATATATATACATAAATTATTGTTATGATCGGTAAGTATATTAAGAACGATGGGTAATTAATATTTAAAAGGACCATATAATTATTATGTTTCAGGCTGAGTGTAATATATATGATGAAAGGGCGTCGTTAGCATGCTGGAAAAGCGGCGGCTTCATACTCCTGGTTCGCCGCCATGCACCCTGATCTTTGTGATCGCTTTGGCACTTACAGGGTGTATCTCTTTTTGGTTTCATATAGAGAATTCTGGATCACTAACTCCCTACTCAAGCAGTGCATCGGCAACAAGATATCTACTTATTCTACCTGGAAATCTAACACAGCTCTCTCAACCTTACTCATTGAACCAGCTTCCGTCCGATGACAAATCCACTTTGATTGATATAAAGGATTTCAAATTTACCATAAATCATAATCCTTGTAATAGGACACAACCATTGTTGCTTTTGTTGATCCACTCGGCGCCAGCAAATTTTCCTAAAAGAAACGTCGTGCGGGAAACATGGGGACAGAAATCATCAGACTTGATATTGTTGTTTCTTGTTGGACTTTCAGAAGAATATCAAGAAAAATTAGAAGAAGAAAATAAAAAATATAATGACTTAATACAAGGAAATTTTCTTGATGCCTACAGAAACATGACCTATAAGCATGTTATGGCATTGAAGTGGGCTACATATCATTGCCCAAGTAAACAATATTAAAAATTATTATATACGTTTACATATAAATAATTTTTCGAATTATTAATATATTTTAATGTTTCTCAGGTGCCAAATATATATTAAAGTTAGACGATGATGTTTTTGTTCATATGCCTGCTATGCTGGACTTTATAACGCATGATCTCTCACCACTGGGTGCTAGACGTTTGATTCTATGCGATCTTCAATCAATGGCTGTAGTTAAAAGATCTTGGCGATCAAAATGGAGAGTTTCTCCGCAAGAATATCCTGGTAGACTTTATCCGGCTTATTGTGCTGGATGGGCTATTTTATATTCTCCTGACGTTGTATTTATTCTGTATCGTGAAGCTCAAAAAGAATCATATTTCTGGATCGACGATGTTCATATTACTGGTATTTTAGCAAAAAAACTAAACATTACACAATCTTCTTTAGATTCTTTGGTGCTTACGCTTGAGAATATGCAGGAGTTATTACAATATTCGTATGTTCAAAGAGACTTTTTATTTGGACCACCTAATTTAACGGAGAATGAGATAAGAGCCTTATATAGTTTGATTAATAGTAAGTCACGGCTTACCAATGAAAGCCTACTCAATTAACACTTGATACAAATTTTTCATTTATTGAATGTCACGATTGATTACATTGCCCAACAAAAAACATACCAGGAAATAATACAGGCATATGGAGAGCATACACTATCAAGGACACGAGTGTTCAGATGGCATTATGCATTTTCAGAAGACTGAGAATGTGCGAAAGACGAATTGTTTATGAACAATGTACAAAGAGTCTTGACAGATGCAACCTTCAATACTGTTACAAAAAGTAAGAGGAGAGTCTTTGATGGTGTATAATCTCATAAGGGAACTAATTTGAAGGTAATAATGTGGTTTTGTAAATTCCTTTCAAATATAGAGTTTTCTAGTAACAGTCTCGCTACTTTTCTACCATACCTCGTATAAAGTTCTAATATTGTGAAACTGATGATATTTTTGAAATCGGCGTCTTAAATATACTCAAGAATAGGTTTAACATTTTAGTCATTATAATGTGCGTTGGGCATTGTTATTGATAAAGAAGCATAATTTATAATAAATGTTTATTTGCACAATGTAAAGAAGTCATAATGACAAGATATTTTATATGTGGTTTTTATGTCTTTCCATTTATTTATGACATAGGTACAAGAATTGTTAAGTACGCTTGTCAAAGACTTTTAATCAATACAAAGAAAAGACAGCGGATATTGTGAATTTTTTAAAATGCTGTCTACTTTTTTTAGATCGCATTTACAAAAAGTGTAGGTATATTAAAAAAAAAAAGAAGATATTGAAGACAAAAAAAATAATAAAAATAAAAACAAATTTAGAATATTATATTGTTAATCATAAATATAAAGTTGTTATGTAGAACCAAGTACAACCCCGAATCAAGGGTCCATTTCTAATTAAATTTGAGATTTGAAATGTCTGTTTCTAATTGTTAGTATTTTCAATGTGAACAAAGAAATGCTATTCTTCGATATTTTGCGTTTAACATTGTAGATGCATACTATACATAAATATAGGATATCATTGAAATATTATTGTATGTTAAATAATTACATACATAAGTTTTCTCAGTGCATTTAACTACATATTTATTTATTTTGAGAAAATTTAAAAATATTTCTGCTTAATGTGTAAAATATACTCAGTAAAAAGGTTTTCTCTTCAAAAATAAGAGTTATTTATGAGAAAGAGAGTAGGAGACAGAGAGACAGAGAGAGAGAGAGAGAGAGAGAGAGAGAGAGAAAACCTTTCTAATAATTAGTAAAAATACTTATAATTTCTGCAAGTGAATGGAATACTCTAAATAGCACTCTTGAATAGCCAAAAGTAGGACCAATGTATAAAGCAAACTGTGTACAAGTTTCATGTGATTTAAACTACAAATTTCAGCTCGTTCTGATCTTAGTTACCTGGAATAACTATACGCAAAAACAAATATTACATTAAATCCTAAATAACCTGCACGAATATTAATTATAAAATAACCTGATGTGTATATTCTGTATTTCTTTTTTATACGGATAATAGATGATTAATGTTGTATTATATTTATTTCCATAGTGGAGAAAGAAAGAGAGAGAGAGAGAGAGAGAGAGAGAGAGAGAGAGAGGGAGAAAGAGAGAGAGAGAGTATGTTGCTGTATTACTCAAATATACTCACATAGCCTAATTACAGTATACTATTCAATGTGAAGTATACGTTCTAATGCAAATTCTCTTATAATTTCAATAAATATGAATTATTTCAATCGTTCGTACTTATTATTCATTGTAATGACATACCAATTATTATATTATTTCCAGATAAGTGGACGTTCGTACAATAAATGCGCATATGTAAATTAAAAAATGATAAATCATCGGTTTATAAATATTAGTAAAAATTTATAGTTCATTAAGAATATTAAAATGGGCAATGAACAATGGAATAACAAATTTTAACGATAACGAATAGTGAGATCAAATTAATTGATACATCACGGATCATTTGGCAATGCAAAATTTTGACGATAATTTCTAGCGATATTAGACGTTTATAAATTTTACTTTGACATTCCAAAAGTACGTCCGATTATGTGATATCGCGGTTAATTGAAATAGCCAATCAATTTACGAGCATCCTGACACCTTCCTATCCTCCAGCCCCTTCATTTACGCGCCATAAAGGCAGCCATTGTGATTCGTTCCGAGGTATCTCGTCATTTTTTTACCTTGTTTAATTTATCATTAATTAGCTGCAACTTTACGAATCTTACATAACAATAACGTAAATGAGATATAATTATTATTATGAGATACATAATTTAATTTTCTTCGTATGTAATACTCTTTACATTTACATATTTAATTGTATCTTATTCTCGTATCAATAATAAAACTTATTTAATAAAAGTCGTATCGCTGTGATGCGTTTGTTAAGCTACTCTACATATTTATAAATACATGTAAATATACACGTGTGTTTGCGTGCGTGCGTGCGTGCACGTATTTAATTAAAAAAATTATTTTCAAATCGTTTACATTAAAATATAAATAAAATATTTGATTTTCATTTAAATAATTAAAATAGACGAACGAGCTCCTTCCTTAATCTCGTTTTAATAAAAAATTAATACACAATTTCAAGGTCGTGACGATATGACGAAACAAAAGGAGAGATTCTTCTTCTTAATTTTTATACATATATACACGTATAATTGTGTGCGTGTCTGTGTCTGTGTATATATAGATATACTTTTTTTTTTTTAGATACATAGCAACAAAGAGTTGTAACAGGTAAAAGATCATTTTAAAAATTGTACGCATTTTTACTTGACAGATCCTCACCAGGTGTCGCTTTCAGCTGACCGCTATATTGATCAAGTTAGATTTTATAAGGACGCACGTTGATAAGATCTTTCGTATTTGCTAGTTCCGCGAAAAGTTTTTTGCGATTATAACATTTGTTGTGACAGATTTTGGCAATAAGCAGTTTCATTCGGTCACCATCGAAATTGTTCGCCTATGACGTCATTTGTGCATTACACAAGCGTCATCGCTTAGTCTGTTTTGTGGAAAATTTTTATAGGATCCGTGGTGTGGTGGAATAGAACCGAGTCGTCTGTATTATCTTTTTTTTGTTGTGTGTGTGTGTTTTTTTTTGGTCAAACACAGGTGCAAAAGTAATTTCGTACTGTGCGCATATTTTTTTTCCTTCCTACCTGTGAAAGTTACGCGACAGTGTTTTCACTCGCGGCCAAGTCACTTTCGGTGTTAAGCAAAGTAACACGGAGTGTTATTTATCTCCCATCATACATCATTGCACCAAATCCGTATTTATTATGGAGCGACAGTAACATATTTCTGTAAGCACATTGTTAAATTTTTCAAGGTATTTCTTGCCTTTCTTGATGTTATTTCGTCGTGTTAATAGCAATGACACATAGAATTTGCTATAATTTTTTTTTTTCTTCATTGGTAATATATCACATAGTGTATACCAAGCCACATCAGGATTATTGAAGTTTGAATTATTCAAGTACATTCTTATTATCTTTCATTTGTCTGACATGTTTTTGATTTTTTTTTTCCTAATTATTACATTATTATTTATTGAAATATATACGAGATCTGTGTTACTTGTATAATACTTGAGCGCTAACAAATTGTATTCTTTTTCTTTCAGTAAAGTATAAAAAAAAGGTGCTACAAGTTTATATCAAGATGTCCATGCAACAATTTTGTTTGCGATGGAACAATCATCAACCAAATTTCATTTCTGTGTTCTCAAATTTATTAAATAATGAAACATTAGTGGATGTCACATTGGCTGCCGAAGGCAGACATCTTCAAGCACATAAAGTCGTACTATCTGCATGTAGTACATATTTCCAATCGTTATTCACAGTTAATCCATGCCAACATCCGATCGTTATACTCAAAGATGTTAAATTCTCTGATCTCAAAATCATGGTAGATTTTATGTATTATGGCGAAGTTAATATCTCTCAAGATCAATTACCATCGATTATTAAAGTACGTATGGACGATTATAAAATGTTTAATGTTTCTTAATGTATTAAGATATTATTTCGTTGTTTCTTAACAGACAGCAGAAAGTTTGAAGATAAAAGGTCTTGCAGAAATGCATACAGCTTCATTAACTAAATGGCCAAGTAGTAGTAGCGAACAAGGAGCTGCAGATCGTGGGGAATCATGTTCTCCCAGTCCATCTCCTCTCTCTCCATCGTTCAGACGAAAGAGATTGAGAAAAACATCAACAGGATCGACATCTGGATCTGGAGATAAAGCGGAAGAAATTAATGAGATTACATTGGTTGCTACTAACGTTGTAAAACCCGAACCATTGATTGTATCCCAAGAAAGCGGCGAAAATGTAAGGAGACCAGTGAACACAAGCACGGAATCACAAGGGAGTATTGACGAAGATCAGATATCAATTGTGAGCGTTTTTGCATAAAACACAAAAAAAAAAATACATATTTTAAAAAGTATACAGAGCAAATGATTCTAATAGATCTTTATTATAGATGAGTAATATGGAAAGTAGTTCTACAACAATGCCGGCGCAAAGCGATACTACAATACAAAATGTGAATCAACCATCGAGTGGAAATGTAGCACAAAGTTCTGTTTCTTCACAACCACCAGCACATCAAGGTAAGCTATTTTTTTTTTATTAAAAGTTAATATTTCTTAAATATACTAAATATTTCAGGTTAGTATTAACAATAGATGTAGATATTTTATTTATATAGAATAGAGATAGGTGCAAGAAGGAAAGTTCAGTTATATTGAGAATATTCTTTATTTCTTCATTCATTTATATATAATGCATGTATTATAATATAATCAATGATCACTATCTAAGTCTAATTATTCATTGAATTTTAAATTTAGTATATTTTCTCATCTGAAAGTAGCAAAGAAAAATTAATAAGGTTATTGAGATTCTTTCTTTTATATAAAAGAATAGAAGGAAGGTATAAAGATGTGTGAAACATGAAACACAATACTAACAAATAATTTCTGCTGAATGTACATAGGGACTACTATTCTTTATACAATTCTTTAAATCTAACTATATTTGCATGCTAATAAATCGGGGAAAACGCATGGGAAAAATATGATAATTGGAATTTTGTAAAAATAATTTTGCACATTAAATATTTTGTTAACGTATGAAACTATTGATACGTATTATAACTATTGTCATTATTGTTATTGTTATTATTATATGCAAACCAAAAGTCCATAGGCAAATATAGTAAAATCTTGTTAGCTATAATTAAACGTAAGATTTTCAGATTTAGTTTAATATATGATCGTATTTGTACATATATAGAGTCATATACATATACACAGAGATATGTATATGTATTACATATATTGTTAATTTTTTATATGATTAATTTACTACAATAATTATATGTAATAAATCGATAAGTAAGTTAACTTGAAGGTTGCATGTTGCTTGTAAATTAAGTAAATAATTTGATAACTTTTAATCTAGCAATGCATATTGGTTGTGATGGGTATTATAAAAACTGCATGTGTTAATAAGTACTATTGATACACATTATATGCTGGCACAGATGCGTTTAAATGTATTGCACAAAGAAAATCAACAGGCGTTTGACATGATAATAGAGCGAAAGTAAAGGAACAAAGATATAGAAATGATAATAAATTAAATTGCCTCACTGTCATTAAAATACTCTTCTCACCATGGTACACAGATACATAGCACACAATGTATATTTTGTGAAAGGACAGCAAATTGGGCCTTTGACATTGTTGAATGTGTATGTGTGCCTTGTTCTGTCCTATAATAAATAGTCATACACTTTTATATGATATTAAACGATGATGTGCTTAAAAATGTATCTGTGCCATGCCATAATATCATTTATAATATTTTCACATACTTATTATTTTCTATGTACATTTCTCAAATATTTGTTATTCTTTCTCTTGCTTACAGCTTAGCATATTTTCAGTTATTATATTGGGAGGAAATGACTTATTTTATTTGACAAAATTATTAATCCGATTTTATAAACACTATCATTTACATAAGATAAGAATATTTTTCTTTTCTTTTCTTTTTTTTTTTTATTTCAAACCGAACTCTATCTTTATTATTATTTTAATAGAACTCTAACATTCACTTAATGCATTTTACATATATAGCCGTCACATATGTCGTCCTAAAAAATATATTAGAATATATGTCAAAGGAATTGCAGTACGAGATATCAAATGAAAGATCTAAATGATATAACATTAGATTAGCTCAATTGAATTATATACTTAGAGTTATTAGAACACACACACACACACACACACACACACACACACACACACACACACACACACACACACACACACACACACACACACACACACACACACACACACACACACACACACACACACACACACACACACACACACACACACACACACACGGGCGCGTATTTATGTATGTATGTATGTATATATATACATACATATATATATATGTATATGCATATGTATATATATGTATATGCATATGTATATATATGTATATGTATACACACACAAATTTTACTTTATATACATATATTTAATTTATTATTATTTTCGAACGATACACTTTTATCTCGGGATAATATTTTCCTGTGCTCTGACCAAAGATACATCGGTCTGTTCTACAGGATTACAATGGACTATTATGGAGCACACATATCCACGTTTCGCTCTGTCCTCGTGTCAAACGAATCTGTCGATCCAAGCGTCATCAGCGTTTACAACGCCTGAAATAACAACTTCTTCGACGATCAGCGATCAGTACTCTGGTACCAGCACCACTGGTTCCAGTTGTGCCCTGACGAGTTATCCAAATTCCTCGTCGCATGGGGGGACATCATCGTTACAGCATACATCAGCATCAAGTGCTCCACCGCCATCCTCAACACAGTGTCCGAGTAACTGCCAAAGTCCCTGTGCCAGTCCCCAAACGGCGATCAAAAGAAAAAGATCAACAAATCCACAAGCTGATGAGAACTTTATTAGAGCTCTCGATGCAGTGCGATACGGTGGTATAGGCTTTTGTAAAGCTGCCAGAATGTTCGGTGTAAATAATCGAACGCTTTGGCTCGAGTACAAGAAACGTGGTTATCCCAATAATCGACCTAGTTTAAAGTCAAGAGTGAAACAAGAAGTTAATTCTTCGCCACCGCCTGCTGCACAATCGGCCCAACCTGTAAATTCGCAAAGTCCAACGCCAATGGGGCCGCCTTCGACTCCACACAGTACACACAATACCCACAGCACTCATACTATGTTAACCACCCATAGTCCTCATACCATGTTAAGCGGTTATATAGATAGTAGGCATACGGACTATGCACTTCCGAGTACTACTATGCCAATTAATTTACACGGGGTTAATTATAATGCCATGTGAGCTGAATCACGAACGGAAAATTATTTGTATGTATAGAGGAGCTTTTTTGAGAGGTATTAGGATTCGTGTGACGTTGTAAAGTTGGATTTTTAAGTAACGGAATTTATTTATCGATTTACAAAGAGCTCCACATAATGCTATAATCGAAAAAAGAGGAAAGAGGAGAAAGATGAGGAAAAAAGAAAACAAAACGAAACAAAATAAAAAGATAACAAAGGAAAGGAAAAAAAGGAGAAAGAAAAACGATAAGACGCAATTTCTATGGGCAAGGGTTCGCGTCACATATTCGTATACTCGAAAAAATTGGATTTTTGCCTCTGGATGGTTTAATCCAATACTTTGTATACACAGAAGATTTTTATATTATCAGGCCTCTAATGAAATCTTACTAATTGGCTGATTATATTTCTCCCTCGAGAGATTGGAAAATTTGTAAATTGAATAATTTATTACTTTTAATTAATTCATTAAAATTAGTGTTGCTTTGGTAGTAATGTGATATACATAAAAGAAAAGAAAAAACAAGAAAAGAGAGAAAAAAAAGAAAAAGATAAAGGAGGAAAAACCTTGTGAATGAATATTCTTCATAAAATTATTCGTAATTTTTAAATATATATTATATATATATATATATATATATATATATATATATATATATATATAGAGAGAGAGAGAGAGAGAGAGAGAAGAGAGTAACGATTTTTTTTCTGGGGTGTTTTTTTTTGTAAACTCCTTAAAATTTCATTAACGTTAAGAAATATATATTGCTTACGTCTTTATAAAGGTCTTGAAATGTAAGCTAGAGTTGGTGTAATACCAGTGTTGATGTAGCTAAGAGAAGAAGAAGATGAGGGAGGAAACGAAGAAGAAGAAGAAGAAGCAAAACAAAAACAAAAAAAAAATAAGAAAAAGAAAAAGGAAAAAAAGAGAGACAAGTATGAAAGCACTATTATCGATAATTGAACTATTCTGTTACACCACCTTTAGAGTATGATAATATCTTCAATAACTTTTGTATGTATAAAAAAAAAAAAGTAAAAAAAACGAAAAAAAGAAAAAAAAGAAATAAGTGATGTAGAAAAAACGCAGTATTCAATTAAGAAAAAATATATCGCGTCTGTATTTGCACAAATTCATTACATCTAAAGAAAATTACATGCACGAGTACTTACAGAAGATATACATACATACATAAATACATACATATATAAATACATATATAAATACATACATACATAAATACATACATATATAAATACATACATACATAAATACATACATATATAAATACATACATACATAAATACATACATATATAAATACATACATACATACATACATACATACATACATACATACATCATACATACATCATACATACATCATACATACATACATACATACATACATACATATTTTCATTTCACTATTTGCTTATGGCAAATTAAAAGGAAAGAAAAAAAAATATGTTCTCGTCATGGTTTCTTTTTCTCATTATGATATATACAAATGGCATAAAAATTAATAATATATTCGTTATTGCATATATTCTCGATATATGTTTGATATAATAATTTTCGATTGTTCGAAAGAAAAAAAGGAGGAAAATACCAAAAAAAAAGAAAGAAAATGGATTGTGCTGAAATTCTCTGATATAATTTTTTACATTTATTTATCGTTCATGGTTAACAGGCAATATCACACATCACAATATTTGTTCCTCTATAATATGTTTTTCTGTGTGTGTGTCCTTAAATATTAGATTAAAGATACAACAATAAAATATAAATATAATATATAAATCGATTTGTGCAATCGAAAGGATTATAAAGTTTTAAATGTTCAGTTATCATGATCTGATTTTAATTCGATGTTATATTACATTGATGCATCGTCGACAAGACCAATGAAAAAAAAAAAAGAAAAGAAACAAAGGCGGAGGGGGGCGAGAGGAAGGGCGAAGAAAAAGAAAAAAACATTTTTTCTTTTTTTTTTTTTTCAAATAAAAAGCGATCATGATATATTATTATTAGAAATTCGATTTTGTAGATATAAAAATGAATTGTATAAAATATCAGATATACTTAGCAATTATATTCTCATTTTATTTCTTCGTTTTATAAGTAAACATATACATACATTCGTATATATTTACACACGAGTGCATTAACTTTGCTCACTTTGTCGTAAAATTGTGGGGTTCTTGATTTTTTTTCTTTTTATTTTTTCTTTTAATTATTTCCTTAACAATTAACTTGCATACATAAACACTTCGGTTTCAGCTGATTTACCAAAGTGACGGATGATTAATGCATGTATTGAATGTGCAAATATAGCTTAACAATTCAAAAAAAGAAAAAAGAAAAAGAGAGAGATTTTAATATTTCTTATACATATATATATGTATATGTATATATATATATATATATATATATATATATATATATATATATATATATATTGATATATATATATATATATTTCTTCTGATGTAAGTATTAGTTATTTTGTAATTTAATGGAGAAACAAAAAGGCAAGGAGAAAGGTGGAACAGGGGATTGGAAGGGTTATTGTAGAGGGGAAAGTTATTTTGTGAACAATAATTTTCGTTTTAATTAATTTTAATTAACTATTGAAGGAAGAATGTAACGGAGAATTGTTTAGGGTAACGAAAAAAAAAAAAAAAACAAAAAAGAAACAAAAAAAACAAAAAAAACCTTAATCATTACAAATGTTAGTTGCTAATTATAACTAATTATAAGCATTTACACGCATTATACACACTGACATATAAGAATCAATAACGAACGAATAAAAATGAGTATATTCTCAGCAGATTTTGCAAATAGGACTGAATTTCTGATTTTTCTTACGATTTCTTTTTTTTTTGTTGAATTATATTGCTATTATTACTGCTATTATTATTATTGCTTTATTATTATTGCTTTATTATTGCTATTATTATTATTATTATTATTATTATTATAATTATTCATTATTATTATTATTATTATTATTATAGCTTTATTATTATTGCTATTACTATTATTATTATTACTACTACTACTACTACTACTACTACTATTACTACTTCTACTACTACTACTACTACTAGTACTACTACTACTACTATTATTATTATTATTATTATTATTATTATTATTATTATTATTATTATTATTATTATTATTGTTATTATTATTATTATTATTATTATTATTATTATTATTATTATTATTATTAGTATTATTATTATTATCATCATCATTATTATTCTTTCTTTTTTTTTTATCCATAACGACGATAGTAATTCAAGCTTTCTTCTATTTTTTTTTTGTTTGATTCTGTTTAATTTTACATACCAAAACGAGAGCGAAACACGTATGAAATAAAATAAAATAAAGTAAAATAAAGTAAAATAAAGTAAAATAAAATAAAATAAAATAAAATAAAATAAAATAAAATAAAAAAAAGGAATCTGTTATATATATCGCGCGTATTTCTCATTCACGTAGCGGCGAACGTTCGACGTAATTAAGAAAAAAAATCTAGTTCTCGAAAGAACATATGGCTTAAATTGACAAAATCGAGTTTAATGTGTCAATGTTATGTATAACACATTTAATAAAATACATTAAGTAAGAAAAGGCACGATATTTACATTCTCAAGTTTTGCACATCGATACGTAAGAGATATAAATTAATCTCGGATTTTAATTATAATTATTTGCTTGTGTTTATATCACACTTATATACACACACATATATATATTTGTGTGTGTTTGTGTGTTTGTGGTGTGTGTGTGCGCGCGCGTGTGTGTGTATGTGTGTGTGTGTGTGTGTACATTTATATATAATTACGGGATTTATAAATGTAAGCTTATAAATGATCAATCGAATTAATTTTCATGTTATCATTATTTGTCATATCGTTGTTGCACGAAACAATGCTTATATTCGTTTACTCGTTTTTTTTTATTCAATCGAAATCGTTAAAAAATCATTGCACGATTCGTTAAACATTTCAAATATTCGATGAAAATATCAGTAATGATAATAATCATCCTTTTTTTTCTTTTTTTTTTTTCACAAAGATATCGCCGTTCACTCACGCATTTAATACAAGCATGATATAATAATATGTTATTTCTAAATGAAAAAAATGATATCGCAAACGGAATAAACGTTTATGAAGGAATGACAAGGCGAATAACGTTATTGCCTGAATCGTAAAAAAAAAAGAAAAGAAAAGAAAAGAAAATTTGGAAAATTAAGAACGCATATGTATATTTTCTTTCTATCGAGACTTGTTTTTTTCTTTAATTTTTTTTTTTTTATTACGATTATTATTATTATTTTCTCTCTTCCGTAAATAAGTGTATTCACGCGTTAATGATTAAAACAAAGGGATGTTTATTTCAGCGCTTCAATACAAACTGGCCGGATCGAAGAGGGGCCGTTTGTTGATGCGTCAGCCAAGAGTTAAGAGGGAACCGTCTCATTTATCGCCGGACAACGATCCAAATTCACCACACATAGTTTCCTCGTCGATTCATCTTACGGGACAAACGTTGAACGTACCTCAGTTGTCGCGTACCTGGGAGGAATCAAGGAGTACTTCGCCGCCACCTTCGATCCTGGTCACACAATCGAATCTTTTAACGGTCACGACGCCGACAAATCTGTTGAGCGTCCCCCAACCGTCCTATTTGACGAAACAACACTCTCATCCGTTATTGTCGAGTCAACAGTCGAGTACAAGCGGCAATTACCTGATACAAAGGCAACATTCGAATCCTGAGTTTCCCGGAAGGACTACGAGCCCGTCGATAGTAGTCGAGCCAGCGCCGATTGTTAAAACGGAAGAGGATGTCAAAGATGTTAACGTTACCGAGGAACCGATACCACCTAGTACGACGAATGCTGGAAGTAGCAGTGCCGGAAGTACCAATACAACCGGTAACAATAATCAATCCGGTGGTTTAAGGATCAAGACGACCGAACTAAGGCGGAGTTCATCTTCGCCTCAGGTAACATTTATTATTATTATTATTATTATTATTATTGTTATTATTATTATTATTATTATTATTATTATCATTATTATTATTATTATTATTATTTTTATATTTTTTTTCTATTAATCTATCGTATCTCCACGGTTACGGATATTTTAATTTTATCACTTTATCATTATACGCACGTGTAATTTATAATCGGTTGATATAATTGATTTATCCATTTTCTTTTTTCTTTTTTTTTTTCCCCAGACGACCAGCAGAGAATCTAGAGAAGGTACGGGCGGTGATCAACGGTTAGGCCATTGTCCAGTATTACGTCCTGGTCCAGCTTTAGGTTGCAATCATTGCTGGAACACCATGGATGCCCATAGAAGAATCCTAAGAAGGAAAACCAAGTACCATTGTCCAGAATGTCAAATCAATTTATGCATCGTACCATGTTTTCAGGAATTTCACGAACAACGTCGCGAATTGATATCGAAATTGAAACCATTACCAAAAACTAGCTCTGTTTAATATAACAACTTCTTCCTTTTCTTTTTTTTCTGTTTTTTGTTTTTCACTTTTATTTTTTTATTTTTTGTTCTTTTTTTCTTTTTATTTTTTTTTCTTTAATTTATTTTGTTCCCGTAAAATGAACTCGGCTAATTTTATTGCTACGTGTATTATATGTATGTATGTATGTATGTATGTGTGTGTGTGTGTGTATGTGTGTAAGCGCACGCTTTAAATGTAAAATCGCGTCGGATGTGAAAAAGTCGTGAGAAAATTGCATCAATTCGGAGAAATCAACTTTTTTTTCTGCGACGAAAAATAATTATCTTTCGGCTCTATCACGGGAGTAACGTTTAATAAAACTAATAAAGAAAAAAAGAATAATAAATAAATAAATATTAATAATAACGATAATTATAATAATAATAATAGTAATAATAATAATAATTTTAATTTTAATAATAATAATAATAATAATAATAATAATAATAATAACTCGTCCTCGTTACACAGGGAGCTAGTCATATTTTAAAGAAATTTTGAACGTAGATAACGACATTTGTATCACATCACTGTATGTGTATGTATATATATATATATATATATATATATATATATATATATATGTATATATATATAGATATATATAGTATGTATGTGTGTATGCATATATTTTCTAAATCATGTGAATATTTTTTTCGTTTTCTTTTTCATTTTCATTTTTCATTTACATTTAGATTTTCATTTTCAATGACATACACACGCAGCTCTTCATTTCGATATACGTTTCAAGAACAACAAAAAATCCCAATAGGAATATATACACAATGGCAGATTTACATATAAATCGATGGAATCCCGCAAGACAGGGTCCCTCACGTGACAATATGAAAAGATTAATATTATGTAATAAATTTATAATTACATATCATCGATGATCGGTATATAATTTCTTTTTCTTTTTATATATTCTACTGCATAAACGAATTCGGACTGTGTATTTTTCAAACTATTTATTATATGTATATATATATATATATATATATATATATATATATATATATATATATATATATACATATTGCGGATAATTGATTTATTTTAATTGGATTCTCCTCTCCATTAGCAAAAAAAAAAGAAAGACAAATTTTTTTTTAACGACGCAGACTTCTTGCAGGTTAAATTCGCCATTGTATGTACTATATATATGTGTGTGTGTATATATATATATATATATATATATATATATATATATATATAAATCGTTGAAATTTATCTATGGTCAAGGGTAAAACACGATGGATACGCATATATACGTAAATACACAGTCAACCAAAACTGTTATTAACAAAAGTTCCTACGTACATCGTTAGTGTGTATGATCATTTTAGATGGTATAGTATAAATTTAGACATTTTCTTCTTTTTTTTTGTTCTTTTTTGTTGTTGTAAAATTACGACTACGATCGTGATTTACATATGTATACGTGACATTTTTCGTCGTTCTCCAATAGTACAAGTCATTCGTTCGATTTTATATATATATATATATATATATATATATATATATATATATATATATATATAAATAATTTTATTATTACATCATCTATGCATGAAGCAAAAAAAATGAAAAAGAACAAAAAAATTTATATGTATATATATATATTAAATATATTCATGTAGATATATATAATGAATGTGCATTACAAAGTAGGACATTGAAAACATGCACGTAACATTTTTCTGGAAATCGCATAACGTGACTAATGATAAAACCTATTTTTTTTATTTTATCCGTTTTGTTTATTTCATTTCTTCTATTTTACTTGGATGTACAAACACACACACACACATTCGGAGATAG
>OU426993.1:1606219-1608719 GCA_911387935.1 Dolichovespula saxonica
ATATTATTTCGTATAATTATTATTCTTATTCAATAATATTACACACGGACACGCGCTAAACTCTAATTTCTTTAATTTTTTCATGTATCTTAATATTTTCATGCATAACAAAAAAAACAAAAAAGAAAAGGAAAAGAAGAAGTAGAAGTAGAAAAAGAAGTGGAAGGAGAATACAAAGAGAAAAGAAGATAATCTTTCATAGTAATTTTTCTTCCCTTCAATTAAGAACAAACCTTCGATTGACCGTTTTAATAATTTTTCGATAGGGCAGATATGTTTTATCTTTTTCTTTTTCATATAACGAAGCATTGTGAATCAACGAGAGAAAAAAAAGAGAAAAAGAGAAATAGCAAACGAGAAAGAGAAAGATAGATAGATAGATAGATAGAGAGAGAGAGAGAGAGAGAGAGAGAGAGAGAGAGAGAGAGAGAGAGAGAGAGAGAGAGAGAGGTAGAAAGACCAAGATCAGCATCAGCTTTTTCTTTGGACTATGTGCAAGCTGACGCCTTGAGCAACCCTAGGAGGGTATAATACTATAGTAACGTTACGAATGAAAACCAGTCGTCGTCGTCACTATCGTCGTTGTCGTCGTCGTCGTCGTCGACGTCGACGTCGTCGTAGCTTTCGTAGCCTCCGTCGTGGACGTCATCTTGAATCTCCCCAAAAGCCACGAGCGATATTATAAGCGCAGCCGGTGCCACAACGACGGCAGCTGGGAACCTCTCCCAGCTCACCCCTACCCACCCTTCCAAGCCACCGAGATTTCACCCTCCTTTAGCGAGATCGACTCCCTTCTAGATCTGATCCCACGTGCTACAGAGAGAAAAAGAGAGAAAGAGAAGGAGAGAAGGAGAGTGAGAGAGAGAAAGAGAGAGAGAGAGAAAGAGAGAGAGAGAAAGAGATCCAAAAGTCAGAGCCCCAGATTAATTGTTGCACCCCTACTATATAATGTGTGCGTGTGCGCGCGCGCGCGTGTGTGTGTATGTAGGTATACGTCACGTATACCGTTTGATCGCAACCCTGCTTGGAGAAACAAGTATTTTGTTATTCTGTTAGGGGTGACGTTTAAATCGTATTAGAAGGATCCTAGGTGATCTATAGATCGATTATACGATAGAGATTTTTCTACATTCAATTGTCTTCAATTAACTAATATTATTAATTTTTTGTTTCGTTTGATCTTTTACTTTTTTGAATTTTCTTTTTCTTTCCTTTCTTCTTTTCTTTGTTTTTTTTTGTCTGTCACGAGATATTAATCGTCGATTGTCGTTGATTCGTCGGGTTTGTTAATTTCGTTTGGAATATTTGTGAAATAATTTTATATTTTTTCAGTGACACGACGGGAAATATTTATTTGTCAATCGGTATGTTTAAATTTTTGAATTTTCATTTTAGAATACGAGCAAGTTGAATGCAAGTATGAGATATGTTGTTTGTAGATTTATTTCTTTATTTTTTTTTTCTTTTTGAGAAAAATTTTGTAGTAAATTTAACGGTATTCAAACTCGTATCGTTTTGTAGAGATATTAGCTGACCCAATGGATCTTTTCTTTCTCTATATATATATGAAATAAATTTGTACTTAATTCTATATATATATATATTCAGGTTAGAACAAAGTTACAAATCGTTTACAAATAAGCGTGGAAACCTGTAAATTACTTAATACCTTTTTAAGTCACATTTAACCCACCCCTATGCTCGCGCTTAATCGCATTACGTTCGTCGAATACACTTCCAACGTTTTCACCCTCGTGCAAAGTGCAAGGACTTATTGTATGGACTATACCTACAGTATTTAGAGATCGAATCGTTTATTATATCTTTCTAACAAAATCTTGACTCGTGTCAATTCGAAGTCAATGATCGTATTAGTACAACCTACGATTTTAATCTATAATTTTTCTATAATCCTTCGTGTATCCATGTAGGATTTAAAATATCGCAATTAAAATTTTCTATCGTATTTATTTCTATTGCAATTAAAATTTTCTATCGTATTTATTTCTATCGTATTCATTTACTATAGTAAATGACGAGATGATAGATAATTTTTTTTCTTTTTTGTTTTTTATAGACAAGAAAATATACAAATTCACATAAAAATTCTATAAAATTATCAAGTGTCTTCTTTCATCGAAAATTTTTATGGATAAACACGATCGCAATTTTCGTTATATCGGTATAACTATTCTTTTACATACGAATTTACGTAGAAATCCTATGAAAAATATCAAGCATCTTCTCTTATTCGTGATTTAATACATGATGCACACAAATCGAGAAAATATCTATTAGTTTTGTAAAATTTAAATTTAAATCATATTCTTTATCGGTACAACGAACATATAAGAGTCTTTATAGATCGACGTAAATTTAAATAATTGTCGATTATCGTAAATGAACTAGATGACACATATTTTTTTTTTTATATACAAACAAATAATAATAAGAATTCGTATAGTTACAAATTCTATTGAAATATCATGCGTGTTTATTC
>OU426993.1:1611219-1636219 GCA_911387935.1 Dolichovespula saxonica
TTCTATAAATTCGATTTTTTAAGTATTATTTTGAATAAATCGTGTTATACGTCCTGTCCTTATACGTTTCAACCTAGACGCCTTTCGTTTTTCGTATTTAAAATATTATCGTCGAACTCAGAATAGAGAGATATATTTGTTATATATTACGCACTTAATGATCAGAGAGAAAGAAAGAGAAAGAGAAAGAGAAAGAGAGAGGGGGGAGGGAAGAGAAAAAGAATAGAAAAAAGATATTCATAATTCGTCGAATAAAAGATCTAACAAGTTCGATCGAGAATCATCATCATCCTTTTCGTCGCTCACGCATAGTGGCTTTCATAACGCATCGGTAAACTCATAGAATCATAGATCTCGCTCTCTCTTTCTCTTATTCTCTTTCTCTCTCTCTCTCTCTCTCTCTTTCTCTTTCATATATACATACACATAAAACTTGGATAAGTACATGTATATATATATATATATATATAGAGAGAGAGAGATAGAACGAACTTGAACAAATTCAATGCAACACGTACGGCGTACTTACTGGCGCGAGTGGTCCTCCATTTTCTATCGGTCGTACGCGTAGGAGGCCTCTGTGTTTGACCACAAACTGTTTTAATCCTTCTGTTACTCGTATTTGCGTTTTCAAATCGTTGAGCAATATTCGTTCGTTCGTGAAAATGCCCGACCGCGTTTCGCCCGGGCACGGAACGGAACGGAACCGAACGGCATGGCACGTCACGTCACAGCACGGCACGGCGTTATAACGCTCGGACGAACGCGTCTCAGGAAATGAAATGGTCGTAACCAAAAAAATCCTTTTTGATAGTCGATAAAATGAGACCTCGAAATTATAATATCATTCCAAAATTAACGTGCATTAGAATATTACGTATATGCACGGGAGTAGAATATGTATGAGAGTAGAATTCACGTATTATTCATATAATTTCAGTGTTCAATACTCTCTCTCTCTCTCTCTCTCTCTCTCTCTCTCTCTCTCTCTCTCTCTCTCTCTCTTTCTTTCTCTGTTTAATCTATTTAAAGGTCGACGAATGTAGTCCTCGGAATTATAGGATTATTTCGAAACTTGATGTACGTTTGAATATTGTATGAAAAAATGTTTTCTTTTTTTGTCCGATGAACCGAACAAGCTTAACATATTTTAATTCGTTATACTGTTCGATCTTTTTGAAAGTCGATAAATAGAGACCTCGATATTATGGGATTATTCGAAAATTAATGTACATTGGAATATTACGCATATGTATGGGAGTAGAATTCACAAACTTTAGTTCGATTCTCTCTTTAATATGTTTAAATGTCGATAAAGGGGTAGAACTCGAAATTATAGGATTATTTCGAAAGTTAATGTTTCGTTTGAATATTGTATGAAATTTTTTTCTTTTCTCTTTTTTTTTTTTAACCAAATAGGCTTCACACATTTCAATTCGATTCAGTGTTCGATTTTTTTGAAAGTCGATAAAAGCAGACCTCGATATTATGGGATTATTCCAAAATTAATGGAATATTACGTATATGCAAGAAGATATATATATATATATATATATTTATTTTTGAGTCAAGTAGAATTCACATATCACAGTTAAATTCATTGTTCAATCTCCGTCCTAATCGTTTCCTTACAGTTTTTTTTTCTTTTTTTAATATTATTGTATGTAATTTAAACGTACTCTTTCATACGTTTCCATATTTCTTTTTTGTTTCTTTTACGCTCTTTGTCAAAGATCATCGTCCGAGATCGTCCGAGATTGTTGTCGACGACGACGTTTTATTTTTTTTTCTTTGAATATATTTGACGGAAGTTTTTTTACGTTGTTATATTGTGAAGACATAAAATTCCGAATTACATATAATAGTATATTGAATTGATACGCTTGAATAGAAATGATCGTGACTGAAATGACAGAACGTGTAGACTGAATCGAAATGTTTGAATCGATTGATTTATCTCGATGAAAGAAAAAAGAGAGTAGACAAGAAAAATATAAAATTATTATGCATAATTCTCGATATTCCAAAGAATTATTTGGAGATAGAGGTAAAGTACGAATTACAAAATATCATGCAAATATCAAAGAGAAAAATTAAAGGACAAAACACGAGAAAACGCGTCACTTCTTTTCCTCCTAAAAAAAAACAACAACAATAAAAAAACAAAAATTTGCGTCTATTACAGACACGAGTAAAGTTCAAATTATAAAGAAAGAAAGAAAGAAAAAAAAACAAAAAACAAATATCAAAGAGAAAATTTGCAAGACAAAAAAATGAGAAAACGGGTCGCTTCTTCCCCCGCCCTCCTCAACCCTCGCCCCACCAACTCATCCAAACGAGAAAAAAATTGTATTTCTCCCAGGTGGAGGTAAAAGTACGAATAACGAAAAATAAAAGAAACTTTAGAGAGGAAACATTTCAAGATAACACGTGAGAAAGGGGTGCATTGCTACATTCTCGTTGCATCAAAAAAAAAAAACAAAGAAAAAAAAGGACCATATTTATTACTAGGTACGAGTGAAGTCCATGTTACAAAAAAAAAAAAAGAAAGAAAGAAAGATAAAGAACGATAATACAAATATTAAAAAGAGAAAAATTACTAAGGGAAAAATTTTAAAAGAATGAACGATGAGAAAACACGTCGCTTTACACTCTCTCTCTCTCTCTTTCTCTTTCTCTCTCTCTCTCTCTCTCTCACACACTCTCTCCCTCTTACTCTCTCTCTCTCTCTCTCTCTCTCTCTCTCTCTCACTTTCTCTCTCTTTCTTTAGGGGGAGAAAAATGGTACAATTCGTTTTTGAAGAATAGAGATAGAAAGAAGAAAGAAAGATAGATATATAGATAGATAGATAGAGATAGATAGATAGGTAGAGAGAGAGAGAGAGAGAGAGAGAGAGAGAGAGAGAGAGAGAGAGAGAGAGAGAGAGAAAACATTAGGTAAGAATTAAGACGAGCAGGCTAACTTCCACGTCGGTAGTCTCAATCTTCCTCTGAAATTTCCCGAAAGAAGAAAAAGAAGAAGGAAAAGAAGAAAAAAAAACGAAGCAGAATGAGAAGAAGAAGAAAAAGAAGACGAAGCAGAAGAAGAAGAAGAAGAAGACGAAACAGAAGAAGAAGAAAATAGAGAAAAGAGATAGAGTATACGTTCTGCATGTGTATATATATGAGAGATAGAAAGAGATGGAGGATCTTCCAGCGTCTGCGAGCGTCCTTACGATCTTTGCTTTACCCAATATCTTCTTGGCTTCACGCTCAACGGGTCCTTCCACTGCGACGTTTAGCCTTCCTGGTGGGGGTACTTTTATTAAAACTCCCGTCAATAGTGCGGCGAGGAGGTGGAGGAAGGGGAGGGAGAACGAGGAGGTGGAGGTGGAGAACGAGGATGAGGAGGATGAGGAGGAGGAGGAGAAAGAGGAGGAGGACGAGGACGACGACGACGAGGAGGAGGAGGATGGTGTGGGTGGATAGGAGAAAGAGAGAGAGAGAGAGAGAGAGAGAGAGAGAAAGAGAGAGAGAGAGAGAGAGAGAGAGAGAGAGAGAGAGAGAGAGAGACTCCTACTACAGACCGAAGCTTGCGCTTTATACAATGCTACAGCACGCTGCTAGAGTCCTCGCATTGGTAGAAGCTCGTGAAAAATCCAAATCACGATGGTGACGGTTTGTCGAGGCCTGAGGTCTTATCTCAAACGGATTAAAAATTCTTTTAACGATTGAACATGAAACCTGCCAGCAGCAGGATGGTGTGCTCGTCGTGGTGGTCATGATGGTTGGTGGTGGTGCTAGTTGAAAACGGGGAGAGGTTTGATTGCAGTTGAAACACGTTGTTATTGTTGTTGTCGTCGTTGTTGTCGTCGTTGTCGCCATCGACGTCGATGTGATTTTGATTATTAACACTTAAACCATTGAAATATTTTCTATAAAGAGTAATATCTTGCTCCGAATTTTTTGTTTTTCTTTTTTTCCTTGAAACGCCAAAGTTTTCTTCGAAGAAAAATAAAGAAGAAAAGAAAGAAGAAATTTCGACGAGGTCTTTTCTTTTCCTTCTTCTTCTTCTTTCCATTTGATTCTTTTCGGATAAAGATTCATGCGCTTTCTTCCTTCTCTTTTATTTATTTTTTTTCCAACTTCATTCTTCCTCCTTCAACGTATAACGTGCATTGGTCACACTTCCTTGGAATATTTTTGGAGGAAGAATCTCCTTCCCCCCCTCTGTATATTTCGTACGTATTTAAGGGATTACTTCCGGTTGAATTCTATAAAATGTTCGTGATATCGGATGAGGAACGAGCGACTGACTTGAAAACGTCTTTTGTATCTTATTCCCTTTTCGCTTTTTTAATTAAACTTTCGTACGATACTCGAAGGGATAAAAAGTCGGATCTCGGCTTTAGCCTATCCGCTCCTTTCCCTCCCCATCCCACCCAAACACCATCCCTCCCCGGCCACCTGCCATATTGTATATCCATCGAGGACAGTAGCTTGCGCCTTTCTAAAGCCAACGATTACTATCCTTCTTGATTATTCCTAGAGATATTCTCTCCTTCTTGCTAATATCGTATAAGATAGAAACACTTTTGAAATATCCCTTCCGTCTTCCACCCTCCCTCCCACCTTACCTCCGATGTATGATAATATAGGAACGTATCGCGACATTTTAAATATCCTAATTTATAATACATTTAAATGTACGAATTTTTCGTAAAGAATTCATAAAGAATTATATATATATATATATATATATATATATATATATATATATATGCATATGTTAGATATAAAATACAAGAAAATATTTAAAAATTTTCTATCCTATGTATATTAATTTCTTGAATTTCATAACGATTTATTCACGCAGATACACACCCACATACACACCCATACACACACGTATACACGTATAGACGTATATGACGGAAACACACGACAGAGAGACAGAGATACAGAGAAATAGAGAGTGGTATATATATATATATATATATATATAGAGAGAGAGAGAGAGAGAGAGAGAGATAGATATAGAGGGAGGACATACGCACACACAGTTTCAAGGAGAGAATCCAAAAGCATACACGTGACCGACCACCGTGGACCTCACGCATGCCCCGTTTAATACCACAGCTTGACGGCCTGGTCGGTATGTGCGCGGGGTTGGTAGGTATATTGGCGCCCGCCGTTAAGCTCATGTTGATCCCTTGTACCACCCTAGAGGCTCTTTATTCGCAGAGACTCCCTCTCCCGAGCCCTTGTCCCTCAGACACCAAGCTAAACCTAGGAGTTAACCTTCGAGAATTTTTATATTAGAACGTAAAAGTAAAATGATTGATTTTCTCTTATTTTTCATTATTTATCAATCGATCATACGTTCCTATTTTTAACACCGAAAACCCCTTTTATCGGATTCCTTTTAGATCCCTTAATAGATCGGGCGCGGTCGAAGTATATAAAATACTATTTTCATCGCTATTTTCTTTTTTTTCTTTCTTCCTTTCTCTCTCTCTCTTTCTCTCTCTGTTCTCTTCTTTTTCCTTTTTTTTTTTTATTTATTTTATATCATCCTCGTACATACGCGCACGTAGGCATCGTAGCACTTTTTCCGTAACCTCCCAGTCATCCTTTCCTCCCATTACCCCTCGCTCCCTCGCGACCCCTTCTTCCAACGTTTCATTAAATACTTTATTAATCTCGATTATTGTACCAACATATGTCGGCTTTCCGACAGAGATAACGCACAATCGATCGACACGGCCTTTCTCATCTCATGCGAACCCGAACCTGTACATACACTGTTATCGTACTATTATAGATTGTCGCGCTTGGTTTTGTTTTAACGTGCCGGATATACATATATCGGGATGTACTGTTATTAATGAAATCGAACACGAAAAACGGCTCGATTGTACGCGTATTACATGCGATAAACAGGTTTATTCTGAAGTGTGACGAATAGAGGAGATGGGAGGAAGGTGACGGAAGAGGAGAACGAGGAGAAGGAGGAGGGGTAGGAGAGGAAAGAGGAGGTGCGTCAGGAAAATCGATAAGATTCAACCTTTTTTCCCTTTCTTCCTTTTCTTTTTCTTTTTTCCTTCTTCCTTTATTCCTTATTTTTTCTTTTTTTTTCCCATCTCAAAGCGATGATTGTTCGATCTTCTCTTACGGTTTCTCTTAGTTCTTTTTCTTTTTTTTTAATTGTTTTTTTCTTTCGGTTTTTTAATTAATTAATTAATTTTTTCCTTTTTTTCTCTCTTTCATTCGAAACCCGTTCGAAACCCGTTCAAACCTATTCTATCTATCTATTTATCTATCTATCTATCATTATCATTTGCAACAGTCCACATTCTAGCGAATCGATGATTTTGTTTTTAATCACTTACAAATCGAGAGAAATATTTTTCTTTTTACTTTTCTTCAAGATTCGTTAACGCTCGACAGGGCATAACGAATATTTTCTCGTTAATATAAAAATATTTATCGTTGCTTCTGTCGTAGCTCGATCCTTAAGTTTTGTCACTTATCGTTATCGCATATATAACATGCATATATGTATATTTAATATAGCGATCGTTAATAAAGTTGTCCGTGGTATTTCAAAGTCAAAGGTGTTGGAACTCCGCCCAAACGGGAGACCGCCGGGTTTAATGTCAGCCATGTTAAAGACTTAGACACGCGTCTGCATCGTAACGCGTCACCGCACATAAATAATTAATGGTCATTTATCAGTAGCGGTTATAAACCATCCAAACGCGCCGGCCCCTACACACCACTGTTCATGGTGAAACCAACCGCTGGGAATATTTCCTTGGTTGTTTCAAATACGTTTCTCTCCCTCTCTCTCTCTCTCTCTCTCTCTCTCTCTCTCTCTCTCTCTCTTTGATATCTCGTTTCTTTAATTTTCGATAAAAAATTATATCGTACGTTATATTCCACGTTCGTTTAGATATATATATTTACATAATAATATTATTTCGTATGAAATCAATATTTCGAGGATTTCGAAGAATTCGAAATTGACAAGTATCGCGTGTAAATTTTTAAAAAGGATGAGAACCATTCCTCTCTCTCGCCTCCCCCTTCACCCCACCTGTGCCTGGTAATCCTTCTTCGATTTTAGGAAAATTTGGGGCGACACTAATTTATGGAGAACGTTTGAGTCGCTCCGTTATCGTTGGGATAAGGAGTAACAATTTTATATTTATTTATTTTTTTATTCCTTCTACTTTTTTTTTTATTTTGTTTTATTTCTGTTGGTTTCGTTTCGTTTCGTTTCATATATATCCAACCAATCGATAATCCGTGCTGATTCGATTAAAAAAGATTTCGTTAACGAGATGAATTGCAAGCTTATCCAAAGGATTTTTGTTTGCAAATTTATTGATAACGTGACTATTCGATACAAAAAAAAAGAGAGGAAGACGAAAATATTCATTTTGATCGACGAAAAGAGAGAGAGAAAGAGAGAGAGAAAGAGAGAGAGAGAGAGAGAGAGAGAGAGAGAGTGTGTGTATGTGTGTATATAGAACGAGACCAAATTCTGAATAACGTTTTCTACGCGTTCATAGGAAAACTAGGTCCCCGTTGGACGGCAACAGATTTTCGTGGAAAATTTTTCAACCAATTACGTTTAACAGCGGCGCGAGGAGAGTTTCCATCGCGATATACGACTCAGCGAGCAGACATTATCAATTTGTGAGTATGCCAGGGCGCGAAACTGATTTCGTTCTAGCAGATACGAAATACGGTGGAACGCATAATTAAATAAAGCTGGTGATATTTATGAAGTAGGCTTTTCAAATATATTATATATATATATATTTCTCCCTCTCTCTCTCTCTCTCTCTCTCTCTCTCTCTCTCTCTCTCTCTCTCTCTGTCTCTCTGTCTCTCTGTCTCTGTCTATCACTTCATTGATCTATCCCCTTATTGCAATATGGATCCTGCTGCTGGGCAAAAGGTGTATATACGTCCCACGGGGCGATTCGTGGTCGCGTGTCTGGCACGTGTCAGAGATTACTAATTATGCCCCAAGAACGATCATAATATCCAGGAAAACCCGCTTTGAACAGTGCATAGATACAGTTAATATCCGTCCATTGCAAACACATCGGCTCATTCGGAGCCAAGTCTCCTATGAATAAAGTTTCTTACCTAAGGGATCCATGGATATTTGATTTTCACACATAAGGAGCAATGTTTTCTTCTCTCTCTCTCTTTCTCTCTCTCTCTCTCTCTCTCTATCTTTCTATCTTGTTCTCTCTCTTTCTTTCTCCTCAAGAACTCTGATCTTCGCCATCGCTTCGTTTTTAATCTCGCCGCATCTTCTTTGACCGACTTTTCAATCCTTCTTCCTATATTCGTACGCGTTTTTTCTTTCTTTTTTTTTTTTTTAATTTTTTTTCTTTACAAACAGAAGAAGCCTCGGAGAGATTGAACGAAGAGTCACATTTTTCATATAAAGCTTTGAGATTGATACTCGTCCTGTCCGTGATGGGATAGGACTTGGAAATGGTGGATAAGACAAGAAAGAGAAAAGGAAAGAGAAAGAGAGGGTGAGAGAGAGAGAGAGAGAGAGAGAAAACAAAAAAAAAATATAGAGAGAGATAAAATATGAATCCGTTTGGGTAGGACGGTATGAAAAGTGTTTAAATTAAAACGATTGAGATTTGTTTGTCGAACAACAATCGTAGTTGATGGTCGAACGGATGGAAAAGCGCCGATCGCGTTTTGTCCTCGGCCAGTAATAATATTTGACGTTGAACGGTCGATTAGGAATGTTTCTTCGTTTCCCTCCGTTAAGAATATCTTACGAATAAATTCGTAATGATGACAGCGTGGATTAAAATGAAGTATTGATCGAGCCAACGAACGTTCGTTTTCTCGTTCGTTTTCTCCTGAAAATTTTCAAAGAAAGAAAGGAGGAATTAAAAAGAGAAATGAATCGTCGATTAGAAAAAGAAACAATGAAAAAGGAAAGAAGAAACGAAAGAACAAAAATAAAATAAAAGAATGGAAATATTTTTCATAATAAGACGTTAGTAGTACGGCGAACGAAAGGGGGGGGAGGGGAAAGATGACTTATAAGAGACGAACGGTGGGCTTGGTGTCAGTATCTCGATCGAGTTTCCCATGAACTTATGGACCACGCTCGCGTGTCATCCGTCGCCACGTGACCTCTGTCAATACGATATATACCGAGGTAGCCGGGGGCCCCCACCTTCCTCTCTCGTCATTGAATTCGTACGAGCAACTCGGTACGAAATCTTTTCCCTATTCTAACTATTTCTTTCCCTTTCTTGCAAAGCAAACTCGCCGAAGTATTTGCAAACCGTCGGACTCTACGAAATTGCTCGGCGACCAATCAGGAAAAACAAGGGTGTTGCTTGCTTGCTTGCTTGCTTGCTCATAACTACTCCGATTCCTGGGAAAAATTTTTCTTTTTCCACAAATCGAACGAATCGTTTCAGAGTTGAATACGTTTCAGAGTTCATGTCGATGTTATCCCCCGTTATATCGATGTTTCAACGTCAATTTCGCGTTCTGCCTTTTTATTTATTTCTTTATTTATTCTTTTCTGTTTTAATCCGTTACGACATTTCGTGCAAATAAAATGGACAGTGTACGGAGCGTATGAATTGAGAACGAAACGTCGATTAATTGGTTTAGTAATCAATTAGATCGATCGAAATTTATGTATTAATCTTGTGAGATTAAATACGCATATAGTGGTATATAGGGTACAGATGTATGTATATTATGTAGTTGTATTTTAAAACGTTCTTGGAGTGTATAATATCTCTGATATGATAAGCGTGTGTTTCTTTTTTTTACGAGTTTACGTTTAAGTACGTATTCTTGACGTTCAGTCTTCATAGTTTTATGTCTTCTGTATAGTATATACATATATATATATATATATATATATATTATAGAAAAAAAAAATGTACGCAATATAATACACGTGTTTGCTGTAAATAAAATATTTTATTAGTAGAAATAATTAATGAAAATTAATTTTATCAAAATATAATAGATATAATCGACATATATGTATGTATGTATGTATGGATGTATGTAATGTTCGTTATAAAATAATAATATCAAGATATTATATCACAATATAATTGATCACGATATTAATAATATTACAGTATATATGAAACGTCTGTTCGACAGTGTATTAGGGTGTCCTCTACGTTTTTTCCGTATCGCGTCGAAAAGGAGGAAGAAACTTATGGACAACCTAACATTCGTACAAAAATTTATTTAACAACATTGATACTAATCGTCGTCGTCGTCGTCGTCTTCGTTGGAAAATAAAATATTTTTTATAGAAACAAAAATTCTTTATCTCATGACGTCGGGACGAACAAAAAAATTTTTCGCGAAATTTGTTTTCTTTTACTCCTTCAAAAAGAAAAAAAAAAGAAACGTCGAACGATATAAATCGAGATTGAGATACAGCATGAGGGAATTGTTAGAGGGATGAATAATTTCATGGCGGTACAACGCGGATATTTTCACCTCGGCGGGTTAAATTTTATCGGCCGTACGATAAAAGAAGATCGAGGGTGGTGCAACATCGAGCAGCCCTTGATGGTGGACCGGTTAAGGATGATCGTGTATCGTCGTACGGCACGTCACGTGACGGCACGTGCCAGATGAGATGCATTCAAGCGACTGGAAAATCGTTCTTTGAAGTTTCAAATTTTAACTTTAATCGCGATCTAACTAACGCGATCTCACCTACGCCATCGGGATCGTTCGAGCAAGTTGTGCGTATCTAGTTATTTTTTTTTTTCTTTTTGTTTGAATACGAATCGATAACGTTAAAGATAGATAAATATAGATAGATAGTTAGATAGATAAATAGATAGATGGTTAAATTTTAAATAGGAAAAATAAAAGATGTATGTGTGTGTATGTGTATTATATATATGACTCAATATACGTGTATATATATATATATATATATATATATATATATATATATATATATATATATATTGAGTCGTATACGTTATCGTACTTTTCTTTTATGAAAGTTCTTCGTAAGAGATGTTTTATACGCCCCATCATTGTGCGAATATACCATGCAACGAGAAAGGAGAATAAAAGAGAGAGATAGAGAGAGAGAAATAGAGAAAGAAATAGAGAGAGAAATAGAGAAAGAGAAAAGCAGTGCGAAAGGTGAGAGAAGTTTCGTTGAAGCGTGATTTGAATTCAAGATTAGACGAGAGAGCGACTGGGGCTAACAGGCCAAGGAAAAGAAACATTCGCTGACACCATGAATATAAAAAAATTCTATCGAATAAATATTCAACAGAAGCAACGAAAATCTTCATGCTTACTTATTCGAAAAATTCTTTCTCTCTCTCTCTCTCTCTCTCTCTCTCTCTCAGATTAGACTCTTTATTGTCCAGCTTTGATATTCGCACGAGAATCATTATAGTAAACTTATTCATTAAATTATTTTCGAGATCTCTCTCTCTCTCTCTCTCTCTTTCTCTCTCTCTCTCTGTCTCTTTGTCTATCTGTCTGTTCTTCTAAATATTGATTATAACATTCCATTCTTCTTCCTCATCTATGTATTTTTCTCGATTATGAAGTATGCTTTAATATTAAATATTACGTTTGTTATTAAAAAAAAATGTTTTCTTTTAATTAATGCGACTGTCGTATAAAAAATTAAAGTGAACGTTTTAAAAATTTCTTTACACACACACACACACACACACACAGATAGACAGACATAAGCAACACATTTAATTATATTTCTCCGATCGATAAGAATCAAATGAATTGATGAAAAAAAAATTTTAAATACACACACACACACACGCGTACGTAAATAGATACAAACATAAATAACGATTAGATAAAAACATTATTATTACGATTTTCTAACCAATCCAATATGTTCGAAACTCGCAGCATTTCCTCATCAAAATATTAACGAATTAAAACGAGTAAGAACTCAAGATTAATATTATATAAACACTAACAGGACGTAGGATCGTTTGAATCATATCTGGACGATCCTTATATTATATAATCGTAGTAAAAAGGATAATCTAAATCTTACATAGCTCTTCGTGTTCGTAACTTACATAACATCTACGTTTCGACGCATGACGGTGAAAGTATAAAAAAAAAAAAAAAAAAACAAAAAAAAAAATTCCAATATAAATAAAGAAAGAGAAGGGCTCCCAGGATCGTCGGTACTTTGTTCGGTATCCGACACCGATCATCCTTTATTGAATCGAGCGATGCGCTCGTGCCAAAGAGTAGCAAGGATCAGAAGGAACGTAGGAGAACCCTTCTCTCTCCCCCCCCTCTCTCTCTCCTCTCTCCTCTCTCTGTCTCTCTCTCTCTCTCTCATTCTCTTTAGTATTTCACCGCTGGATACCCCAGGCTTGGCATTTCAGCATCGGAGAGGAGGAGGTGGTGGTGGTGATGGTGGAGGTTGTGTAGGTTGTGAAGGTGGTGGAGGAGGTGGAGGTGGTGGTGATGGCGTGGAGGAGCAGGAGAAGGAGGTGGCGGTAGCAGCAGCAGCAGCACAGCTGCTTTTCTCCGCTCAGCTCCGTTAGGCTTCTACGCTCGTGTAGAGCTCTACGCTTCTCGTCTAACGCTCTCGTTTCGCATACAGGGCGCCGCTCCGCATTCCTAACAAAGTAGTCATCACGCATTCCTGAAACGCAATCGCGAACCTCCACCCTCGTTAGCGAAAGATGGATTCGTGCGCGTTAGACTTCAAGAGAAATGCTTTATTACGTTTTTATATTATATATCGTTGTCGTAGCTATCGTTGATATTTGGACGGGGTAGTTTTATTTACTACGGAACGAAATTCATTGTACTTGAGGTCATTTTTCTCGGATCGTTTTTTTTATTGGTCGATACCACCAATATTAATGTACTGATCTATACCTACATACTTATGCATATGTTTATATATATATATGTTTATGCGTGGATTATTTCAAATGGGTCAATCGAATCATTTTTTTTTTGTATAAATTCGAAGGGCGTTATGTAATATTTCGAAGGGGTTCGTTATATTTTCTTTTTCTACTTTACGTGGACGTACTTATTTTTGTTCTCGTTTCTTTCTTTTCCTTTCCATCATCTCTTCAACATTATCGAAGATATTTTTTTATTTATACGATTATGCAATAAATCGTCGTAGATGTACATAGATACGTTTAAAGGAAATTATATTTTTATTATTTCTTTGTAGGACGATTAGAAAGGATATCTTCCCTCAAGGACGCTTTTATGTAACGCGAAGTAGCGTGTAAAGTGTAGTTTTTCGCTTGTTTTCTTTCGTATTTTTTGTTGTTGTTCTTCTTCTTATTATTATTATTATTTTTTTTTTCTTATTATTAGTTCATCATGTTCACCCATCGACCTGACAAATTTGAAAGGTTTTTATAAAAAAAAAGAAAAAAAAATTATAACCAGCAACTTGTTGCGCTATAAAAAGTGCCTCTCGTTGATTTTCACACATCTTGCATCGTAACATTTATTCCGACCGCGTTAGACGAATGTCCTGGAATATTATCGAGGCACTCTCGATACGTAACACGACAACACTTCTGAGTTCTCGAAAGGGAAGATAAATTCATTCTGTTCGACGCGACATACATGGCACGTGAACAGGTACGAGCACATCATCGAGTTTACCGTCACAATTTTTCTTACCATCAATTTGCGAAATATCTAACTGTTTTTATTTTCACGACAGATTATTTTACAAGTTTATTATTATTTGTTTATTCGTTTTTAAACAAGAAACAATGAAAGAAAAAAATTATGGAAAAATGTACGGTACGAATATATCCGTCGCGCAAAATTCTTATATCAACTTGAAAGATATTATCGATCCTACGATATCGATTACTGTATATCATGAACCGACAAATATAAAAAATTGATTTAAATATTTTCAAATAATTAATATCGAAATTAATAATAATGATAATAACAATAATAATAATAATAATAATAATCACGATGATAATAATAACGATAATAAAAATAAAATGTTAATGGATATATTTTAATAATTTGAAAACGATTTGCACGTATTAATAACAACAGTCCTTAAGATTTAACATTACAAATTTTATTATTATCTATTTATTTATTTATTTATTTATTTATTATCTTACAAAAAGAGAGAATGATAGAGAAAATGTATAATAAATAAGTATATTTCGATCAAACAAATTTCGATATTAATAGTTCAAAGATACTATCGATCGTACGATGTCGATTAAAGCATATCAATCAATGAGCATAACAAAATTAATTTAAATATTTTGTGATAATAAAATATAAATAATAATAATAATAATAATAATAATAATAATAATAATAATGGCAATGAAATTTTAATAAATCTATTTCTTAATCAGAAAATAACTAAACGATTTTGCACGTACGTAGGTACTATTGGTCCCTCTAATACGAACTTCCGCGTTTAAATGGTTAGATGTGTTCCAGCACATATTAGGATCTATAGTAATAGAGAGAGAGAGAGAGAGAGAGAGAGAGAGATAGGTCCCTCGATGCGTGACCAAAGGGTGTTTAGAAGGCCACATGCGGCTTCTCCCCCGCGGTATAATGCACGAACCGTATCGGCATAATTACACGGATAGCGTTAGTGTCACATCTCGAACAATGCCCGAAAAGAGGGAAGCAACCCACGTGGGGTAGGTGCACCTGCAAGAAATGATATTTCATCCGGCATGTACCAACGATTTTCAGTGCCTTTCATTCTACCGTCAAAGTCCTAAGGGTTCAATATGCCTACTCCCTAATTTCTATTATAACCAAGATAAGACTAGGTTAGATAATACTATTCTTGCACCGTGACCGATATTCTCTTTCACTTACTTTCTCCCTCTCTCTCTCTCTCTCTCTCTCTGTCTAATTTTAATCCATTTCTAGAGAAGGATATATATCATTGGTAATTTTGCAAATAATTTCATACCGTTTAATCATATATCAATATAGATTTTCTGATAAGAATCGTCGGTGAATGGTTATGGTAATTTTTAATATTATCGATTAAAAGTGTTTTCGTAGCGAGAGGATAAAAAGGAGAGAAAGAGAGAAATGAATGATTTCTTATACCTATCTTTTTTTTTCTATTAGTTTTTACGAAAAATCGTAAAATCTTAGAAATCCATCGATCGTCAGCAATACATTTTGATTTTCGTTTCTGCAAAAATATACGATCGTTAATTTCCCCTCCCCTCTCAAAAAAAATTTCTTTCTTTTCGATTTATTTCGATAAGATCGATGCAAATATCGCGATAACAATCGATAGCAAGTGAACACCGAAACAAGAAATTCAGGTATTATTTATTCGGCCAATTTTTTTTTTCATTAATTAACGTCGAGCGTTATAGACGTAACGTTGAGTGCCGTTGAAATAAATAGACAATATGTAGTGTACGAATATTTCGGTCGGGTATAAATGATTGAGTGTCATCGTTACGTCACTTATATTACGTATTGATATTTTATCACGAATACCGACGGGGAAGGTTGATTTTCGAATATCCGAACGAACATCGAAATATCTTCGACTTGATGAACAGAAATCGAAATAATTTTTAATAATATTGATTGGAACGAACGTAAGATGAGAGAATAAAGAGAGAAAGAGAGAGAGAGAGAGAGAGAGAGAGAGAGAGAGGGATAGAGAGAAAGAAAAAGAAAGGGATGATAGTGTCACCTATAATTTTTTGGGTCTCTCTATCCTTATCTGTTCTTTCACTTACTTTTCTTTTTTCTTTTTTTTTCTTTTCTAGAAAAATCGAGGGTGCTTAGAAATCCGTCGATTGTCCGCAACGTATGCTCGGTGTCGCGTCCGATTTAACGATTCTGAATAACCAGGGCGGTGATCGGGGACCCCCCTGGTCTGCACGTGTTTCCCTCGAAAAATACTTTGCATCACCATCACCGTCAACTTGATGCCCCTTTGTACGAGCAGCACGAAGGGGCATACCGGATTGACGAAAAGAGAGAGAGAGAGAGAGAGAGAGAGAGAGAGAGAGAGAGAGAGAGAGAGAGAGAGAGAGAGATAGATAGAGGGTGGATAGGAGAAAGAGAGAGAGAGAGAGAGAGAAAAAGAGAGAGAGAGTAGAGAAGGGAGGGAAGCTTCATACTCAACTAGGCGTATCATTGGGGGGATTCGTCCATGCAGCATGAAGAACAGAGACAAAGAGGCTATATAGGCTTTTATTTGGCAAACATTGCTGATAGACGACGCCGGACAAAGGACCGGCATTGTCGCGTATTTACGCGGACTGACAAACGACCAAATACTCTCCGTACACGTAGACTTTCATGAAATTCGCATGGGTCGGTCGGTTCGATCGGCGAATTCGTACGGATTTTCGCTCACTACCTTTCAATTTTTTTCTTTTTTATTTCTTTTTTTCTCAAACCAGTTCGACCGTTCGACACCGATTCGATCCGTGAGATTTATAGATACTATTCGATGATATTAATTTTTACTTTTTAAAAGCAAAAAAGGAAAAGAAAAGAAACTAACAATTTCTTGTCGTCGACCGTAAAACACGAAAATGCGTGCGTTCGTTCATATGTACGACGGTTGAGTATCGCTTATGGGAATACGATGATGGTGGTATGAACGGACGAATAATGTCGTTAAAAATGTTGATCGAGTTTTCAACGATATTCGTAGATATACGTTTTATATGCAGGGAATTCGAGGGAGTTCAAAGGAAAACGAGATATAGGTAGATAGATAGATAGATAGATAGATAGAGAGAGAGAGAGAGAGAGAGAGAGAGAGAGAGAGGGTGAACAAAAAAAATGTATACATACCCACATATACACACACCCACCCACCCACACAAACACATACACACACACACACACACAAATAAAAGATAAAAAGAAGGAAGGTGGAAAAGAGAGAAAACAGTGGTCCATTCGTTTAGGTTCGCTCGCAGAGAGCTCCGGCGTATGTACGTCGGTGTTGGTCCGGTGCGTTGGTCGCTAGAGATATTGATCTCCGTCTCGTCGAGAACGAAGGAGAGGATGGAAGGAAGGAAGGAAGGAAGGTAGGTAGGTAGATAGGTAGGTAGGTGGGTGGGTAGGTAGGTAGGTAGGTAGGTAGGTAGATAGATAGTTAGGTAGGTAGAGGTGTCGTTGGGGTTGAGAACCGCATCGTCCGGTACGTCCCCAATAGAGCAACGACAACAAGGGCGTATCCATGGGAAGCCAATCGCGTAGCACCTAGTGGAACAACTAAGGGGTAGTGGATAGATACGCCCTCTCTCTCTCTCTCTCTCCCTCTCCCCCTCTCTATCTATCCTCTCTCGTCCTCCGAACCGTGGACGAAGAGAAACGTATACGGTAAGACGAGGTGGTAGGGGAAAAGACGGGGAAGAGGACGAGGAGAGATGGGCGACTGGTCGAACGTGACGTGGGACAGGGGTGAGAGGTGAGGCTGTCGAGAGGGGTCACTGTTAAGGGGTGGGAGTTGAGTAGGTGGTTGATACCGATCATGGAAGGGAGAGAACATTGGAAATGGACAAAGAGCGACGAAGAGAGAGAGAGAGAGAGTAAGAAAGAGGGAGAGACAGAGAAGAAGGGAGAGTGAAAGAGAGGGGGGAAGCGTATCGGGGGTGGGAGCGAGGTAGAATTTTCATCGTCGATGCGGTGGGTTCACGTCAAAAAAGCTTCGGAAGTCGGCCTGGTGAGACACGAGTGTTACGCGTGAGACTGGACGCGCGTGTCCAAACTCGTGGAATTTTTCCTACACTCCCGTATTTCTGCCTCACGTTATTTTCCTTCTTTACTTCTCACTCCTTTTTTCTTTTTCCTTTTTTTTTTGTTTTAAAACCATTTTCGTCGTGGAGATCGAGATAAAGATATAGGATAGAGAGTAGAAATAGGAATACAAAGGGGGTTAAAAAGGGAGGAAACGAAGTGGAAGAAGAAGAGGAAGGAGAAAGAAAAGATAAAGAAGAAGAGGAAGAATAATAATAAGAAGACATAGAAGTAGAAGAAGAAGAAGAGAAAGAAATCTTTCCTCTTTCGTCGTCGATTTTTCGTCTCTCTCTCTCTCTCTCTCTCTCTCTCTCTCTCTCTCTCTTTCTTTTCATCGTCGTCTCTTTCGTTTGTGATAATCGCCGACGGGAAAGATGTGTTCGTTTCGTAAATCGGTGATCCTTAAAGAGATTCGTTCATTACGAAGCCCGATTCACGTAAAGGAGGTCCTCCGTGTCCTCTCTTGAGATTTCCCGCGCGATGTACGACGTCGTACGTACCGAGGGACCGGTAAAGTGTTGCCAGATCGCGTGTTCTCTTCTCGGGATCGTGCGACGATTGGTGAAGTCCATTCGTGACACGATGTTGGAATTCTTTACGCCAGTGCCAGGCTCATTGAATCGGCAGCCCGAACCGGGACAGCCCGTGTCTGCCGGACCATCGCTTCCATTTCGTTCAACGGGGGACAATAATAACGCAGGTCAGTTTCACGTATAATCTAAAGGGGGGAGAGGAAGAAGAAAGAAATAATAAAAAATAAAAAAAAAGGAACTAACGTATAGATCAGAAAATGGCGACGGGAGAACGCGACGGACCTGTCCGACGCGTTTCCAAAAAAAGGACGACCATTGCAAGAAGCGCCTACCATCGTCCCTACCGCTTAACGTTTCTTTTCTTTTACCTTTTTTTTTCCCCTTTTTTCTTTTCGTCCTTTTCTACGTTATCAATTCGATGATCTCTTTCCTAATCTTTGTTTCTTGTATTTTTTTTTTTGTCAGTAGCTTCACGTCGAAAGACGGAAAAAGAAAGCGCGACGATTTGCGTCGATCCGTAATCTCGATGATGGGGAATACCTAAAGCGAATTTGGTTTTCCGATTCGTTTATCGAACGAGCGTGAACGTGTATAAGATTTGAGTGACACTTTTTCTTTTCTTTTTTTTTTTTTTTTTCTTTCGGTCGAAACTGAAAGACGTCGAGAAGAAACGTCGAGAGCATCGCACGGCTTTATTGTAATATAACCAATCAATCAAATCCTTAACGTTTTATAAGACCGTTACATACGCGGATACACGAGCATGTAAATATTTTAATTTCTATACCGAGGAGAGATCCTTTTCCCATTAAATTCTAATCCCCAACGAATCGATCCCGTTATCGTTTTATCAGCGTTACGCGGCGATAAGCGTTCGAACGAATCTCGCTATGTTTCTACATGTCTCGTTGTATATTATTTTCTTTTCTCTCTCTCTCTCTCTTTGTTTTTCTTTCTTTTTTTCTTTCTTTCTTTCTTTCTTTCTTTCTTTTCATTTTAATTTAAGTCAAAGACAGATTTATAAGCCGTGAGGATGACACAAGGTAAGGCGCGGGGGCCCTTCTGGGTAGATACTTAACTAGAAATATAATATTAGGATGTCTGCCCCCTAAGTTCCTTCCGCGTCATGCTATGAATGACTAGGAAAAAGAAAAAGAAAGAAACTTACGGTACACCTTAATATTTTTCTCGGAAAAGAATGTTATTACCTGTCTAAAGGAAAACTCTTTTTGTAATGTCTTTATGATCGTTCCTCCCTTTCCCCCATTGAAACGACTTTACCACTAACGGTATCCTCGAAATGACCGTAGCGCTTGTTTTTCTTTCTCTTTCTTTTTCCCTTCTTTCCCTCAGAGGACAGTAATAACGACCGATAGTCAAATAAAATGTAATAAAACGAAAATTTAATAGCGTCCATAACCGAACTCGGTATAACGATTTTGCAGAATCGTCGGTTTCCGTCAAGACGGAATCCGGGCTACTGGAAACGATCTGCGCTGGATGCGGGCGTACGATCACGGATAAGTACGTGATGAGAGTAATGGAAAGAAACTATCACGAGGAGTGCCTCTCCTGTGCGGCATGCGCCGCGCCGTTGTCGCAATCCTGTTTCATACGTGACCTCAAGTTTTACTGTCGATCCGATTACGAGAGGATCTTTAGCGTTAAGTGCGCCCGATGCATGGAAAGGATCAGCTGCAGCGAGATGGTCATGAGAGTTGCCGGCTTGATCTTCCACATGGAATGTTTCGCCTGCTGCATGTGCGGCCAACCGTTGCAAAGAGGCGCCCATTATATTTTGCGCCAGGGACAACCGATCTGCATTCAAGACTTGGAACACGAGCTTTACATGAAAAGTCCTCAAGGTTAGTCGGAACAAAACGTATATAAAATACGTATGTCGATCCTTAAATTTTAATCGACCTATCTTTCCTTCCTCGTTCTCTTACCTCTTTAAAATTTTTTGTTTCCTGTTTCTTTTTTTTTTTTTTTGTTTTTTTTTCACGTTCACTACCTTTCCTTTTCGCGTTATACCGCATCCGACCACACCAGCACCAAGCACCAGCACCACCACTCACACAATGTTTATTTATCAACGAAGAAGGTTCACGCGATTATCCTTCTTCGAAGATCTCTATAACGTTCAACGTTTCAAATCCCGTAACTCCCCGTATAGATCGCCACGTAGTATCTCGATTTAGGGTACCACTATTTGCATCTATCCGTACCGTATTATTTCTCGCTGAACGTTTCTCTCTTACGTGTGGAACACGTGAGATTGATCCAATCTAATAGGTATATTCGTAGAAGTAGGTAGGTCTGTTTGTTATCTCAACGGTTCACGACGATCAGACAAATTCGAGGCGATTCAATCTCGCAAAAGAAAAAGAAAAATAAGAATAAGAAAACGAGAAAGAAAATAGATAAAAAATAAAGCGTATATATATATATATATATATATATATATATATATATTGAAATTGTAATTACCTTGGATATAACGATAGGATCTGTCATTTTCGAAGATATTTTTTGTCGTATCGCACTCGCTTATCACTTGCAATAATCCTATCGAATCAATCGATCGATGATCGACCGTCTATCGTCGATCACGAATATTTATTTGACAAAGGCGCTTTTCGTATTTCAATTGATACTTATTAACAACATTAGAAACTAATGGACGATATGAAAAAAAAAACAAACAAAAAAGATAAAATAAAATCAATCACGTTTTCTATTAAGCCAGCGCCATATGCAAACGTATTGTATAGTACATACCTTGTTGCATTGTTCGCAGGTTGTTGTACTACAATCTAAAGACATCCAAAGTAAAAACCTTCAAGAATTTCGAAACAAGGCTGTCTCTTTCCAAGGTAATTACAAATTAAGCAAGCGTAATTAGAAGAAGCGTGATTACGAAATAAATTAACAAAAACAGAGAAGATAGTAATATTGTAAATACATCGAATACCAAATATATATATATATATATATATATATATATATATATGTGTGTGTATATATGTATATATGTATATTATTGAAGCACGAGAAAGCAAAGTCAAACAACAAGCTTTTTTCTTCACTTTTTGTTTTTATTCCGTAACTTCTATGCCTTTGAAATTATGAATGCCTTGTGAAGATAATCCGTTCTTAGAAAAACGCGTCTTCTAAGAGCAGATAATTAGTTTTTGATCCGATTATCGACTTTGCCTATGCTTGCTTCAATGTTTGTTTTTCCCATTCGTTTTTTGCTACCTATTTGTCTTCCGTCCGGTTACGACTTTAAATATAAATTCGTTACCGTAACTCTTTATACAATCTTTCCGACAAAGACATACATCAAGTCATAAACAATTTGAAGGAATGTCTTTGTCATTGCGTAGCCAATCAACATCGTTCTTCCCTTCCCTTTCCTTCGCGAATATGTCGGACTTACTTAATATTTGGAGAAGTGCCGTGGTCAGTATCGAACAGGCAGTCAGCGAATTAATTTTAAACGAAAAAGAGCTATCAAGTCTTAGTCATAATCAGCCAAGAATTATTCCTAATTACCAACTTAGACAATCTGAACGCCTTGCATATCGGATCATTGTACGTCACAATCACGACGTTACATATCATTGTCAGAACACAACGCAACATCTACAGTTCACTCCAATAAATCATTTGTTGGTACATTAAACGGCGCTATATCTTACGCGCAACCTAACCAAGAGACAACGCAGGATCCACTTAGGCGAGCGATATTGGCTAACAGCCTTCGGTTACCTAGCATAGTGTTACCGCCCTTTTCATCGTCGTCAGTGGATCTATAATTCTAACGCTAAGAAAGAGACGAAGGACAGTTTCTCTGTGCGAATTGACCTTCATCGCTGGTACGGTACGAGACGCCTATCTTCATACGCTCTCATAATTGTGCCGTGCGCAACATATATATATATATATATATATATATATATATATATATATATATATATATATATGTACGTACGTATGTAGATATATACACAGAGTGTCCTAGGTTTAAACGATCAAACTTCACCATGAATTCACCATATGTTCTGTACGACTAGAAATACGAAAGAAACAAAAGAAATAAAAAAACGGAAATGTTATATGTAAACCTAGTTGTTGTTGACGAAGGTGTCTTATAAAGAAAAAAATAAGATTTGAAAAAGAAAAATATGAAATCTATAAGAAACATAACGTGTTCGTTGTCGACAACATAGCAACGTAAAAATGTAACAATTTAACATACAATTTCAAGGATTGATTGAAATAACTTTGAAACTTCTCGAAAATATGAAATTTTGTAGTATAATAAGCTCGATTCACTTGAAAGTCTTGACGGATTATTGTCAAGGCTTTCGAACGAATAAATATAAATATATATAAATAAATTTTTTTCTATACCAAATTAATAATAAAACAGACAATAATATAATTAACGTATAATATATATATATACTTATATATATATATATATATATATATATATATATATATATATATTTACTAACGCGATATATAAATATTTATATTTATATAACATTAAATTTTTGTCTTTTTTTATTTCTATACTATTATAACATGAAACATTAGATGTAAATGAAGTTCGATCATTATGACACGAGTACGCGCCCACCTTGTAAATAAATACGAGAGAGCATAGAGTTAGGAGAGCTTGTAATTAATTTTATTTTATTTTTATTGTTATTTTTTTTTTCTAAATAAGAACGATTGCAAACTTTAGGACATCGTCGTCGTACGAGATCATTGCCCGATTAAAATAGGTCCTCATCCACTGAATTCGTTTCGTAAGATAGTGTAGTGTAAGTGGATGGTGTCGGTATTATGTCAGACCAAGAGAGAGACGTTTCTATCTACTTTCTATATTCGAACGTGATATCTTTCACGAGCACATAATAACGTATCATTTGAGTGTATTCTCACGTGAATCCAGTATCACGTTGTAAGAAGAAGAAGAAGAAGAAAAAGAAAAAGAAAAAAAAGCCTTTCGTAAGATGACAGTAATCGTACCACTCAAAGTAACGACCCTTCCCTCCTCCCTCATTCTCTTATTTCCTCTCTCCTACTACCCCTCCTTCTCCTTCTCCCCTCTTCCTTCTCCTACTCTTTCTCCTCTTTCTCCTCTTTCTCCTCTTTCTCTTCTTCTTTCTCATTTAAAGTACACAACAATCGCTACATCCAGAATTTCTAAAGCTAAGAGCAACAGTTCTGACTTCCTCCAAGTTTCGCCAAGTTTCCAAAGACCTTTCTTCCCTTTCCCTCCCCCCCTTTCTCTCACCCTCTCTCTCACCCTCTCTCTCTCTCTCTCTCTTTCTCTCTCAGCTGGAAACGGTATCAACGTTTATTCCCTCATCGAGAGGTGGCGCCTTTGAACTCACAGATCAATACTCGTCCGACGGACGAATCACCTTTTTTTCCCTTCATTTTATTTTTTTCTCTTCCTCTCTTCCTCTCTCTCTCTCTCTCTCTCTCTCTTTCTCTCTCTCTTTTCTTCTTGTCTTTTTCTTTTCTCTTTTGAAAAATAAAATATCATATATAACGGAGTCTCTCGTTCGTCGATTGAGTTCTCCGAAGTTTAAACAAAATCGAAGAAGATAGGATTTTTTATTTTTTGCGTTTTTTTTTAAATGGACCAATCGTGGATGTACAGATCGGACGAATCATTGAATTTGTACGATATTATTCGCGTCTTGTATTTTCTTTTATTTGTCCTACGAATAACTGTTTCTTGAGTTTAGGTATTAAGCGACGTCGTATTAATTTCAAAGCTTGTGTTAAAATAATTCGTAATGAGTGTTTTTCTTTTTATTTGTGCACGAATATTCATGGAGTTTGTTTCTCTAAAAAAAAAGAAAAAAAATTCAAGTTTCATTATATCATTGTTAGAACTTAACGAAATTTTGTCATTTCGTTGATACAACGTAGATCGTCGATTAATGATACATTTTTTTCCTACAGATGACGATTTATTGGATGAAAATCGGCCACGAGATGGCCGAAGAGGACCTAAACGACCACGAACCATCCTCACGTCGGCTCAAAGGCGACAGTTCAAAGCGTCCTTTGAAGTCTCGCCAAAGCCTTGCAGGAAGGTCAGAGAGGCCTTGGCAAAGGACACGGGTCTCAGCGTTCGCGTCGTTCAAGTTTGGTTTCAAAATCAAAGGGCGAAAATGAAGAAGCTACAGAGGAAAGCGAAAACAGAACCTGGATCGGACAAAGAGCCTAAGGAAGAAAGAAGGACGGAAAGTCCTCATAGCGACCATAGTAAGTTCTTTCGTTCATTTGAATTACAATTTTTTCATATTCCCTAGACCGGGAATATGTCGTAAAAAGATTTCACATGAAAATTTTTCATCGACCCGATCTTCTCACACAAAAAACGTTTTATGCAATGATTTTATAACGATCTCTTTTTTTAATTTTTTTCTTTATATATATAATACCTCTACACAATGATTTTATACGAAGAACGTTTCTCATATCGAGATTTTTTATGCGAACGTTTAATAAAACACTTTTGTACAAACGTTTCATACATAGATTCAATGTTAACATTACGTTACGTAGATTTCATACAAATGTTGTATATCCAATGATTTTATATTAACATTTTTTTTTCTTTTC
>OU426993.1:1641219-1646219 GCA_911387935.1 Dolichovespula saxonica
TCCATTATAATCGGATTGTCTTATACAATGATTTGGTTCATAACTTTTCATTGGTTAATTTGCACCTATCTAGTTTTTCTTTATCTCCTTTTTTCTTTTTCTTTTTCTTTTTTTCTTTATAATTCTTTATCTTCTACGAACGTGACGAGCATTCAATTTTGTTGATTCTGTTTTTTTTTTCTTTTTTTTTTTTTAAAGGAGTAAATTATAATATAAAAGGTATGGTAATCTGTTTATATATTTTATTATTTTTTTTTTGTTTTTTGGAAAGAGTTACGAAATAATTCTTAGACGAGGAAATAAATGATTAATGATTGATTAATTAGGGCCGATTATTTCACACAACCTAGTTATCACATTGATTGTTTGTTCAAAATTGTTGACACTTTCAAGAAATAACAATCAATGATCGATTGAACAGAATCAATTATTTTGTACTGATTACATTTTTCCTTTTTCTCTTTCCTTTTTTTTCTTCAATTTTGAATTTTTAACAAATCGAATTTCTACGAGGGATAACCAATGATAGTTGTCATCAAATTTTTCTATGTTTTATTTTTTAAAAAAGTATAAAGCATAATAATACAAAGTAAAAAAAATGTCTGAATATTTCCTGATATCTTTACATAGAAAAATTTTATGAAAATAATTATTGGACGAATCTGTCGATCGAATCTGTTCATCGAATTTTCATCGCACTCGTTCTTACTTATTAATTTTCATTCGATACAATAAACGGTAAAAAGAAAAAGAAGAAAAAAAAGAAAATTCAGAAAAGAAAGAAGAATTTGAATAATTCTTAAGTTAAATAACGTTCAAAATAATGATTAATTGATCGAATAAGTAATTAATCGAGTAATACTTACACGTTACCAATGTAACGATAGTTCTGCAAACGTATTCCCAAAAGAGTTTACGATTTTGTATACGTTGATCAAGGTAAGTCTTCCAGATTATTTCAACAGGTACGTATCCTTGTAACGCGTAAGTTATAAAAATTGCTATAGCAAACATGATCTTGATGGATTGTGCCATTCTATCGGAAGACAAAGAAAAATATTTTATTCATTCATTTAACATGCTATTAATTTTATCATCATCATAATCATTATCGTTATTATTTTTTCCATCCTTATTCTTTCTTTCTTTTATTTTATTTTATTTTATCTTTTTTTTTAATTTTTTTTTTTTTTCGTTAAGATTCACACAATGGTTACTTACACTTGATCTTCCGGTAAATTAAACGTGACACTTCCGCTAGCTTTCGAACCATATTTGAGATAACCAAAGAAACCCATAAGAATGTAGAGAGTAACGATAACCGTCATACCAATGTTGAGAACACCACAATATCCTCCAAAATATTGCGGGGTCTTCATATTATTTTCCAATGCTATTATCTGTAATGTATGATATATACATATATATTTATTTGAGAACCACTGGGATATTTTCGAGTAATCATGGTAGGTTATTAAAGTAAAGCAGGAGCATTGGTGCGATACATAGTTACTGTCTTCTTCAATGCCGCACTCTCGACTATGCACGCATAACATACTGGGTAACCAATTTGAATGACGAAGATTAAATTCGAATTGATCGCCGAAATAGATGAATGTATTCAGACGCATAATCTCGCTCGATATAATAAAATTCCCGTTGACGAAAATCCTACGAATGATAGTTCCGTTCCCAATTATCGATTGTCATCGAATATATTTCGGATCTGTACGAACGCGTCATAGAATCGTCGTGCCACGGACACGTAATTTGGCACGGGATAATAAAATTCCCGTCAATAATTCTACGAACGATCATAGTTCCCCATCATCGATCATCATTAAAGATTTCAATCGGAAACGATCCGCGTTATGGAATCGATAAAAAGAAGAGGGAAAAAAAAAGTAAAATAAAATAATGAAATATCAGAGACACCCGTTATAAACCGAGCACTTAATAATTTACGAGACGGTGTCATTGAATCCGTTCATCAAGCGTCGACTATTTCTGATGTCTTCTATAACCCCGTTGGGTTATCTCACATTTCAATGATCTTAGATAAATAAAATTTTCGATAAATCGATCGTCACCGCGTTATGTTAACAACTAGTCGATATAATATTGAAAATAGGATAAAAAAAGGAAAACAAAACAAGAAAAAAAAATAATAATAATGATACTAAATGAAAGAAAGAAAAAAGGAACGAAAAAATGAGGAAAGAGAGGAAAACGAAAAAGAAAAAGAAGACGACGAAGGGTTGATAATAAAAAAAAAAAAATTGATTGATAAAAGAACTCACCACACCGACGGCTTCCAATGCGAACAATGTCGTACCGAAGTACAGAGCAAAATTTCTAACGGTACCAAACATTTGTCTTTCGCTTATAGACGGTAGATCTTCAAACATGTAAGCTATTATCATTCCCAATCCAATGAAAGTTATTATATTGGCCAACGTAGAAAATGGCGCCAATAGTTTAAGATTTCTAATGTAGTTCATCAATATCAGCGGAAGCAACAAAATTAATATATGGATTTGTAAATCCAATGGTTCCCAATACTGGTCTGTCACCTGTTTTCATCAAAATGATTTATCGTCAATATACTTATGAATTTTTCGGTAATTAGTTCGCCATCACAAAATTTTTAATTTAATAATGGAGTGTATATATATATATATATATATATATATATATTTATATATATATATATATATATATATATATATATATATATATGTACGTATGTATAAAAATAAAAAGAGAGAAAGAAATGTATTACATAACTATTTGATTCGTCTAAACTGCTTTTTTTTATTTTTTACTAAATCATTCTTAGTTTCGACAAAATATATATGGCCATTATTTATCGAATCTGTCATATAACATTCTATTGATTTACCTGCTTTATATTTTTGGCTACAAATACTATGTAAACACAGCAAATTCCCAATTGATATGTTATCATAAAGCCATCTACTAGTCCTCTGAAAATAATATCATTCTTCGTATTATCTTTTTACCGTTTGTAAAAAATTAAAGAAAAAAAAAAGAAAATGTTAAAGCCGATGATTAAAAATATATTATTATTTATTAGCAATGATCGTCCTTCACACATTTGTTTGCAATTAGAATTTTTTTGTTGCTCTCCGTTGTCAATGCTTTTTCCTTTTTTATTTCTTTTTTTTTGTTCTGTTTTTTTTTCATCGTAACAGCAACAACGATCAACAACAAACAACAACAATAACGGTACTATGTAAGCAACATGCTTTTAATCGTGTGTCAATCATGATTGGCTTTTCTGATCTCTCTATGATGATATTTAATGATGACGTAATAAGCTTAATCTTTAATATGTTTTTTCTGTGCTGGCACGTGTGAAAGTTACAAAAATGTTTTATTTTTTTTCTTATTTTTTATTTTGTTTTTTTTTTTTTAATTTATGCATACGATCGTTCAACGGTGCTCCAAGCTATCTCTTGCAGTAAACAGATATAATAAACCAAGATGTCTGATAATTATACGTTGAAAACGTTAGTTTGACTACTGCAGCATTATACAAGTTGCTAGTATCTATAAATAAAATACGATAATAAAAAGCAGAACATTACTAGTCAGACTGTGATCGTAACTATTAGTTACTATTAATATATCATTAGTATATCATTTATAACTATTAGTAACTATTTTATAACATTTGTAACTATTAGTGTATCATTTCTTTTTAAATAACCATATTTCATTATTTGTTTATATTGCTTTCCTTTTCTTTTTTCTTCTTCTTTTTTTTTTTGTTTCTTTCTTTCCTTATCGTTTCAATCGATAATATTATTATCGACAAATATTAATAAAAATAGAGAACAACGAGCCTCGTCGAAGTATCACGAGTCGCCGACGAAAAAAAAAAAACAAAACAAAAAAAATAGAAATTCAAAATTGAACCGTCCACTTCTCGGTAGACCACTCAACCATTTTAATATCGGAACGTAACATCACTATATCGGCCTTATATTGTGGTACTTAAAAAATACCCATACGTATTACATATACACGTATGGCTTGTGCAATCTCACGTAATTATGAACGGAATATCCGACCGTGGTCCTTTTTTTCTTTTCTCATTTTACGTTTCTTTCTTTGTTTTCTTTTTTTTTTCTTTGTTTTTTATTTTTTCCTCTTCCGCCCAGCCAACGACGTGGCGAAGAACGACGAAAAAAATATTTCGTCGCTATTCACACAGATCACCTCGAAACGTGAAAATGCAAAATGCATGCCGACGAAATGTTTAGTACATTTTGTTAATTTTTTTATTTTCTAACAGTCAGGGCACTTCTTTTCTTTTCTTTTTTTTTTCTTTGTAATTCTCTCACGCAAATTGTTAATACACCGTAAATACGGAGAGTGCAAAAGCAGAGTGCGTTTGACGTACGATCGTAGTACTTTGTGAAAGAAACCAAACAAACAAACAAATAAATTGATTAATTGAAAAAAAAATTAAAGAATAAAGAAGAAGATAGAAAAAGAAGATAAAGAAAAAATTAAAGGAAATACAGTATAGAAAAAAAAAAGGAAAGAAAGAAAGAATCGTTCGGAGAAATATTGTTTATACTTACGGTGCATACGGCGAGAACCATTTAATACATTGAGGACCTTGCTCGAGAGCGTACTTCATGCTCATTGGATAACTGAGTATAGGAACTCTTAACCGTTTACATAGTTTGTATTGCGCTCTGACAAGTACGTGTAAGCAGTATGTACATAAAGTTCCGATAATTACGGTCGCCACTGCACCAGTCACAAGACCGCTATTACAAAATGCATCTGGCATCGCTAAAATACCGGTACCCAAGCTGCCTTTTAACAAGTGTATCAACGTTTCGGCGTTTCTAAAAGAATAAATTATGATGGATCAAATTTTTACGTTTAATTGTTGTACCGTATACACATTTTTCTTTTTTACCTCATTTACGGGTTATAAATTTTAATAAATAAATAAAAAT
>OU426993.1:1648719-1661219 GCA_911387935.1 Dolichovespula saxonica
ATATTTACGAAAACAATCGAACAAATAAATCTTTTCTCGAGGGCGAAAAAATTGTCTTTTCTTTTTTTCTTTTCTGTTTCTTTCTTTATTTCTTAATTTTTCTTTTTTCATGTAAAAATCGTCAGGAAAAACCGAGAGACAAACAGGAATAGATACCGTTTATTTTTTTTTTCTAAATTGTTTCGATCCTTGCAGATCTTTTTTCTTCCTTCTTATTTTTTTTTTATCGTTTCATCGATTGCGATAGGTCCCGATCATTTTTATCGCGATAGGACGTCTTTGATTTATTTTTTCGTCCGACTTTTTCTTTCATCATTTTTGAATAATAAGAATAGCAATAATAATAATAATAATAATAATAATAATAATAATAATAATAATAATAATAATAATAATAATCGCAAAAAACGGGAGGGGCAAGTATCGTCGTACATACGAATATGTGAATGGAATTAAAACGATTCCGCTTCAATCAGCGAACGTTTCCGGACAACGATTCCATTTTAACGACTTCTTAACTGGCTTAGATGGCAGGCAAGGACATGGAATTAGCCAAGTTCAGTCCAACGGAATCAGGAAAGATTTTTAAGTCTTTACCAATAACATTGGCGTTATTCACAAAGTGCACGCCTATATTAAACGTCAATTCTCCCTATTCTATTGGACGCACATCTCTCCCCTCCCCCCCGAGCACTCCCCGCACTTCTCGTTCGTCACGCGTCCAATAATATGGATCGAGAATCCACCCCACATGGATGGATTAATCATGAGGCAACGAGAAGACCGTATTACATATGTATGTATTGTATATATGTATGTATGTATATATGTATATATACCGTACATACCTATGTGCATCTATACACACATATCTACATATGTACATACGCGCTTAAGTACATAGATCATCTTTTTCTACATTGGCTAATATCATCGATATCGATATCGATATCGTTTAATGACTTCGTCGAATTAATATATCGATCGTTCAATTACAATTCTTTTTCTTTTTTCCTTTTCTTTCTATTTACTTTTCTTTTCATTATCGAAAGAGAAATTTTAAGATATCCTTCTTTTCGCTCTCTCTCTCTCTCTCTCTCTCTTTCTCTGTTTCTCTCTTTTTTCCTCTTTTCCTCAGAGTAAATTTTTGTTATTGACGATCAAAATTAATCGTAATAATCGAAGTATATCAACGAAATGTTGTTTGTATAACATTAAAAAGAAATTATCTTTTATTTTTTGTATGAACATCGATTATTATATTGATTAGATACATAAAAGAATATATATATATATATATATATATATATATATATATATATATATATATATATGCATACATGCATGCACACACGCACGCGCGCACGCACACACACACACATAAAAACTTACCTGTTAAATTGGAAATAAAGTTCTTTTCAGCAACCGTTGACGCATAAACGTACTGGCTATCCTCGGTTGCTGTCGATAATGCCTCCTATTAATTACAACGACAGATTGTCTAAATTAGTTAAAATTAATATGAAAACTATTAAAAGACAGGGAAATAATCTATTGATTATCTAGCTACCGTATTGAATTATGTAATAATAAAAATAATAATAATAATGCGATGAGGATAGGCAGGACGATATAAGCAATATGTAAAGTGTACTTGGATAAAATGAATTGGACGATGAATTATGATGATGAATGAGCACACATGATTACATCGTATGATCTTTTGAAGGAACGAATACACGCAGAAACATAAAACTGATCGATTATTCGTACGGAGATTTCTTTTCCTTTCCTGTTTATTTTTTTTTTGTTTATCGATACACACACACACATCAGCGTTATTAACATGTGTGTGTGTGTGTGTGTGTATCATTAATAATTAATCTTAGAAATAACGATTTCTCATTGATTAAACTTTATAAAGTTTCTTACCGATAACATTATTAACAAGATGATATATCGATTAATTTTGACGTTGTCGATCACGACGCAGTTTCATTTTTTGCTTTTGTTCGTATAAACGATTCAAACGATTCAGAGAAAAAAAGAAAAGGACAAGAGAGAAGGATCAAAATTATCATCGACAATATTTCAATATCGACATCGAGTACGAACGTTTATCGTTTTCATTCGTTGAATAAACCTTTTTTTTTCAACGTTCTTCTATCGGTCCGATCGTACTTTTAATTTAGGATCACTTTACCGATCTATATTGTTGTACAATGTGTATTACGGTATTATGAGTATACACGGTACGCTGTTGTCTGTATCTACTCTCTCTCTCTCTCTCTCTCTCTCTCTCTCTCTCTCTCTCTCTCTCTCTCTCTCTCTCTCTCTCTCTCTCTCTATCTATCTATCTATCTATCTATCTATCTATCTATCTATTTATCTATCTCTCTCTATCTCTCGTGAACGAGATATGGACAAGCAGCATTATTGTAATCGATCTCCTAATTTTTACTTCCTGAGAGAGAGAAAGAGAAAGAGAGAGAGAGAGAGAGAGAGAGAGAGAGAGAGAGAGAGAGAGAGAGATAGAAAGACTATTAGGGAAACCCATCGAGTTGTCGTCCCCGCAAGTATAGGAACAATGTCACTGGAATATATTTAAACCTACACTAATTTTAGGCGTTTCAAGGCTTATGATATGAATACCGCTGACATGAACTATTTTAACCCGATGCATATATATTTCCAAACGCATGGGATTTGGGCTATTGCCTCCTCGTCCACCTCCTCTTTTTCTTTCTCCTCCTCTATACTAACCCACCCCCCACCCATCCACCCCCAAACCCCGCCCCGCCGACCCTCTCGAGACCTCCACCAAAACGCTTTTGTGCCGGCCAACACAAATAATCTCCTTTCTCTCTCTCTCTCTCTCTCTCTCTCTCTCTCTCTCTCTCTCTATCTCTTTCTATCTACCTCTCAGTTTCTGTTTCTGTCTATCTTACCCCTTGAAGTCATGTAACACTTGGCAATCTCTGCATAAACTCTGTCTTAACTTATCGAAATGAGACATCGTCTATTCGTCGATTTATTATGCTTGAACGTAATAGATATTTACGCTCTGAATAATCAATACCAAAGAAATATGAAATGGATTATTAGATAATACTCTAATAAATATAAGAGACGATGTGCGTGTGTGCGTGCGTGTGTGCATGTATGTATGTACGTATGTATGTTATGACTCTAAAAGAAAAAATTCTTCATATCTATCTAACGTTCGTGACATCGTCGTTCCTCTCTCTCTCTGTCTCTCTGTCTCTCTGTCGCTCTGTCTCTCCGTCTCTCCTTTCCTTCTTTTATCTTCTTTTTTTTTCTTATCTTTTCTTTTCCTTTAAATACCAACGTCTTCCTTCGTGTGAACTTTCGCGCTTGAACACAGTATTTTATTAGTAATACGAGGAGGAGGAGGAGGAGGAACAAGAAGAAGAAAAAATGAAAAAAGTCAATACGTCTTTCAATAATGATTCGAAGCTTATCAAGGGAAAAAGATCTATTGAATTAAAAATCTTTTTAATTAAAATGACGAGAGAGAGAGAGAGAGAGAAAGAGTGAATCTTCGTACGTATTCTACAAACTGATACTATAAAAAAAACGACGACGATTCACGATCCAAATAGGATCGATAATTAAACTCGATCGTGATATCTAAACACTCTCTCTCTCTCTCTCTCTCTCTCTCTCTCTCTCTCTCTCTCTCTCTCTCTTTCTCTCTCTCTCTCTCAAAGAAGAATTTATTCTAATTAACGTAATATGCGGTTGACTCTCGCTTTGCTTCATGATTTCTCGCGAAAGCAACGATTTAAGTAGTATGGTCAAACGTTAATTAAGTGACCCCTATTTTGCATTCAATGCGATAAAGTAAGCAGTGGTATTAAGATCGATAGAAGAGAGAACCGTTATGCAATTGTTCAACCGTTTATTCGATTCAATTGGTATCGCGTTTATATTGACGATTCGTTATAAAGTATATATATATAACCATCTTATGCTCGGTGCCCGAACGATTGATATTGTTGTAAATTATTTTACTTTATTTCTAGGAACGCATTATTCCAAATAAAAAGTTACTATCCCGATTGTATTATTACGTAGGTTCGATATAAACGTCAATCGATCCCTTAGACGTTCGCAAAAGTGTCATATATATATATATATATATATATATATATATATATATATATATATTTGTTTTGTTTTCTTTTATTTTTATTTCTTTCTCCGACTCTCTTTCTCTCTCTCTCTTTTTTTTGTGTTTTTTTTTGTTTTTGTTTTCTTTACTCTTTTACAACCACAGTTGTCTCAGAAAAGCGTTTCTCTTTTTACCCCTTGTTTTTATTTTTTCTCTTTTTCTACTTTTTTCTTTCAGTTTCACAAAATTCGACCCGATCTCGACGAAGTTTATTTGTTCATTCAACGCACTCGCGGTCTCTCTCTTTCTCTTTTCATTTATTTTCGTTCGTTCGTTTTTTTTTTTTTTACTTTTTCTTGTTTTTTTAATTTTTTCCCAACACATAAAAATCGCGAGCACAGTAGCAGCAGCTCGAATTATTTTCTCATTTAGTCTTGGTCCTTTACTTCTTTCTCCTTCTATATACCGTTTCCTTTAACTCTATCTATCTATCTCTATCTCTATCTATCTATCTCTATCTCTCTCTTTCGTGTCGACTTACCAAATGAAACACATCCGCAGATACAATAAATTTGTTATAACTCGTCGGATACACCCGTTTATAACTCGATCTTTAAGAGGCAACTTCCTAACGCTAATGCGTCGGCGACAGAGGATGTCTAGCGACTGCCCCACAACTATACCACGTACACTTTAATTTCCTACGAGGTACTCTCGCTTGTATAGCGGATCACGTGATTTAAACTAAACTCACTTCCAACGCCTTCCGTTAAATGTATACGATCGGAGGAGATTTTTTAAACATCATTTACCACCCGAGACACTTTTTTAATTCCTTACCACAATTATCGCAGGAACAAATATATACGTATACCTCTATCTCTCTCTCTCTCACTCTCTCTCTCTTTCTCTCTCTGTGTGTGTATGTTTGTATGTATGTATGTATGTATGTATGTACATATATTTCAACGAATCCTTTCCAACACGGAGAATGAATAACGAAAGGCCAAAAAGGAAAAAAGAAAAAAAACACAAATAAATCATAGTTTATGGAAGATCTAATGAATTTCTATACTATGAATCATAGTATATGGAAGATCTAATCAACGGTCCGAAATTCGAACGTGTGAACTTTTTGCATTCCGAACGAACGCGATAACAGATAGACGAACTTTAATCCAAGGGTACATTTAGAGAAAGAAAGAAAAAGAAAAGAATTTATTTCCCCGGCACCCCTCTACCCCCTACTCCTACCTCTACCCCTACCCCCTACCCACCAACACCCTTCTCCCTTTCAATATATTCAAATAGAAAATAATTTTCGTTTAAATGTACTTACTCACACACGTACGCGTACGCGTGCGCACGCATATACACAACGTGACATGCGCACATATATACGTACGTACGTACGCGCGCGCGGACAGACTCGTTAAGCTACTGAACTTATAACGCGCACACACGCAAACACTACGCACGATACGTACATTCACAGATACTACATACGTTTATATATAGTCCATGCATTATGATTCAACTCATGAAGAGGAGTCTTCTTCAATGGCATAATAAAGGGTTGAAATGGTGCGTTACGTCGACGTTATGAGTATTCACGGGCAACGGGTTCGAAAAGGAAACCTTATTGATTTTGACGTTCTACTATGAAAACGGAAGAGTAAGGTTGGCACGTTCATCGAACGATTTGGGTGAATCGAAATGATATAGGGTAACTAAAATCTTAAGAGGGATTATTTCGAGAATTTAACAAAAAATTAATGATTGCCATATACACACATATATATATATATATATATATATATATATATATATATATATATAAATATATATATATACATTGTGTAGGTGAATAAGTAGGACGACGAATTTAAAAATTACTTTACGACTAACAGAAATAATTTCGACGAAATTGTATTGAAGGCCTTGAACGATATCGTATCGAATAAAGAGAGAGAGAGAGAGAGAGAGAGAGAGAGAGAGAGAGAAGAGAGAGAGAGATAGCGATAGAGAGAGAGAGAGAGGGAGGATGCATCGAATGTATTAACGTAGTGCTTGTACATGTTTGCATGTATACAATATGTGCATATGTGTACGTGCATAGCGTGCCTTAGATATGTATTCCCGTGATTCTAAAGCATCGTTGGTGCCATCGTGTCTCTCTCTTTCTCTCACAGACACACACACTATCTCTCTCTCTCTCTCTCTCTCTCTCTCTCTCTCTCTCTCTCTCTCTCTCCTTTTCTATTCCTTTATCACGAAAAAAGAGCTCTATGGTGCATGTGGATCGATTGAAACGATTATTCTCGTTATAACGTTGTCATCTAAATCTTTCGATTTATAAAGGTAACTTTATTGATAACTGTCGTGATTTACAGAAGAATCGCAACTTACGTTTAGGATTATCACGTAGCTCACGTAGAAAATAAAAAGAAGCGTAGTAGTGAAGATAGAAGTGGAAATAGAAGTAGAAGTAGAAGAAGAAGAAGAAGAAGAAGAAGAAGAAGAAGAAGAATGCAGTAGTAGTAGTAGTAGTGGTGGTGGTGGTCGTAGTTGTCGTCGTAGTAGTATTAGCAGTTGGTAGAAGATGAAGAAGTATAATGTGGTGGTGGTGACACTTTTACAGAAGGGACAGAGAGGAGGGTGAACGAGAGGCGACTCTTCCCACGTGCGTTCAATGTCTAAAATAACAATTTACGCGATCAAACGCTAAACTAATATATATAAATATATATATATATATATATATATATATATATATATATATACACGCATATGTATATATGTATATCTCTTACGTTCACAGATGCGTCCGGTTTGATACAGAGAGGCGAGGAAATAAAATAAAAAAAAAGAGGGTAAAGAAGAAGCGAGGGAAAATTTCAATGTCTCGGTTTGATTCCTCCCTTCTTGAAATATATGTATGTTTCGCACTAGTGCCCTTTTTCCCTTCTTAATCGGTCCTCTCTATCCCTCGGAACTCATACGAGGGTGGACCGACCGACCACCACTCTTTTGCAATCCATACGTAAGGTAGCCGTTAACAGGCGCCATCTGTCGAACTGAACAATGAACCAATCGATATCTCGCTCTTTCCTAGCGCGTATTTTAAATGAATTAATTTCATCCAAAATAGAACGACTCGTAAAATAGAGATATACTTTCCTTTTTTTATCTTCCTTTCTTTTCGTTAAATATCATTCCAAATTCTCTTTTCTTATATTTTTTTTCTTTCTTTCTTTCTTTTTTTTCCATTTATTCGAAACATATTTAATTAACGGTATATACAATGAATTCTAACATTATAACATTATCAACATCGTACGACTCACATTATACACATCGAATTATAATTGATCGTTTTAAAAATCAGTTCGATTCTACGAATCGTAAAATTTGCCTCTGTGTGCGTGCATGCGCGAGCGTGTGTGTGCGTTTGTGTTTGTGTTTGTGTTTGTGTATATATATATATAATTTAATTGTTTCATTCTCGTTCATTATCACAGCGTGACATACATATTACGTTAATTAATTAAATATAGTATAGTATAGTATAAAAAAAAAAGAATTTACGTACAACGTACACGATCAAGCTAAGAATATGCTCGAATTCGATATACATATGTAGTAAAGGAAGAGAAAGAGAGAGAGAGAGAGAGAGAGAGAGAGAGAGAGATACATTAGAAAAAAACAATAACAGAGAGAGAAAAAGAGAGAGAGAGTAATAGACATATATTCAGAGATTTTATCAAAACGATCGACTCTGTGTGAATTATTCTTATATTCGACGACTTCATAGTGTACGATTTTTTTTCGATTGGTCACGACGACGTATGTACATGAATAATAGCACCTATTTTGGAAACTTCGTTTCTTCCCTCCTTCCTTCCTTCCTTCTTTTCTTTTTTTTTTTTCTTTTTTCGTTTATGCTCTTTAATTTACTCGCTTTCATGGATATATATATAAATAAAAAAAAAAAAGAAAAAAAAAAGAAACAAAAAGTAAGGGAACTATTCGGTAGTCGACGGCACGATTCAATCGGCGCATTACCATTATTATTATTAATTATTATTATTATTATTATCGTTATTATTATTTTAAAAAGAAGACAAAATAAGATCGTTAATCTCGTACCAAGATTCTCGAGGACATCGATTTATCTTCTTGTCGTCCAGGTTGATGATCAATTTCATTCGATACTATTACGAAACGCGGTTTTTAATTTAATTTTATCCCTGCACGACGAAAAAAAAGAAACAAATATTTGTTATACTCATTTGACTCTCTTGGTTGTACAAATATATCATACATATACACATATATATATATATCACAATTTTCATTCCCGGTTACTATCTCCGTGACTGAGAGCATTCCGGTTATACTCTCACTAGTCAAGTTTCATTCATCAGTATTTCTTTGTGTGTGTGTGTGTGTGTGTGTGTGTGTTGTTCTTTTTTGTTGTTGTTTTTTTTGTCCCCCGCTAATCGATCGATCAAGATCAATTTGTGCCCTTCAATATGACCTTTTCGAAGATCTCTCGTAAACTTGTATAAGTTCCAACGACCAAACCGACAACTCCGATCACAACAATGATTAAATTCTTCATCAGCATAAAAGCCTTGGTAGATCGATCGGCATCCTTCCAACATGTGCAGAGTTGTATGATCGCGGGAAATCCTAAACCAAGAGCCGAGAGACACAGGGCACCGAACAGCGATATGAAATATTCTAAACTAGGGACTGCGATAGCGAGTAGGGCTAAAAGAAAGAAAATAAATTTTTTTAAAGGAAATAATATAATCATTTTGTATATAATACACGAGCGTATAACTGTTACGAAAGTTATTACATATGGAATATAATTTTCTTATTTTTTTTTTGTTCTCTTTTATTTTCTCGTAAAATTAATTCGTATTTAAAAAAAAAAAAAAAAGAAAAAGAAAGGAAAAAGAAGAATTCATTTACGTTTATCGACTTTTCGATAATTATCGAATTGATAATAATTAATCAAAAAAATATATATATGTATAAATGTATAATATACCTGTGATGAGTACAAGGCCAGTCCTGACGAGATATTCCCATAACTTTCTGTATGAATTTTTTTCAAGGCGTGGACTAAGATACTCGTTCCATACTATGTCGATCGCGACATAACATTGAATCGGTTGGGTGAAATAAATCGCCAATGCGAGAAGTAATTGTACAGTTTTCGCCAATGCCTCCGTAGACGAAAGATTCAACGTGATGCTGCCCTTGATTTCGCTACCGTAACGTATATATCCACAAAATCCCATTCCGGCGTACAATATGACGATGATGCCCATTCCAATGTTCAAAATACCACATGGAGCTGTGAAATGTCTAGGCGTCTTCATCTCGTTCTCCAACGGCATTATCTGTATTGATTAATTAATTAATTTATTTATTTATTTATTATAATTATTATTATTTTCTTTTTTCTCCAAATTTTTTGTATCCTCAAAAAAAAAGAAAATTAAAACTCATACGGTAACGTGAATGAACAAATAACTTACCACACCTATAGCTTCGAGAGCGAATAGTACAGTGCCAAAGTATAATGGAAAATTTTCTATCTTTCCAATTGGTTCACGATCGTCAAAGGATAGAGGATCCTTGAATATGTAATACAGTATTATACCAAAACTGACGAATGTCGCTATAGTGGCGACCTTCGAGCATGGCACCAAAAATTTTAAATTTTTAATCCAATTGATAAATATCAATGGCAACAATATAAGTATCATGTATATTTTTTCGGTCATATGTATCTTGACGTGATCCGGAAGAAAACTGTCGAATGCCTAGATAAGAACAACAACAAAATAAAAAGATCAGAGAGAAACGAATAAACGTCATTTTGTTTTTATTTCTAAAGTTTAAGAAGAAAAATATTTACGATATTAGAAGGAGGAAACAAATTCGATTCCGTGAAGAAAAACAAAACGAAACACAACAAGAGGAAAGAAAAACAGGGAAAGAATGGTGGAGAAGGAAAAAAAATATTTTAATCTAACGCAGGTACGTGTATAGGTGACTTTGACCGCGTCGAGAATGTATGAAGTGATTAGATTCACATTAAACGCCTTCGATCGTTGTTCTACGCAACTTCAATTATTGTTTATTTATATAATGCATGTGAGAACCGGCCTATACCTATCGTGTTATCGAAATTAATTCAGCGCAGTTCGATGATAACAACGTGATCAAGTAAAAAACATAAATTACAAAAGATAGATACAGACTAACGAATTCAAATTTCTATAAAATATTATTTATCCAAATGATCGAAATAATTTGTGAGTTTAACTACCGGATATTTTTGTTCGAATTAAGATATATATATATATATATATATATATATATATATATATATATATATATATATATTAGATCAAATAACTCGACGAATATTAATGCGACACTTTTATTGATGCGATAGCGATAACGATAACGATAACAAGTACTTTCATTTAGATTGCAAATCTTTTACGCAATTAAAGATTTAAGTGTCATTAGATATTTGGATGATCGAATTTATCGCAATGAAAAAAAAAAGAATAAGAAAAAAATTTCAATTAAAAAATATTTTATAATTGATCCGAAAAGAATTTTGGACGTTCGACGTACGGTTCGGTCAGGCAATTTTATATTCGCCACAAAGCTCATATCGGCAAATGTATAATATAAATAGACAAGGAAAAAGACACAAAAAAATAAAGGAACAATTAATTACATTAAGACAAAACATTCATAGGATTCCATACTTCCGAAGAAACATTTAACGGTCATCGAGTACTATAATCAACCGTAATCGATTGCAGTGGCCTTCTCTTCTCGCTAACCACGCTGTCGCGAGTACTGGATAATTACTGTCGGATGTGGAAATTGTGTGGAAATTCTGTGGAAATTGCTCGTTGCTCTGACTCACATATATACGTACGTACGTATGTACAAACACCGACGGATACATATATACATAGATATGTATTTATGTTCATATGTACGTACCTACCAGCGGTAAACGTTCATAGATGATTGCATTCATGTTCAAATGAAGAAAAAAAATGAGTGAGAGAGACGGACAGACAGACAGACAGACAGACAGACAGACAGAGAGAAAAAGAGAGAGAGGAGTGAGAGAGAGACATAATATGAATGAATCTAAAGTCGTCACGGTTAGTGATCTATCGTATAATTTCTCAAAGAGAAAGTAAATGACTCCGTGTTAGCCAAGTAAATAAGTTCTCTCCTCTTTCCATTTGCTTTTCCCTCTCGACGCTTGGGTCTATGTAAAAAAAAAAAAAAGAAAAGAAAAGAAAGGAACGAAAAAGAGGATTACTAAATATCGATAGGAAATTGCGACAAATTCGATAAGTTCGTATCATTAAAAGACAAATGTCAAAATGTCAATGTTCGGAATAAACAGATGTCCGTGTGTTTTCTTTAATTCAAGGCCAAGCGGAAATGAGCTCGTACGCGTTTGACACATAACATTTCTCATCGACGCATCTAACCTTCATATTGCGTAACACCATGACGCAAGGATAGCTCATAGACAATTTCTTAATTGATATATAATACATACATATAATACATATATACATGTATGTATACATAAGTACGTACGTACGTACGTACGTGTTCTGCGTTTCCTAATTTATTTTATTTTACCTCATATTCGTTTCCTACGTTTTCAAAAATAAATCAATTTCACCGTTCGTTCGCCCTTATTCGAATACGAACGACATCGAAAATTTTCCCGAAATCAAAAACCCGGTTTAAAGGTCGATTCGTAACGTCTCGCATGCGCATCCACGCGTATGGTTCTCTTAACGTAGATTTATGTTGGAACAAATCGCTTATACGAAAGATCGTTAACCGAATTCGCAATGAGATTTAACAGAAATGTATTGAAAAAAAAAGAAAAATGAAGTATTACGTAGATTTAAATCGCATACGATAAAACATTAAAATCGCTCTCCGATCAGGAAACGTTCGAAGCTGAAGACTCAAATGGATCGTTTGTGTTTATCGATTTTCAAAAGGCATCTTTACGATGAATTTCGATGCATTCTTTTAAATTTCTTCCGAGTCTACTTTCGTCATACCACGTAAATCATCGATGACGATTACAAGGTACGACGGATAATTCAGAGTTAAAAATATCGAAACGTCAAAAAGGAGAGAAGTTATTTTTAAGCCTCTTCCTCCCCCTCCTTTCCCTCCTCTTTCCTCCCTTTCTTTCTTCATTTCCTTCTTTTTTTTTCTCTCTTTTCTTCTTTCTTTACTTTTTTTTTATTCGTTCGTTTTTTAACAGTCGAAC
>OU426993.1:1663719-1668719 GCA_911387935.1 Dolichovespula saxonica
TATATATATATATATATATATATATATATATATATATATATATATATATATATATATATATATGTATATATATATACACGAATGTAAGATATAAATGAATAAATACTATGTCATATACATAGTACATATTGTTCATGTATAATATCAAATTTTTATTTATTATTGTTTATTTATGATACTCCTCAAACATACGATCTATACCGAGATCGAGATCAATCAAAATATAATTAAATGCACGCACGTCAGCTCGGAGAGAAAAAAAAGAAAAATTGATTCTGTTTATTTTGTTTTTTTTTTTCGTCTATATCTTCCATATTTTCGTGTAAAATCGATCGTCTCCTCGTTTCTACCGTCGATACTGTAACAACGTGTAAATGTTTATGCGTGTGTACGGGTATGTATGTATGTATGTATATATCTATTCTCCCTCTCCCACCACTCCACCCATTCACCTCCCGCCCTCCTACTCGTATGGATACACGTGTTCTATCACGTACAATCAAATAAAGAGAGACGAGATTCTGGTTTACGCGACAAGCACATTGCCTTCCGCAAGCTCTATTCACTTGTCGTAGTAACTAGTGTCGTAACGGCACGATAGATAACTACGTACGTACCATTATAATATTACGTATCACCTACCTACTTACGGCATGTTACATTTTAACCATAGCACGAACGAAACAAATCCATTGTCCGTTAAATAGATCGTATCGAAGAGTATTTGTTATATCGTACACGTATAAAAATTTTACCGAACAACAAAAGTTGAAAGGAAGAAGAAGAAAAAGAAGAAAAAAGAAGAATAGAAAAAGAAAAAAGAGGAAATCGTTTCGAATCCTTTCAATTTAATACTATTTCATAGGTATTTAAAAAGAGAACGAACGTAAAGTTAGTGTCTCGATTGGGTAATCAATTTGAGTAACGTACTTGAACTCACAGATTCTCTCCTTTTACTAATGCAATTCGCGCTAACGCGCAGGAAAACATCGATTTCGTTCGTCCTTCGAGTCGAATTATTATTTTGATTGCATCCATATTTGGATATCGTCGGATATTTTTTTTTTTTTTAGAATTGAAAGGTCCCCGCGTGAAAATTCAATCGCCTTGACTCATGCCGGTATAAGAATTAATTACGTAGAACACACGTCTAATCCACAATAGCATTCCTGCGGTGTTTCCATGACCTAGATTGCTCCTTTTCTCTACCGACGATATAAATCGACGGGAACGTTCAGATACACACACACACACACACACAAGTGCACACATACATACATATACATACGCGAATGTAAATAGGTACGTACGTGAATTTATGTTGAATCTTTTATAAAGTATTATAAGGATAACAATATTTGAGAAAATAATCTCCTTACTAACCCTTTTTAAATTATTTGCAATGAACACGACGTAGACGCAACAGCTACCCAATTGATAAATTAGAAGGAAAGTGTTTGTTACGTGTCTGTAAAAAGAAAAAGAACAATTATTTCTATACATATATATTTTTTTTATTATATATATATATAATAATTTTTTTATTATATATATATATATATATATATATATAATAAAAATATATAAAATATATATATATATATATATATATATATATATATATATATAGAGAGAGAGAGAGAGAGAGAGAGAGAGAGAGAAAGAAAAAGAGAAGAAAATAAAATTTGTTAAATATTTTTATAAATATATTTATATGTGAAATATATAAATAATATAATATATAACATATAATATATTGTTTAATATAATATAATAAAAAATAAAATACAATATATATTAATTAAATATATCCAATATATATTATGGATAAAAAAAAATATGTGCAAATAATGTTCAAAATATGTCCAAAATATTATATTATATATATATATATATATATATATATATATATATATTTATATTTATTTATATACATATATTAATAATATATTAACAATATATTAGAAAAATGATTTATAATCGACATTGATAGATGTATATAAGTACAGTAATCGCATAATAATAATCGTAAATTCAACATTACTCACATCGATAATTTCGAAAACCGCCTCAAACATGCTGGACCTTCCTCGAGAGCTGCTTCTATGGTTGCTGGATAAGTCATGGATCCTACTTTTTTCCTTTTACACAGGTCATACATCGAGGTAACGAGTATTCGCATGCAATACGTGCAAAGTAGGCCTATGATTACTGTTGCGAACATGCCTAACACGTATCCCGAATTGTGAAAGGCCATTGGCATTGCAAGAATACCAGTACCTAAGCTACCTTTCAGCAGATGGAATAAAGTCTCCACGTTTCTGAAAATATGAATATAACAATCGTATTTATTAAATGGAAAATACGCCTGATATATAAACTGGTATATAAGAACGTCTCGTTTTTTAAACGATACGAACGAATATATTCTCGATCCTGTTCGTTTTATAAAGAAATGTTTCGAATATAGGTTACTAAGATTTCAAGTATCACGTTTCGAAAAATATTATTATTCGTTGTAACAAATTTTTTCTTTTTTCTTTTTATAGAAATCGATATTTCAAGCCCGACCTAAAATTTTGTGGAATCTAATAAATACGAATCTAACTAATACCTAAAGCGTACATTTTCAATGTTCTTTATGATCGTTGAAAGGGTTCATACGAATAATCGCTACTTCAAAGATTTATGAATATAAATGAATAAAAAAATAGAGAGAGAGAAACGAGCGAACAAGAAGAAAAACATTAAATTGAATGAATTCATTTTATTTATCGTCTGATGTTTAATGGAATATTGCGATTATACAATATCGATTTCCATTAAATGAAGATACCGCGTAAAATATTTCTTGATGGTGTATTGTTTTAAATGATACATTTTCGATACAATATACGTGCATGTGTATACAGTGAGAACGTTCTTAAAAAATGAAGATTCGAAATATATCTTCGATTGAATAGTTATATATCAGAAGTTAGAGAAAGTTATATATCATTGTCCAAACATGACAAGATAAGAATATAAGAAATATATATTTAATATTCTAAGAGTGTAAATAGATAGATTATACTAATCGAGCGTGCTTATTGAGTTATGCAGATATTTTTATCACGTACGTGAAATCCTTCTTTAAACTATAACAAACGTGTATGATAGCACGTATCGCATATTGAGAGAAACGATATATTGTAACGATATCGTTAAAAAATGAATGGAAGCAAAAAAAATAGAAAAACAAAAGCCTTGAGATAAGTGATAGAACGGTTGAAATAGTTAATTGACATGGATACATGATCGAAATTGTAACTTAGTATGATACTAACGTGGTCGGATGTGCCACCGTTCTATGGTCGTATGGTTCATAATCATCGTCGTATTCTTGTATACCTTTCTTCTTCTCTTCGAGTTCCAACGTATAAATACTCGACCGGTTATTCTTTTGTGGGTTTCTGTTAAAAAGAGAGAGAGAGAGAGAGAGAGGGAGAGTTAAAAAAACGAAAGAAAAAGAAATATAAAATGAGAATGAAAAGAAAAACGTTAAAACATATTTTTGCATATGTATGTACGTCACTGGTTTTCTTTGAAGGAATAATGATTTATTTTAAAACGTGTACATACTTATGTTGCATCTGTACGGAATTCGAGTGCCATCCTTTTGGCTCCAAAGCATCCTGAAAAAAGAAAGAACAAAAAAAAAGAAAAGGTAAGTAACCGTAAGAGCGTTAATTTATTTGAAAAAAAAATAAATACAAGAAATAGAAAAAAAAACTAAAAGAAGAATTTTTTAATTAATTAGATCGAAATTTTTCGACATATGTATGTATATTATTTTTGCAATACATCAGATCTTTAGATCGAAAAGTATAACAAACCATTCAGCAATTTTATAGTGGAAGAGAGACTCCTCTTATTAATCCGCCAAAATCTCTCCATGATTTGTCTCAATTTATGTCACCGCGTAGATCTTTATTGATCTTAAATTGAATTTTCGACTTGGTACATACATGTGTATCTTTACCTGCATACACGCGTACATACATGCGTGCATGCGTATGCGCATGTATTGTCTTAGAAACAAAAGATACATAAAAATCTTGAAGTATCCTTTTTAAATCGTTAGAAAAAAAGTTTCCATCGTGGTAGAAGAGAGATAAGACAAAAGCAAAAAATTTAATATATTTAATATCAATGCTTAAGATATAATATAAGCATATTTACATATATATATATATATATATATATATATATATATATATATATATATATATATATATGGGTAAACCAAAAATTACTGGGTGAGTTAAAAAAATCCTAACTGATATTAAAAATCAATTGCTCTTTCCTAAAACCTTTCAGACCAATTTCTCTTTCCTTGTATGTTTCTTTATTTTTATTTGTTTCAAATTGTAAAACTACAATTACCACGTAAAATTACGAGTCCGAAGGGTCTTTCGAAAAAAAAAGAATTAGATAATTTATATATAAAAATCGGATAAAAAGTTTTGGCCCGCTAGAGAACGTTTCATCTGTCCTACGTATTATTTGCTTCGTTTATACACGGATACATGAATTTCTCGTTAAGTCATTTGAAAAGCGCAACTATCACAATAAAATATCTTTCCCTCGAGCATGTGAATAATTCCCAATGGGTATACCGAGAATCTAATTTATAATCGAAAGACAGCGTAGATGATATCGATTACGAAAGAATCGTAATTGCTGTATCGATCTGACGTGGTGCAGAGGGAAAATGTCATAAATATTCTCGTTCGTTTGAAAAATCGTTAGAGGCAGTGGACGTCGACCGAGCGGACGTTTTCCTCCGTTTTACGCGCGTTTATTTATCACGGCTTGTTTGAATTACGAGCGTGAAATATCGTCGAATAATGTCTGTTCAACGAAAAACCGTTCCACATATTTCAAAAAGATCCAATCGTCGTACCTTTTATAGGAAAGAAAAAGACGATTTTCTAATTCCATCCCATTTCCCATTTACA
>OU426993.1:1671219-1959623 GCA_911387935.1 Dolichovespula saxonica
AGAACATGTTTCGTATTCATTGCTAATAATTGGAAATAATCGAATTAACGCCATCGCAAATCGGCATTTATCAATTGCCCCTAACGTATTCTCGATAATTATCCTAATTTATTTCGTAACTATTACGTTTTAACCGTACCTCCGTAACAATACATTTAATTAACATCGAACGTCAAATGTTACTCTGTTACATTTTCTTTTTCTTTTTATTTTTTATTTATCTATTTTCTTTTTTACTTACACAATTACACCAGAACGATCAACACGCGTGTTAATCAATCGTAACAAGACTTTGGATGACGCGTCTTACTTTTTCTCATTTCGTTTATTTCGATGATCTCGATATTGCAATGAAAAAAAAAAAAAAAAAAAAAAAAACAAAAAAAAAAAAAAAGGAAAAGTATTTGAAGATCTCTCGAATGGTCATCTCCGTTAATTCAATTAACGTAAAACAAATATAGACACGCGTGATTCGTCTTTAAGATCCAGTTACTTAGCAAAAGCAATTTATTCTAACGTAAATCAGTAAAACGGCTTGCTTTTGTGCATTCAAAGATTCATTTAAGGAAAAAAAGAGAGATTAGAGAAAAAAGAGAGAGAGAGAGAGAGAGAGAGAAAGGGAGAGAAAGAGATAACTGACTTAGAGAAAAAGAAAGAGAGAGATAGACGAACAATCGACGACCTCGAGGAGTTACCTTGGCCGAGGATGAAAGTAAAAATTCGAGGAACGAAAGAAAAGGAAAGAAAACGAAACGGAAAAAAAATAAAAAGAATTGCTTGGCAATCAACATCGAGTTGAATTTGTTCGTGAGATAAACCAGAAACGTGCGAAGTCGTCTCGTGGAAGCCAATTGCACCTTATCCCCACTTCTTTTTTTTTGTCTTTTCTTTCTTCATTTGCTTTGTTACACGTTCTTGAACGTTTATCAACGACGATACATTATCAAGTTATGATATTACCATGTTTCGTCTACAAATGAAAGATTATGTACGTTTGTTTCCTTCTTTTCTTTCTCCCCGTCTCTCTCTCTCTCTCTCTCTCTCTCTCTCTCTCTCTCTCTCTCTCTCTCTCTCTGTCTCTCTCTCTCTCTCTAAATTCTATCATTCAACGCCGCTCGTACAAATTATTAACGAAACAAAAGACAAAATTCGCAATTTATTGTAAGATTTGCTTTTTGATAGATTGATTAATTTAACGTAATGGTAGACTTTGTTTAAAATTGTATGTCCTTTAAATCAATTATTACATTATACGAAACTCTTTATAATCGGTTATTTCGTTGAAGCGTTATCCTACGAGAGAAGTATATTTTGCAGTACACGATGATATGTGTATGTGCGTGCGTGCGTGCGTGCGTGTGCGTGTGCGTGTGCGCGTGCGTGTGTGCGTTCATTAATGTATAACGTAACGTAGTGCAGAATACATGCTCATGTGTATTTTCATGCAGCGACAGAATGTATATATTCATGTCTATCGTCACATTTGAATTATAACATTTAAAGGAATAGAGAACTATAATCTTCAGGCATACAATAGTAAAAATAATTGAATAACAATAAAACAATATATATATATATATATATATATATATGTGTGTATGTATCGTACATATCATTTTTGTTCGAATGAAAAGTTGACACGTCTCCGTGATAAAACTGCACGTGTCAATTTAACGAGAACACAAGTAATGAGGACACGATTAAGACAAGGTCATCCTTCTGACATGTCGAAGGGAGATAATGAATAAATCTGTTGATGCTCAATGGGCGTTAACACCTGTTGATACAATTTTTCTTTTCACATAGGATTCGTTCTGAACGGTTTTTCCCGTCGCTTAATGCTATTTAGGTTTACGCTACCGAGATAAGAGGATGTTGAAATATTCACGAGCAAGTCCAAGTTCTTGGCCAAAAGCTGTTATAAATAAAGAACACTGCTAGCTAGTTGCAAACGAACGTATATATCGGTAACACTCGCGCGAGCGTGTGTGTGTGTGTTGCATACGTGTATGTGTATATAAGGTTGGAATCGTTTCATATGAAACTCGATTACAATGTGATTGTACTTTCAAAGGTTATGTCATTTTAATTAAAAAAGAAAAAGAGAGAGAGGGAGAGAAAGCTCTTAATATCGATCAATGCGATCGAAATGGCAGACATCTCCTCGATTAGCGCATTTTTTTAATCCCCAAAAATTTGTCCATCAAAATCTCGAAGATAATATCAAGTTCTTATTACGACGACCATTTTAAAATGATATCACGAGTTTTCAATCGAGATCGTACTACATACGATCGTACATATGTACTTACATGTACGGCTGTTAATTGATCATAGAGATCGATATAAATGCTTTACACGCGTTTAATTATCTAACTTCTAATGATGAGTCACTGTGAAAACGAAAGAGTAGATACACTAGTTCGTTTTCAACCAATCGGAAATTTACCCAATGGAATATTATCTCTCTCTCTTTCTTTTTCTTTCGTGTATCAAAGATAATCGATTAAGGACGTCCTATTTCTCTCGTATTAATAATAACAGCAACTTATTCGTTAATAAATTGTTTATGATTAATTAAGAAATCAATTTCTCGCCACTGCGTCATGTCTATCATCGTGCCTATATAAACTTATACGAAAAAATGTCAAGTTAAAAATATTTATTATCCAATATTGAATTAGACAATTAGGTAGGAAAAAATATCGATCGGAATTTTTCGTGAAATACAAAAAAAAAGAAAAAGAAAAAATGATGGATTCGACGATACCAATGAAAATTATATGGAAATAAAATAAAAAAAAAAAAAAAAAAAAAAAAAAACAAGAAAATCAATGTAAAATGTCGAAGAGGGAGATAAAACGAATTCTGCTTATTAAATGAAAAAAGAAAAAAAATACATATGAACGTATTTCGTTGATTACTCCAATTCACCTTAACACTTTGCACAAATACGATTCAATTTTTTTTTCCTTGCATTTAAGACAATCGATCAACTGATCGCTAAGCGACGACGCCCTAATTTTACGTCTTTTAATATGATGATAAGCTAATTTGTTATTAAATTTTATGAATTTTTTTTTTGAGAGATCGATTTCTTCCCACTTAATGTTTATCGCGTAAAAGAAAAAAAATGTAGGGGAATGGAGACGCACGGAAAGGAAAAGATTTCTATTAAATTTGAATACTTTTGGTAAACGTAAAAGGACAAATCCGATCGACGCCATAAAAATTGTACGAATGAAGGATTGAAAGGATTGTCGAACGTCGAAGGAAATAAACCGACTTCCCCCGTTTGTTAAAAAAACAAAACTCATGCGGACGGAGACGATTGTAAACAAACGTGTCGATTAAAATTTTTTTGTACCACCTTCGCACGGTACGATTTCGTTTCCTCGAAAAAAAAGAAAAAAAAAAACAAACGACATTAATTTACTCGGCAGCCGTGCATGTAACATTATCCCTCTATTATTTTTTGCTCGCATTAGATACAGAGAATCGCGAAGAAGAGAAGAGAAGCTCGTTTAAGACTCGTGACACGCTTTCTTCCAACGGAAGTCTTCTAATTGAGCGTGAACCAAGAGAGTCTTCACGTACGTATCTGTCGTCGTAAGAGATGGAAATTTTCTTTTTTTTTTTTTTGAAGAGGAGGAGGAGGAGGAAATAGGGGAGGGAGGGAGGGAGGAAGGGAAGGAGGGTAGGTAAATTCGTTACAAGATAAATTTACAAGAGGAATTGAATGAATGGGTCCATACGTGAATGACGTGTCGTTCGACGTGTGTTGCGAATATTTTATTAAAGTGTTCGATCAAATTCTTTAACGTTGTAAGAGAGCTAGCATATTTTTCTATTGTATATATATATATATATATATATATATATATGTATGTATGTATGTTTGTATATATGTATGTGCGTACGTACCTATGTATGTATAGTAAAATATATGCACCGTATATGCATATAAATGAAAAAAAAAATATACATACATATATATACATTTGATTAGCTTTTAAATCAAGAGAAATTGAAGTAACGCGAAATATTCAATTAATAAATATTTCATGATTCTTGATTAATGAATCCTGTAGTTTACGTCAGACTCAATGAAAGCTTCTTCTTCTTCGTTTTCCTCGAACATCTTTTTCACCAATCAACTTTTAAACATTTCACTAATAAGTATTCACTAAATATCGTCTTAATGTTATCCTACAAACAATTAACTTTTTATATATTAAACTTTGAACTTTAAATGCGACTTGCTTCGGTACTTCGATAAATATTACAGTAATAGAATTTGATGATGGTTATCGCGTACGAAGCAACAAACTATCGTGATCTATAGATCGATTAGAAAGATTTCTTCAAACAATTATTATCTCTAACGAATTATGAAAAATTAAAGCAATGTGTATCGCTTTTCCGATAAGCATAGAATTGATTTCGATTGATTGTACGTACGATTATCAAGCACATCGTTATCAGAAATAATCTATCGAAAAAATGTAAATATTTGTTTGAAAATTATTGACAATTTTTTTTTTCTTCTTCTTCTTCTTCCCCCATTATTATGGACAATTATTATGTTTTACGATAAGTATCCTTCCTCAAATTATTTGGATAACCTAAATACCCGAAGGAGATTCTTTACGATCATATCGTATTTATTTCGACAGATAGAAATATGCGGTTCTCACAATAAAAAAAAAAAAGAGAAAATAAACAAAAACAAAACAATACTAATACAAAAATAATGATAATCAGATAGAATTTTTTGTATGAATTTTCTGTATGATAACATCTTATGTTTTTCAACATTTCCCTTATCACTTCGAATGTGCAACGCTCACGAATCAGACGATAAATGTTCAATTAATCTCAAGAACAGATAATAATTAGAAAAAAACACAGTTAAATAATATACTTGATGAATTCGTGATAATCTCTCTTATTCACCGAATACGTATGTATGTATATAATATATATATTTGTGTGTGTGTGTGTATGTATATATAAGCAATGCAATTTGTTCGTTATCGATTATCATTTCTTTTCTTTACCTGTTTTTTCAGCACACGTTGTGCAAATTAATCAAAAAGTCAAGAAGTAACTTCTTTTTGAAGGTTCGACGTTCGACGAAGGAACACGATTTTAATTCAATTGTAATCGTTATCATCATGGCTGATCTGAAAAGACATCGAAGGAGATCGTACACGACGACGATAGGAGTCAAATAATCGAAGTGAAATATTTCGATATTCGAAGGTTAATAGGAAAAGTTTTCTCTCCTTTAAAATAAGCTGACCTGATTTGACGAAACGATAAGAAAGATGATTCTTTAAACTTGCAAATCGCCGATAAAAACAATAAGATGTTGGGGGAAGATTAAATATAAAAAAAAAAAAACAAGAAGAAAATAAAACAAAAAATAAAAAGATGTTCAATGCGGTTAATAAATTATTAATGAATGTAACGTGAATGAGTCACAATGAATGTTCTTTAAGTAGAAACGTCTGCGAAGATTTAAAAGGGCATTTGTTTAGCAAAATTAAAAATGCATTAATCATCGTCGAAATATGCCTTATCGAAATTCTTCCGTGAAGATTTATACATATGCATACGATGTAAATACGATATGCGGAGTTTATATCGAAAGAAATAAAAAAAAAAAAAAGAGGGAGAAAATATTAAACGATAAAGTATTCTTACGATACAATTATCTTTCCCTTGCGTGAGATTATCGATGAAATTAAAAAAAAAAAAGTAAATAAATGAAATAATAAAATAAAATAAAGGAAAAGAAAAGAAACGTACAGAATAAGAAAGAAAATTCATCTAACGAATCGATCGATCGAATTATGACATTTATCTCGTACGATCGAGTACACGACTATATACGATTGAGTCGAATGGCGATGGGTCCATTTTAAAAAAAGGAATGGCATGAATGAACGCACGAGCGAAAGAAGGTACGCTTGAAATGTGATTGACTTGGCTCGGGTCTAACAAACTTAAATATTTAATCGTCGTTACAGAACTGGTTTAAACCGAATACATACGTCGTTAACTCAGAAGAGTAATATTCCACAGATAATCTCATATCGATAGCCAATAATCGACGTTGATGATTCTAATCGTTTCATATAATATTGAGTTTAACTCGTTCTAATATCACTGATCGTACTTGATAATTTCTCGAGTGTTAACCAATTCACGAGGTCTTGTGAGGAATTTCGAAGTGACAAAAAAGGAAGAAAATCAAATTCTCCCAAATATGCAACTCGTCGCATAAAAGTATTTAACGGAACTCTTGTAAAAAGAAAAAAAAAAAAAAGAAAAAAAGCGTTTTTACTTTTCAATAAAAAAATGTACTACCAATTCAATCGGTCATGATCCTTTTACTTTTCTTTTCAATTTGTTTTTTTTTTTTTACAACGCGTTCTTCATGTAAAGCGTCAGATCTACAACGTACAAAGATTAAAATCGCTTATCGTTGGTAAAATTTCAAAAAAAAAAAAGAGAAATATTTAAATATTTTTACAGAAATAAATTTTATATCTGTCATGTGTGACGTCAATGAGAGAAACGTGAAAAAAAAGAAAATTATTAAATCCTAATCTTAGTAAATGATCGTCGACGTTCGCATACAGAGAATACATTATAATGGAAGAAATATCATCCGATCGAAAACAAAAGGAGGAAACCATAAAGTTCGTTTAACTTCACAACCTTGATATCGATAACGAAAGATCCAAACGGATTGATTTATTGCGCGAAGTCGATAGTTCGAAAAGCGAAAGTCTTCTATTGCATATATATGTTTACCCTTACTGTCTCCATTTCTTTCACGATCAGACGATTAATATATCGAGTTTTCACAATGAGCTCATTGCCAATATGGAATCGGAAGGACATTTGCATGGTTGTACGTGAATGTTCGCGATTTGTCCTTCGCCATCGAGAAAACAGTGTTATATTTGATCTGGTAAAAACATTCTTTTACGATTTTAACGATCGTTAACAAAAAAAAATTTTAAATAATATCTCTCCCCTCCCTCTGTGTATTTAATTTTTCATTCGATAGATCTGATCGTATGATCCATTCTTTAATACAGAGAAGAGAAAGAGAGAGACGGAACGATTAAGAAAAAGAAAACAAAATGTATTATTGAAGCACGAGCATACACGTTCGTCGATGTAGGTCAATGTTCTCTCAGATTTAAAGGACACGAATGAAGGATACGCTCGAGAAGAGACAGAAAAGATGTGGGCACGCGCTTGTTACGTTAAAAGGATAAAATGAATAAAAATATACAACGCAGTAGATATAGTTGTTATATATATATATATATATATATATATATATATATATATATATATCCATACATATATATCTATATATATATATATATACATATGCATATATTGAGATATAGGCAATCGCAATGTGCAATCTACGTGGGTCGTACGCGCATAACAATTACAAGATTCTAGAGAATTTTTTGCAGATATTATTTTTTACGACATAATTTTAGTCACTCATTTTCTACGCGATACTTATTTCAACCTAAATTGTTTACTACTTATTATTACTGAAAAACTATTGTCTTAATAGAAATACGTCTTAATAGAGAAACGTTGTGTTGTATTAATTATATATTATATCTAACAATGGCCGATATATATTGTCAATATATACTGTCAATGTGATAAATTCGTTTTATCGAAAGCGAATTATAATATTATTTTTATCTTCGAAAAATGTACGACATAAATTATGTGAAATAATGTAATGACACTGTCAGAAGTGATTCAATCAATTTTTCGTGCGTAAACGCACCTTTCTTCGCTCGAATATTCATAAAACGAAACACAAACGTAGAGAGGGACAAAGGAAACGAAGTCAAAAATTTCCATTCGCGTCAAAATTTTCGATTTCGTCATAGTGATTTTAAAGAACGTACTATCTTCGTTATACCAATTATTATTTTTTTTTTCTTTCTTTACATTTTACAATAAAGATATGATTCTTTTTTTCCCCGTAACAACGGAATTTTTCAAATTTAAGAAAGAGAAATAATTACACAAAAATGAAGGACGAAGCAAAAATGAAAAACAAAAATTTTTCGTGATAGAGGTAATTAATTTTCGAAAGAAAGAAAACTATTTCATAATGGACTACCTTGAAATTATCAATGTTTGGTAACCATCGGCGCGTAAGACAAAAGAAAAAAGAAAATTATTTGTCTTTACAATGTACAATCTACGGTAACACGCCTTAAAGGGCATAACAGACAAATATATATACATAAATACGTATACACATGCGCGCACATTATACACACAACAGGGAAAAGAGATGTTTATTGTCGATCTCATCTTAACCGAGATAGATATTTTTCCACTTTTTTTCCAATATATATATATATATATATATATATATATATATATATATATATATATATATATATATTATCCTGTTCTCATTCTCACTCTCTCTCTCTCTCTCTCTCTCTCTCCTTTTTTTATCTATATGTTCACATTATAACTCACCGTACTTGCTGTAAATCCTAAGTTGTCGTGTGACATTTTTGCTCTAATGGATCACGGATCGTTCACGGTTATCACAAGTCTCCTTTTATCTCTTCCTTTAACTACCTTTAACTCTGCGGCTACCGTGTGCAACGAAGAACGAATGATCGTTGATGATAAATTGGATCGATAGGTCGAGCGAGCGATCGATCGATCAATCGATCGATCGGGTAAAGGGATTTCAATACTCAGGAAATCAAATTTTAAAAGAGAAAAATAAATAGGACAAAAAAAAGGAACAACAAAGGAAGGAAGAGGTAGACGAAGAAGAAGAAAAATGGGGATGGGTGAAAAGAGGAGGAGAATGAAAAAACGGAAAGAAAGAAAGAGACAACGAAGATAAGGAAATAAAGATTGAGGGGAAAGGTTCTGAATTTGTTCGAACGAAATATATGTATATATATATAAATATATATATATATATATATATATATATATATATTTATTTATTTATACATATACATATATATATATATATATATTGTTTGATAAACTAATTTCTTGATATCTACGTTATTAGCGTTGCATTTTATACCGTGACAGGTACGGCGGCCGCAAGTCGACTGATTTGTCTTTACGCGAAGTATTATTTATATAGCACACTACGGCACGCTGCCTCGCACTCCTGCCATTTCGTTTTCCTCTCGGTCGAGCGTAAAGATCACAGTGGCAGTGTTCTCTTCTATACTCGTCGTTATCCTCGCGGTGAGATCTTTTTTTTTTTTTTAATATATATCACCACTACTTTTCTCTCAATATAATATAATATTATTTATTTGTTTGTTTATTTCTTTTATTTATTTATTTTATTTATTTGTTTGTTTAATTCGTTATTATTATTGCTACTGTTTTAAAAATAGTCGAAAAAATTATCGATAACACAATCGCAATCGGTCGGATCTATTCCGTTAATTTCTCTCCTCGCACAACTTTACTATATAAACATTATATTTCCGTTATTATTATTATTATTATTATTATTATTATTATTATTATTATTATTATTATTATTATTATTATTACTATTACATTATAATTATCATATATTTTACACGCATAATTACGTTATAGGTGAAAAAGAAAACAAAAACAAAAAGAAAAAGGAAAAGGGAGAAAAGAATCGAAGATCACGATCACTTGAAAGAAATCGAAGGTATTAAACGTCACTCTATGATTGCACAATGAGTAAGTATCCACAAAAATGTAATCTAGTATTTCATACGAAATTATCAGCCAAAGTAATAATTTCAATTGCACGTTTATCGCTGTTAGGATACACGATGTAGTACTTCGAACGACTAATCGGTATATAATAAGTCGTAAGTTTATAAATAGATTATATTCGAAGGACCGAACGAAGAGGTGGGGCGATTGTTGGATTAGTCGTCTTTTGTAAACGAACACTATTCCATCATGTGATATAGAGGTTGATAGTTCCGCGAATCATTTGAACGTTCGATTTGTGTATAACCGAGAATTTTCTTCGTACACCATAATTCGTAGTCGATCGGATGTTAATAAAAAGTAATTAGTTGAAATAATTCGAAAAAATTGATCCATTCGACGAGTGCTTCCATTTTCTTTCTTTTTTTTATTTTTTAATTTTTTAATTTTTTAACGATCTCATTTATTCGTTTGTCACAAGTGAAGACCTTCGAAAATTAGTTCTTTTTTTTATCCAAATAAAAGAGAGAACAACGGGGAATTAGATATCAATTAAAAGAAGAAGAAGAATAGGTGTTTATGTAGCATATCTCGATGATATAACTACTTATATTGTATTTATTCGACTCTTAAGAGATCATCGTCGTTTAATCGACGAAGAAGCAAATAAAATTAACTGTCACACACAATATAGAAATTTGAATATATATATATATATATATATATATATATATATATATTCGATATATGTTTGTTGTTTGTTATTATCGTTTGCTGGAGAACGATCGAAACATGTTTGACTTCTTCCTCCTTCCTTCCATTCGAGTTCCAACATTCCATTTAAATCGAACGTTTTGCGTTAAGATCGTCATTTAAATAATTTAACATTAGAATACTACAAAGAAAGAATTTCTCTTTGTAAGATAAACAGAAAAAGTCCGAAGACTTTCAACGCGATTAATCTTACGCGTAATCCGCGTTGATTCATTGAATCTCCAACAATAAAGGCACATACACGAGATCAACTAATTTTCACGAACGACGATTACTTCACATCGTGATTCACCTGATCTCGTCAACAAGAATCAACCCATTTTCTTGTCAAACCATTTCAAGGCTAAGACAAAAAAAAAGAAAATTAAGGCTAACGCACTATAATCCATTTTTGCCACGTTAACTTTTTTCCTTTTAATTTAAAATGAAATCTGTTGAACTACGACGAGTAAATTTTCAACAAATATATATTATACATATTTGTATGTGTATATATATATATATATATATATATATATATATATTTATTTATTTATTTATTCATATTTATATTTATATTTATATTTACACTTATATGAAAATAATTAAAGAAATGTTTATAAAGAAAAAAGAAGTAAATATTATATTTCTCTTTTTAAAATTACAATTGTTCATATGTATAGAGATAGATAATAAAAATATATTCGTATATATATATATACACACACACACACACACACACACACACACACACACACACACATATATATTTTTATATTTATATAAAGTATATGAATCGTCGTATAAAATAATAAAAATTCTAAGTGTAAATGTTTTTTTTTCTTTTTTTTTTTTTTAATCGAACCGATCAAATCGTTCTTTTATGTTGCTTCTTTTCCTTCAGTCTCGGATAACAATCTTTTATGTTAACTACACAATTAGATAGCTAAGTTTGAAATGGAAAATGAAACAAACAAAGTTATAAAAAAAATATCTAACAGCTGTGGGTTTTCTTTTTTTTTTTTTTTAATCGTAATATATTATCTTCAAGACAATCAACGCGAAGCATTGCAATCAAAGAGTATTATTAAATTGTTTGTACATAAAATAATCTGTACATTTAGCGTGATAATTTTCAGCATATACTGCCGAATAAAAGACAATACGTAATTAAAAATACGGCTTTTTTTTTTTTTTAATATTTGAACTGTTATACAATCCTAGTCTATTAGTCATTTCTAACTTTTCAATTAATTAGATCTTTTATATGATCATTATTTTCATTCAAATTTAATATGCATTCGATCGTTAATTTTTTTTGTTATTTTTTTCATTTTTTCTCTCAATATTCTTATTGTATGCATATAACAGAAAGAGAAAGAGAGAAAGAGAGAAAGAGAGAAAGAGAGAAAGAGAGAGAGAGAGAGAGAGAGAGGGTGAGTAAGGAATCTTAAAAATATATTGAATAATTTCACGTGTAATTAGTTCTCGAGATGGGGGGACGTTACAAACATAATTATATTTAATTTTTGTTGTTTCTCGATATTGTTCTAACGATTTAGTTTTTTTTTTTTTTTTACAACGTCCACAATGAAACGTGATTTCATTTGAAATCAAATCATGAAAAAAGTAAAATCACAATTATTACAAGCATACGGATACGTAAATGCAATGAGAAACGGAAGTGCAGTCGTAATTTTATTCAGGAAGGCTTTCAACTTTCTTTGGATAAAGTATTAAGATGTTAAATCTTTTGTATCATGCATTCTAATTCTATGTTAAAAGATGATTAATAAGAAACATTTCGTTATTATATTAAATCAAATTTAAAGAGATTTCCGACCAATAAAATAATCTTTGTAAGCATAGATTACAGGCACAAGCTATTTACATTGTTCTTTCCTTTTCACTTACATTTTATATAAATTGTTCAAAATGTATGTGATTTAGATTTATATGAAAATATTAATAGTATAATATTATTATAAACGTAATATCGCATGCAGAATTGATATAATTATCGCCACTAAATAATATTATTATATTTATACACATTCTCATAAATGAGATGCAACATGACAATATAGAGACGATAAAGATGATATCTTATAGTATTTACAAGATACCAAATTACTTTTTTTTTTTGAATTTTTAAAATAAATTTACTCTATAAAACGAGGCAGCAGCACAAAAAGTAGGCGACTCCGAAATAATATAAAATTATTTCAATTATTCCCTACTTTTTGCATCGATGTCCTTTTAATGTGTGAATAAATGTTTCTCTTTTTTTTTTTCTTTTTCTTTTTTTTCCTTCTGTTTAGAATCTTGATAACCCACATATACATGTATATTGTATTTATTTATCCATGTATATATGTGTACATATGTATAACTCTTATATATGTATGTATATTTAACAAATTTTATGATCTAAATTATACAGTGCTTAGATAAGGACTCCATCTAAAAATATGTAATGATTAATGAATTAGCAGGCGAGTTTCCTATAATCATTATCTCATACATAACAGATCCTGGAAAATATTTCTTCGCTGAATGTAAAGGTTTGTTGAATACGACTGTAATGAATGATAGGAATCATTAGATTTTTCTTTCTTTTTTTCTTTTTTAACATAGGTACACTTTCTCTTATGTCAGAAGCCTTGATATCTCTTCCGCAATTCCTGACAGGAGAGAGTTATTGTCACCTTTACCTTCGATCAACAAATTACCTGTCAATTTCTAGAACATAAAAATAAATATTAGATGTAACATCAGAACGACATAATAATCAACGTATCTATGTTATTTATATCACGCTATTAGGCTTACATTATATTTTAACAAAAGGCACACATGATGTCCTTTCAACGAATGACCATATAAAGATGCGGTATTGTTTATTTGTTCCACTAGTGTGAGATTGCATTTGCAACAGACAGTATTTAAGACTGCATTAAATTCCTGAGAGGGTACAATCTCCTTTTTAATTCTAGATACCAGTTGACCGCTTTTGAGTAACTCCGTTAATATATCTTTATGTGACAAATGTCCAATCATAAATTTGCTACATGATAAATTTATAGTAAAGTCGAGTTTTTCTTGTGCCGTTCCTTCCACATTTTCAAGCATATACGTCAGTGTCCCTCTCAATTTTTGAGCGAACGTTACGTCGCATATTAATATAGTAAATTGAGTTTCTTTACTGGATTGTGGAGGTAGTTGGAATGGCAATTTCATTCCATATTCATCGCCATTCTGTAAAAGTAAAAAAAAAAAAAAAAAAAAAATAAAAAAAAAAAAATAAATCAAATTTCGATTAAACAAGTAATCTGAATTATCGATGAAATTGATTACTTTGAATTCATTCTTACGATATTCAATTACCATACAAAAGAAATAAAATAACATAAAATAAAATACCTACATTTTTCATTAGTTTCAATGTTGACGTATCCGTAATATCGAACCTTATTTCTTTTACAAGCTTTTGACCTACATTAGTAATTAGTATTGATACAATTATTTTACTAGTGTCATCTGCAATTTGCTTTAATTCGTACATCATAGAAATAGTTTTATTCTTAGATAATTCTTCATACGCAATCAATGGCTGAATAGAATTCAAACTATTTTTAGTAATAACTAAATCATTCCTTAATTCTGGCAATATTTCTTTGGAGGGCGTAGATATACCGGCCGTTTCTTCATAATCCGACGACTTCTTCTCCTTCTTACTTTTTGATTTTTTTGATTTTTTATGTTTGGTATCGTCTTCCTTTATTTTTTTATGCTTCTCCTGGCTCTTAGATTTTTTTCTCTTGCTATCTTTTCGCGTATCTACACTTTTTTTACTATTATTCGCTTCTGCGTAATCTTGAATGGAGGAAGAACCTGCTTCTTCAGTATTATCTTCTAACCACATATCAGTCATATTTATTTGATTATCAGCCTGTTTTTCTTGAACACATTTACTCTTTCTTTTTGTTTTCCTATGACCCTATCAATATAAATAAGATATATATATATATATATTTTTTTTTTTCTCTCCTACACTCATCATATGTAATTAATCGCACTCGTATACCCCCATCTACATTATATAACAAAGAAAAGAAAGAAATAATTACCTTGTCTTTTTTTATTGTCTTTACCTCTGTAATTTTCTGATTTGGACTATTCTCTACTACTCTGTGCTCCAAAACCGGTAATCTTTCATCCTCTCGCAAAGGCATGTCTAAATCAATATTTAAAGCTCGATGAGGATCATTTGCATCGATCATATCATAATCATCGCTATCACTTATTTCTGCCCCTGGTGGAAGTTCACCAATACCTGTGTTTATAACTTGCGTTGGATAATCTTCCCGTTCATCTTCTGATGCAGATTGTTTATCTAGCAAAAAATTTTAAAAATACAAAAAAAAAATAATACAATGTATCTTGATCGAAGTTTATAATAATTAATAAAACATAGTTACATAACGTTAATGTTTAGGAAAAAAAAAATATATATATATTTACTTTTTATCGATTTTTTTTTCTTGCCATGTTTTTTATGTCTTTTGTAATTATTATCCACACTCATATTGTGATATTTACTAGAATTAGAATAATTCGATATTTTTAGAGACACTGGTATGTCTAATTCAGCGACTGGAATGTTTTCAAAGTCTTCATAAAAATTTGTTGAATTGTGATATGACGTGGAATTCTTAAATGATTCTTTCAAATAATGAGGATTATTTTGCTGTTCCAATTTTCTAGCCTCTCTCCTCTTTTGAAGTTCTTCTACCGTAGGTTCGTTCGTTTCTCGTTTCATGAAAGAATTATTGGACTTTTCTGATTTCACAAAGATTTCGTTCATGTCCATATCTTCGGAATCAGAGCTTTCCGAGGGTGGATCATTGATCCACGAATCTAGATCTAAATCATCAGGTATAGGTACCTAAATATGTATTAAAATATTAATTATTTTAAAGAAATATTCTTTTTTATTTTTTTTTTATTTTTTTAACGAAAATAAATAATATATTATTTTCACCTTTCTTTGAGCTTTAGGAGCAACAGGATTAAGTTCACCTTCAAACGCTTCCATTAATTCTTCAGCCAAGCCAGGATTTTCTTTCAAGCATTCAAATAAAACCAATGCGGAACTAGATCTTTCTTGAACCTCTAAATCACCACTACACACAAATGCTGCTATTTTATCTTTCAATGCAAAAATCTGTAAAATGAAAAAAGACTATAAATATATTGGTAATAATATTAAGTAATGTTTACATCTAGATATAATAATTCAATAGTATAAAATGTTTTTATATATTAAAAAAAAAAAGAATAAAATAATAATATTTGATATAAATGAATCGCAGTATAACTTACTTGTTCCATCGTTTCATTGTCACCTTCTTTCTCTGCTTTATACAATATTGCTGCAGCAAGTTTTAAAATATTATGCACATAAACTGCTTGAATATGTCCTGGCAAACTGGATGCTTGGGATCGCAACATTGATTGTAATGTTGCTAAAGGATCTTCTAGTTCACTATTAATATTACAAATTTTCATTTAAATTGTATATATTATTTAATGAAAATAATTATGATATATATTTAATTTATTACCTAGAAAATTCTCCGCATATCCAAGCAGCCGCATATAAGACTTCAGACATAGTAGCTCGTGGTTGACCAGTTAAAAGGTATGAATTTTCAAGCAGTAAGGCACATTGGTGAACTGCATATTTACGTATAGCTTGTACCCGGATCGCTACATCAAGTAGTTGAGTAGCTACTAATGGTCCATGCTTGGTGCCTTCCATTCGTGTGAGTTCCACCAATACAGATATATACCTATAAATACATAGCTTATATATATACACATAATTATTGAGCATGAACTTATATTTGTACATTCTGACATTAGATGTATATGTCTCGTTTTATTATTATCATAAAATATATTTGTTAATTTACCATTCAAAATATGTTATAAATTGGTAATTATTTTGAGAACAGATTTGTATGATCTTTGAAAGTAATTCATCTCTGTACGTAGTTCCTTCAGCTTTGTCCATGTGCACCATTAATTTTTTAACTATTTCCATTAAATTCTTCTTTGATACCATTCCATATAATAAATCCAAGGCACGCAATCTTATACTTTCATCTTTGTCATCAAGACATTGCATAATAAGATCTTTATGAGCTTGTACACTTTTAGGATGTGTCCTTAATATTTTTGACATTGCTAATAAGCCCAAGTACTTCAAATTTTGATCAGAATCCTCTATTAATATTCTTAATTTCTGCACACACAGCTGTATTGAATCTGAATGATTTGGCATACCAGATGATATAGAAATTAATACAGCTATTACAGTGTTGATGCACTCATACAGTAAAGACATAGCAGATGTACTAAAAAATAGTAAAAATAATATTATTAATGATGTTAATAATTTATTAATAACTTATTTTAATAATCCTTATCAATACCAGCTATAAAGTAACTGAGGCAAACATGTACACATTTATATAACACATAGAACTATTTTACTTGCTATGATAAAATCTACAATTGTTGAGAGCAATGGGGGAAATATCAATATAAACACGTTAAATACCTGTGTATCAAATTGGTAAGGGGTTCTATTAGCTTTTTGCCAAGCCTAGGTTCTAGAGGTGTCAATGCGCCAAACTGTAAATATAATTTTAAGTTGCAGTCTAAATGATATGTAATGGCAAACAATATATATATATATATATATATATATATATATATATATATATATATATATATATATATATAACATTCTATAAATCATTTATAGACAACACAGAGTAAAATGAATAATGAAAATACTTGTATACTTCTACCATATTTTTACTACTACTATTTGATCTAAATTATCAATGCTTTTTTTTATATCAAAGTAATCAACTAGTAAAAAACCTTGAAATCAGGTCAATTAGTGGTTGAGTAAGTCGCCGACCCATTTTCGGCTCAATCAGTGTTATAGTGGAGAACTGAGCATGTGAAATAAGATCAACATTACTAGGCTCGAATTTAAAAATGATATATGTATATATGCATTCATTGATTGATAACAGCTCTTATGTTTTTATGTATCAATACTTAATCTTTCTGTGTTTAATTGATCGATCAATGTAATATCACAAAATAGACTTACCAATTTGATAATTTTTATGAGCATCCAATTGTTAGTCGATGTTGTCATTAATTTGAAAAAAACAGGAGCCAAACTTAAATAATTTTTTGGATTCTTTCTTGCCAACTCACAAACTACATTGACAGCTGCAGACTGCACACCACTGTCTGGATCTTCAAGTTTTTCTTTTAATCTAGGAAAAGCAGGCCTTAACGCTTCTGGAAATCGCAAGAACACCTTGTACATCATTAAAACTGCTTTCTTGCGTAAATATGGCTTTGTAGATGTTAACAAAGTCATTATATCATTAACTAAATCTCGTGCCAGATCTGGACTTATAAAGCAAGATAAACCACTAAGAGCCAATCCAGCATCGTATTGATTTTGACTATTTAAGTCTTTGCGTATCATATTCGTGGTCAACATCAAAAGCTGCAATTACCAAATTTATAAGTTATTCTTACACGATCTTAAAACGAATCATATATCCCAAGCTATTTATATGTCACACGGTTAATAGAAATCATACCTCTGTATCTGCATGAAAGCTTTGGCTACCTGCTAAATATCCTATACGTTTATAAGTGAATTTGGCAGATGACATGACCTCAATTATATTAAATCCAGCCCAACTAATGTCATACCCTAACATTTGCAACTACAGAAATGTAAATAGTATCAGTAAGAAGTATTATAGATTTAGATAGAAAATAACATAATTATCTTGTTAGAGATTAAATGATGGTTAAAATTAGCATATGAAACACCCACTTACATATGTTAACTTAGCGACTGCATTTGCCTTTACTGCAATATTATCCTGGCGCAATTCTTGTTTGATTTCTTCTATACATTGTGCAATGTATTTTGCCTATCACAATAACATAAGATGATAATCCAAATAAAGTATTTCTAGGTAAAAGAATAATCTACAAAGTTAGGTTAAGTTACGTGTCTCTTTTCTTGTTACAATAGAAAAAAACAAATAGATCAATAAAAAAATAAAAAAAAGGAAAAGAATATTCTTAAAGTATAGAAAAAAAAATTTACCTCATTCTCTTTGTTATTTCTAATGCCGCGCACTAAATCCGTCAAATTCTTGTCGAACATTCGTTCGAAATTTCCTTTTACCTTACGGAGAGCCATAACTGTATTTAACTGATAGATACTAGAACTCTCTCGATCACTTGAAAGGTTTCTTTCTACCTTTGGCTAATGTTCCGAGTTGATCGGATAAATTGCATCGATTGCATTACCGTATGTTAAAAGCTTTAAACTTCCTTCACACACTCATAACTTCTCATTTACATTTTTATTTGACAGGTAGATGGATACGAAACTACTAAAAGTTCATACCGATCATATGTACCTAAGAATTGTTAAGAAATAGATGACATACCCGGTGTTAATTCAAGAAGCTGCAACTTTTATACTAGTGCATATATTGGATCTCCCTTTTTTCTTTCTTTTTTTCTTTCCTTCTTTTTTTTCGAACTAGATCCTAGTTAAACGCGTAGAGTTAATAATAAGTGTGCGCATGAATTTATGATTAATTAATATCCGATCTCTCAGTGGCTTATTTAATAGTCGAACAGATTGATCCAACTACAAATACTTTTCCAAAAAATAATACTGCTAGGCAAATTAACAGCAATAAATCAGCGTTTTTATTGCGACTATAAAAGTGATCATTATTGCGAATTTCTATAGATAAATACAATAATTTCGACTCTCGATCAAAATTGAGTGTCTGGTTTTTTTTCTTTTTTTTTTTTTTTTTTTTTTTTTTTTTGATCTATAAAACAAGGATCGAAAGGTCGCTTGAGATTTCACGAAAAAATAAGATCATACATGGAATATATATATATATGAGAATATACTTCCATGAGAAGTATACAAAGAAATTTTCTCTCTCTCTCTCTCTCCTTTCTTATCCAGAAACAGATCTTGAGCCAACTTAAAAATCTATAAATTTGAATGCAAAGAAATGTTCACGCTTTTTCGATATATCGAACTATATGTTATTAATAACATCTTGAACGTAGATTGGTCGATAACTTTGAATTTCATTGGATAAATTTTTCGGAACCATGTTAAGGTTACTAAATTTTCGAGTTTCGATTCGAGATAAATAATACCAACTGAAACACACCGCGGTTATCAACGTAGTTATCTCGAAGTGGATATATACGTTTTAATTCTGCACATATTTAAACACAATAAATATTTTATTATTCGGAAGAGTGTGTCCAGTAGAGATAAATAAAATTGTTTGCTGATATTTACGTGATGTATGTATGCGTAGCAATAAAAAAATGAACAATTACATGTATGTGTATATATATATATATATATATATATATATATATATATGCACGTACATATTATACTTATCACACTCATATATATATATATATATATATATATATATATATATATATATATAAATTTTCTTTTTTCTTTTAATAAAAAAAGACCGATTAAAAGATGTTCGAACGCCATTCGTGTATCCCTAGAGAATATACATCGATTCGGTTGAACACAATGTATATGAGTGAAGTTTCATTCCGTTGTCCAAACCCGATAAGCTATATATTTTATTCAGACCTTTCCTTTCAGATTGTTCTCAACTTAATTGGTCAAATGTTTCACGGCTTATATATAGATAGAAGCCATTAGACAAAGGATAAATAAGTATCCGAGTATATTGCTACGAGTAAAACGTAAGATAGAAGAAAGATTTTAGTATGAGGCAAGACATTCTGTGTTCTAATACGCATTGAGAAAATCCACGCATACTGTGGATTAATATCAAAAAGGGATCGCGAAAAAAAGAGAGAGAGAGAGAGAGAGGAACAAAAAGTATCATTCGAGTTATCAAGGTGTTACTTTTCCTTTCGTCTGGGCATCACTGCCGAAGGCATTGGACTCAACGTCGTGGCATGTTCAAACGACGCATCACGGATCCAAAGGTTGAGAACCTTTCGTTTTTGCACATTAATTCTTTCAACTCTTTTTCAAAAATGCTTTTCCTATATTAAAATACCGGCAAATATTATTTTGCGTTTCTTATATGTATGTATGTATGTATATATATATATATATATATATATATATATATATATATATATAAATATTTATATATATGTATATATATAATTTTTTATGTATATTTTTGGTTATACAATTTTATGATTATAAACTAATTGCATTTGTCCATTTTGTCAAATGACACTAATTGTGTGTGTATATATGTGTATATATATATATATATATGTGTGTATATATATATAAAGATCAAGTTTATTGTGATTTTCTGATCTTATTGATTTTGTATAATCTGTTTTCAATTTGAAATAATGCGATGATATTTGAAATGATTAAAATTCCAATACAAGCTTTATTTTATATAGTGTATATTGTATTGAAAAGTTCCGTTAATTAAAAAAAATATTTATTTGTGATATATTGGCGATAAGTATTAGCATGTTTTATGATATTTACAGACAATTTTGGATTAATCAGTATTCAAAATATCTACAAGACAATGAATTCAGGTTATTTCAATTTGCCTCTTAATATGGACAGAGTATGTAGAATCTGTCTAACAGAAAGTAGCAATTTATCATCTATTTTCTGTTCCAATCAAGAGGTAGATGATTTCTCAGATCTTCCACAAAAAATTCAAGTATGTGGTTCGATTGATATTCAAGACCAAGATGGATTACCATCTTTAATCTGTGATGTTTGTATTTATAAAGCAAGTGTTGCTTATGAGTTTAGACAACAATGCCAACATTCCAATGCTAGACTGCGAATGTATTATAGTAAACCTGAAAAATGCAATGTCATGGTAAACAAAATATATAATGTAATTTTTATTTATATTTTACATTTAATTCCAAAAAGAAAATATTTTATATTTTTACAGGATTCGTGTACGCAAACAGATTTTTCTCCATGCATTGAACTATCAAAAAAGACAACAAATCAGCAAGACAATTCTTTTATAAAAGAAGAAATGCAAATAGTATCAAATTCTCAAGACTTCAATAATACTAATAATAATTATACTCCAAATACGTCTAGTCTTACTACTACAGAAATCGACATACAAGATGAAAAAATCTTCATGTGTTCTATCGGGTTCGAAGGCCCCAAGGAGATTGGTAAAGAACAATGTTCTACCACAGAAAGCAATATTAATCAAAATTCATCCATTGAATCTGCTTCGCAAGTAGATACATGCGATATTTATGAAACAATGGACGTAGACGATAAACCTCAAGAGGAGAATAGTATTACTAAAGAATCAGAAAAAAATTCTAAACAACAAGAAGAACAGTTTCCAAATGAACGTGTGTCCAATGATACAGGGATTGAAAAGGGTGCACCTCCACAGAAACGTACGTCAACAAGGAAAACAAAATCAATGCCTAACAAATCTTATAGTGAAGATGAAGGAGATGATAATTATTATGATCAGAGTAGCGACAGTCAAGATTCAGAGGAATTGAAGTTCAAGTGTAAAATTTGTTTAAAGCGTTATGCAACACAGAAAGGCTTAAAAAAACATTCTCTTGTCCATGAAAAGAAGCACAAATGTAATATTTGTTTAAAACTGTTTTATAAGCAAGAAAATATGGAAAAACATAAAAAAATACATGCATCTAAACCTCATGCTTGCCAATTATGTCATGCCTGTTTTTCTAAGTCTCAAAGTCTTGTACGCCATCTGAAGTCTCATACAGAGAAAGTTAATGATATGATTAAACAGATAAATACTGACGAACGAAAAGACAATGGAGAATCAAAAAAAGAACCAAAGTGTGAAGATGATACTGAAGATGAAAGTGGTACAGTAAACGAGCCAGATGAATTTGAAAATGCTCCTGAATTATATAAATGTGAAATCTGTAATCAGTATTGTTCTTCCTTAAAAGATTTAAAAAAACACGCTCTTGTACACGGGGATAAAAAGTATTCTTGCACAGTATGTAAAAAGTGGTTTTTCAGACCAGACACATTAAAAAAACATGCTGAAAAGCATGGGCATGGATTATTAGATAATTTAGTTGATGATAACAAACTATTTGATTCGGATGATGATGCCTTTCCAAATGATACAACAAATACTTTACCAGAGAATGAAACTGTTAAGAAAGAAGATAGTGAAGAAGATGGATCCGGTGAATACAAGTGCCAACATTGCGATAAAATTATGGCTACTAAAAAAGGCCTTAGGCGTCATGTGTCCATGCATAAGCCTAAAGCTGAACCAGTAACTTGTGAAATATGTAGAAAAGTTTGTGCTAGTCAAGCTCGCCTTGTTCTTCATCAAAGGACACATAAACCCAAGGAAAAAGTGCCACGAGAATATCTATGTCATATTTGTAGCAAGGTATACCCAAGTAATTCATCGCTTACTTACCATATGAGAACTCATACAGGAGTGAAACCACATGTATGCAAAACATGTAATAGTGGATTTACAACGACTACTAGTTTGGCAAATCATATTCGTATTCACACAGGAGACAAACCTTTTGTATGTCATGTTTGTAGTGCAGCATTTGCTGTGAGTTCAGCATTTAGGAGACATTTGACACGACATACGGGTGAAGCAAATTATCTCTGCAAAACGTGCGGCAAAGCTTTCAAGCGGCTTAGTACTCTGAAAGAACATACTTATACTCATTCTGGTGAAAAACCTTATGTTTGTAAAACTTGTGGCGCTGCATATAGTCATAGTGGCAGTTTATTTGCACATCAGAAACGTTGTCGTGTCCAATATGGTGAAATGGTTGTAGATGAACATCATCATGCTGTTGCACATCATATTCATGTAAATAATGTGCAATCTGCAGTGAGATCACTTACTGTGATAGGGCAGATGTTCTAAAGAGTAAAATTGGTGGTGTGAAATACACTTATTTCACTTAAATATTTATGCAAGAATAAATTTGTGGTTCTATAAGTATTCCCACAATGGGAATAAATAACACTACTATTATTCTTTTCATGAAAAAATAATGTATTATCGAGAATACTCTTTACTGTAAATATTTAGGCAACTCCTTTTTATAATAACATTTGTTTAAATATTTGCATCATGTATTAAAGATGCTGGGACTAGTGCTTCGTTATAGAAAGTACATAATCTAATATGTTTGATCAATATTAATATTATACAAATTTATTTCTGTATATTTGTATAATATAAATTATACAAATTGTAAAAAATTGTCCATATAAACTTGACAATTCACAAAGCACTGATTTGATCTATTAAAAGAAAAAGAGTATGGCAGGGAACATTCTGTGTATTTTCTACATCAATTAGTAACATTCTTTTAATTTCTGCAAATACACATGTTAGGGAAGAGACTGATTATTATTCATCTATACTTTAAATGCCTAAAAAATTGTAAATATTTGAAATGTTAAGAATTATTATTTTATTATGTGTAATATGGTTTTCATATAGAATATGAATATTCCTTTAATTTTAGCCTTCTATATAGTTTTACTATTCAAAATAAGTGAACAAATCTGTATACAAAAACTTAAAAGAGTATTTGTAAAACTATGAAAAAGAAAACAAATTTAGTAAAACGAAATGTTTTATACAATATACAGAAAAACCATAATCTTTGTTAAACATTATAAGTTACATTGAAAGAACCTTATTTATAACAAAGTAGAACTTTGAATTGCTTTTTATAAAAACAATTTCATCGTTAAAATAATCTTGGAAACTGGAATAGAAAAATGTGTTTTGTATTTTCTATACAAGCAAAATTTTATAATACATACGAAATTTGACAATTGTGCATTAGATACATCACTCATAATTCATTTCTTTGTAATTAATTGTAAAGTAAATACCTTCATCCGAAAATTTACAAAACTTATAATTAATAATTATATATACATATATATATATATTTTTTTTCAAACGAATTCTTTCTACTAATAACTAAAAAAGTTGTGTAAATAAAATTGTGTAATATTAATGATGATGGCAAAATAGGCTGTTTGAGAAAAGAAAAGTATATTTAATTTCTCTTAATCTTTTATTAATATTCTAATTTGATTTAAATAATTTCATTTTAAAATATATAGTATTGTTTTTCTATAAAAAATACTTTAACAAAACATTAGACTTAACAATATAAATCTATCTGTTAAAGAAACAGATACATGTAATTGTGATTGTTAGGTTCAAAAGTATATACAATGTATATTATTTGAAACAAAATATTTGATACTACAAATAAAAAACAGACATTTTTTTTATAAAAGTGTTGAAATATTATTTATTTAAGTCTTTGAAAATATTCAATACGTGATATTATTTGATAAGAGTTTATTTTAATTTAAAAAATTAGACATTAAATCATTACTATTTTATCAAACAGATTATTTTTTTATTTTCGACTTTTTGTTTCTTTTTAACAATCGGTAACGTCGCCAAACAGATGCTCTACTTCTATTTAAAACCTTTGCTATATCAACAAACTTCCGTTTTTCATCGAGGAATGGATTGTGATCGATATGATTTAATATCATAACATCCTCTTCTTGTGTATATCTGTAGAGAAATATTTTTGCTATATAATTTATTTTACATTAGTGAATTAATACTGGGTATGTTGGAGACTTTAATTTAAAAAAAAAAAAAAAAAAAAAAAAAAAAAAAAAAAAAAAACAGATACATATATATTACCTTCTATTTAAATGTGAGCTATATAAAATTCTAAACCTATGGTATACGCTATACAATGTGCGATTTGGTAAACCATTTGCTAAAAATTGAGCAAATTTTTTTGTTTCCTTCTTCTTACAAATATACTTCTTGCCATCGCTATCTCTCAGACTTAAAAATGCTCTATATTTATGTTTATTCCAATTGTGTAACTGTTATATCGTAAAAATTACATGATAAATTAAACAATTTATACAGATTTTGCATGCGATTTGTAACTGTGTATTTGATCAGCATTTTCATGTCCTTGCTTACCTTACAAAATTTTTTCCAATTATGAACAATTTTGTCATCCTCATCCGGTGAAAAGGAACCTTTTTTTAACGGTGCTAATGCCATAAACTGTTCCAATTCTTCACGAGAAGGTACATGAGTTCCTGAACGTACTTCAACTTGATGTTGCGGTAGAACTTCATGTATTAATTTTACTTTTAAATTACGTAAATGCTAAATTAATAGGAACATTAATTTATAATATAAATAACGAGCAAATTTATAATATAAATAACACATTTTATAAAATAAATAAGTTGTGTAAAAAAAGAAAATATTACATCTACATCTTCCTTAGATAATGCTTCCTTTTCTCTTATTTTACGAGCTAGATATGAGACATCACTAATCTCTGCTTTATTACATTCATAATCTACAATTTCTGTCTTTATATTAATATTATCGTTAGACATGTTTCCAGATTCTTCAAAATCATGAGTCTGTCTGTAAAGTACAATTTAAAAAAAAAGGAACAGTCATTACTTTCTGGTAAAAATATTGCATTACCTTAATGAAAATTAATATTTTTTTATGAGCGTAATGGCACAAAAATAATTTTCAAATACTTCGTTTTCCAAAGATATATATTCCAATTTTTTGTTTTTAAGTATAGTATTTCTGAACATAACCTAATAATGTATAATTAGATATACACGATAACCAATGAACTTGATAATGATCGTTTTATAAATAAATTTCACGAAGTATTTCAATTTTCCAAGTTTTTTTTTTTACATATTTGCTATATTATAATAATATTAATATTTTCATATCAACTTTTTTTACAGCATGGCTAGAAAAATTCAACACCTTACCAAACTGCAGCTTTTCACACACTGACATTCACTCACTGATATACATATGATCATACATCAGTGCAATATAAAGTGCATCACATAACGCGTATAACGCGATATTCATAATAACTGTGTTTATCTTCTAACGATTTTAATTTAAACAAATAAAATAACAATACTCTATCCGCAAGTAATTTTTATACATGTAATAGTACGCTATGTACGATGTTTGTTAGGTGTAAAGGACAAACATAATTAATAATATTCGCATATACTTATGCGTCATACATTCAATAAAAATTATATCGATAATTCCTAAATTAAAAAAATCAGAATTTTGTTTGAATACATTTATAATTTGGGTAATTTCAACGAATTATGGAATAATATTGCCATAAGAAATTGTATAATTCAGTTTTGTGTGAAGAGAATTAACACAATTAAATATCATTAACATCAAAATTTATCCCAGAATTAATGAAAAACAATACGGAATGGCTTCAGCATCGAGTACAAGTGCACGCAGTTTATTTGTTGACTCAAAAATGCGACTAGCAGATAGAGTTCAAGTTAATGTCAATAACATTGCGTCGCTTGCAAGACAGATCCAAAGAGGATCAAAAAGCAGTGAAGTAATGTTGTCATTTATATATATATATATATTTTTAAAGTAAATTTTTCGTAATTAAGAGATTATATTTAACACAATTCCTTGTTTCTTCTTTTTTTTTTTTTTTGTTTTTCAGATTCTAATGCATGCTGCAAAAAGTTTTGCACAGCAAGAACATGGATTAGAGGTGGCAGAGACAAACTTAAAAAAACTTGCACTTATTGTAACCCATTTAGAATATCAAATGGAGTCAATAGATAGAAGTTCTGTGTTACTGGAAGAAGTTACGGAACAAGTTCGAGCAATGCAACGTTAAAAATTTGTCATGATCTTCTTCATTAACAATTTTAAATTAAATAATAATTCTGTAAATTTCTCTAATAATTTGTTTTTTTAACATTTTAACGTTAAAGTATTTATATGTTTATTTAATATAATTCATATGTCGACGCATTTATAACTGGCTATTGAATGGCAATAATTATTAATTTAAACCAAATTAAATTATAAAAATTAATTCACAGTAAAAATAGTTTTATATTTTTATTCTTTTAAATGGGTTGAAAAAATCATTAAACAAAGTATATTTCTTATGAACAACTTAAAAAATGACTTAATTTTATCAAGGGTAAAGTATATCATAATGACCAGGACGATAAAGTAAGTGAACCGCTGGTGTAGCGCCTTCAGGAAAATCATGTGCAGTTACTTCTTTTTCAGCACCACGATCCATGTAACGAACTCGTACACCAGTACCTAAAGCAGTGCTCATTGCTATAATATGAATATGGTCAGATTCTTTATACATTGGTTCTACCTCCTGTAACATAAACAGTAGAAAAACAAAAATGTTATATATCTTTATGTATTATAAAATTAACGATAATAGATGAAATGTTAACCTGATGACAAAATTCTGTTATGGTTCGTTCTCCTTCTATAAAATGTTGGTAAAAATCTCCCTCTCTTTGTAACTGACCAGATGTAATTAATCTAAGGTATACAACAACATAATCAGAATAACCTTGCTCATTGAAAAGCTTATGTAGTTCAATATAACTAGACTCTGTGTCTCCACCTACTTTGTCGATAACTTCCATAAACTATAATCAAAATAAAATATATCGTTATTTTGCAAGTAACAGATTACAAATAAATCCGTTTGATCACAATTCATTTTCTAATGTTAAATATTAATTGTACCGTGTCATGGAAATCTTCAACAGTGAATTGGGGAAAACCTAGCGCAACAAGATTCTCTTTGCTCTTTAATGCAAGTTCTCTGAACTTATTGTATTCATTTTTATCCCCAATTAGTTTCTCAAGATAAGCGTAACTAAAGGCTCTAAAGAAACAATTGCCATCAGGCCTTGTTCTTCTAATATAAGAATATTTTTGTCCCAAAGCTTTCGCTTTAGACAAGTATACTTCATCTTCTGTATATTCCTGTTCTAAACTCTTCAATGGTTCCTTTTCACCAACTAAAGCTATAGATTCAGATATCTGAAATATAATAAAATTATAGCCAGGAATATGCATAAATATTCATATCAAAATGTCATACAATATGGAATATTAAACGATCAATTTTTACAATTTAATTTATAAACTTTTCATTATTAACTCTAAACATTTCATAGGATTTATTTTTATGCTTGAAGAAGAATATTAACCTCCTTTTCTATACGTCTTTGTTGTTGAAGAATTAACTCATCTTGGTTGACATCTGTAACGAAATACAAATATGATGTATTAATGATATAATTTTTTTAATAAAAAATAACTTATACATACCTGCGTTTTCTACTGGCTTATCTTTTAATGACTTATCTTCCATATCTCATGAGCTCTTCATAAATTCGGAACAATTGTCAAAATCGTAAACAAAAGCCAAATGTCCATGTGGAAATTGAAATATTTTCCGTTGAGAATTTAGCGGCTTTAAATTGGTAGATTTGAATCGTGAAACGGAAATCTAGGTAATTTAGCCATGAAAACGTGTGTTTAGTGTTACGTCCCAGATGGAGGGGAGCAACAAAAAAACAACTAGTATTCTTTGAGTAGCTGATACGGTTTGGTCAAGACTTGCGTCCTCTACTCAAACCTCGCTAATTCCTCTCTTTTTGGCTTGTAGCACGGGAGTGAGAATGAGATATACTCGTTTTTATACCTTAAATTGACCAATTCTCTTTCGGAGGTTCACTGTCACCAATAAGCTCTTTAAAAATCTAGGAACTTCCCAAGATATGAATTTCCCTTGGAGATAGCGTGCGAAGTCTAGTTATAGGCTAAGGGTGGTTGGCCAAGACGTCGTCCAATTAGATGCGTTAGCGGAAGTGCGAGTTGGATTCAAAATCAAAATTCTCACACGATATTTAAATATAACAAAAATTTATTTAATACACTTGGTTTAAAACTAAATTTTTGTATTTCCGAACCGATAACGCATTTATAATGTTTATTTTAACCTTCGCACACAAAAGCCTAACTTTTATTTAATATATTTCTATTATAAAATCCTTTAATAATTCTATTTAAGTAGCTTAGTAGCTGCTCGTACTGAAGAATGCAAAAATATTCTAAGTCAATTTTCGTACTTAGAAAATTACACTTTACTATTAGTTAATGAGAATATGTTTGTGATGTGACGCTGCTTCATACTCCTCAGGGATCTGGAATACTTTATCATCTTGTGTAATAATTGAGGTTATAGCGATATAAGTTGATTTTCCGTCTTCCGTAGCTTTTGATATGAATACAAATTTTAGCTTCTCCATTTTCTTGATTATTACAAGAAATGTCGTTTCATAATAGGTATTTGTTCAGTTAGGTTAAGTGACACAGTTAATCAAAACACAACTGAATTTCTCTGTTATAGAAGTTTTATGTTTGTTATTTACATGTTTCTTTAACACTACTTACAAAATATAACATCCAGTTAACTAAAAAAACCTTATCTGTAAGAAAAGAACGACATTTAGTGCTATTAATTACAATATCAATCCCTAACAAACAAATACCTAACTTTACTAGTTTCGCGATGTTTCTAATTCGACCATAGGCTGATACTAAAGACTGACGACATTGCCGTCTGCCACCGTAATGGCGCTAGTAACGTGGTCTGTATTCAAAATACAGGAAATAAATTTTCGTTACATATATATATATATATATTTAAATATATACACGGATAGGTATAAAGACAGATCTAATATATGTATCCCTCCTATTTTTAATAAATGTTTAAACCTTTAACACTTTCGCTTCGAGCGCAGCTTATAAGCGGTGCGCACAATATGACCTGTGGGTACGAGCGCCGCTTATAAGAGGCGTGCACAATATGACTTGTACAATATGAAATGTAATTTATATATGTTTATAAGTTATAAAAGTTATAATTGTAAGTTATAAATGTTTTCATATCAAAGTTGTAAAATATAGTCCGCCGAAGTACTCTCATTGAACGGAAGTGCGCGCTGTGAATACGTGCAATATGCGTTGTTGCTGTATATACGTTTTCCTGAGTCTTAAATAACTATTGTGCCGAATAAAACAATCTTTGCTACAATATAATGAGTATAATTTACATCTTTGATATGAAAACATTTATAACACAATTATAACTTTTATAACTTATAAACATATATAACTTACATTTATAACTTACAAAGCTACAGGTAATATTTTAATTATGAATTAATTATGATCCGCAAAAAAGTTAATATATTAATGTGAAGTGATTAATAGTATAAGTATGTATGATAAATTTTGAAGCACGGATCTATGCATAAGCCAACATCACACTCTTTACACTTGTATCGCGAGTCTGATCTTTTATCATTTTTACTGCAGACAACCCATCTGTGTTTTAGATTTTTATTTCTTGGTTTATGAAAAGATGGAAAATGCCGCTCTGTTAATCTCATGGGGTTGTCAACCGGTCTGCTTTGATGCCGAACTACATTATGCCGATACTTTGCAACTATTTGTTTTATCAACTGCAAGTGAAATTTTGCAATAGAAATAACTTCTCTTCGGTTGTACTTATAAAGACAATATGAATTTCACACATAAATGTCTAGCATGTGGACAAAAAAATTTGCGGTACCACTTCAACGATTTTTGCATTGTATTTACAGTACTTATAACCATATCAACTTTGTATATTATGCCCATTGATTTATTGTAATCAATAACACATACGGGTTTAGCAACACTCTGTAATCCTTCACATCTAGACACCGCTGAAAAATCTGCCGTATGCATAGTTGTAATCATATATACTTCTTTTTTATCTAACCACTTCATCGCTAACAAACTGTTTGATGAACGAAAGCATGCTTCTCCTTTTTTCAGATGTTTCTCAAACTTGGGCATTCCTTGCCATCTTTTACTAACAGTCCCGCACGCATTTGTATTATTATTATGCAACAAATTAAATAATCCTGGACTTAAGTAAAAATTATCAAGATAGATTGTGTGACCGTTTCCTAAGAACGATCGCAAAAGCGACAAAACTATCGCACCAGACTTTCCGATCACCCTGGCTGCACTTTCAGTAGTTGTTGACCGTCCTCAATAAACTATAACATCTTGCACATAACCCGTTTTGCAATTGCATAGCGTAAAAGATTTGATACCAAATCTATTCCTTTTCGAAGGAATATACTGCCTGAATGACAAGCGGCCTTTGTACAACATAAGGCTTTTATTGATACAAAGATCTTGAAACAGATGGAATGTATCATTGAAGGATTTTCGAAACATATTGACTACATCTCTAATTTTGATTAAACGATCGTCAGTGTGTCCAGAGTCGTATATAAAGTGGATTGTGCTTAGTAATGAGAGATACCGATCTCTCGTCATAATTTCAGCAAAAATGCTGGATCGTAAATATTTATCCTTCGACCAATACTCTTGTATTGTTAGCTTTTTGTTGCATGTTATCAATAAAAATAATGCAAAAAAAAACAGTAGAATTTGTCTATTGTCGTCCGGGTGTCCAAATTGTTATTAGACTTCTGAGCCGGATAGTCCTTAGTTTTATCAGCAATATATTGTAGGAGCTCTTCAGAAAAAAATAATTCAAAATAGTCTAAAATAGATGACGATCTGGGTAATATCTTCTTTATTCCTGAATTTCTCGTGGAAAATGTATGTATTTGTGGCATGAAATTTTCAGAGGTCCATGTTATGTTGCAATTTGTGTTCTCGGCGTCATTTTTGACTGACTCGGATTCCGAATCTGACGTGCGGTATATGTTCCTTCGTCGTCTTTTAGGCTAGTTAAAATTATTTTCATTTTCTTCAGTATCAGTTATTCCATTTTCAAACATTATATTTCTTTTATTTCTTTCATATATTCTGCAAGGATCTAAACTGTTTCTGTAAGTACATTTTCAAACAAAATTCTAACCTAAAATTCTAATTTTTTTGCAGAATGACAAATCATACCTCAAGCTGATCTATACAAATTCTTGTAAGAATCATATATGAAATATTCTTTCACTGTTAATGAATAGCCGTCTATATTTTTTAACGTGAAACAGTTTACGATCGTTTATATGTTTCAAACAGGTTGCGTAAAACGTTGTCTCAACAATAAGTAATTTTAAAAAGTGATCTATAATTCAATATGTCAATAAAATCAACGAAAATGTTCTGTCGATAACAAAGAAAAAAACAAATTATCGACTGCAGACGATGTCCCAGAAGTAGTCGCGTAGCCGCTGCCTATGGGCGGCGTTCGTACCCACAAGTCATATTGTGCACGCCGCTTATAAGCGGCACTCGTACCCACAGGTCATATTGTGCGCCGAAGTGCTGTCATTGAACGTATATACAGCAACAACGCATACTGCACGTATTCACGGCGCGCGCTTCTGTTCAATGACAATACTTCGGCGGACTGAACAGCCGAAGCGAAAGGAAACCCTAGATATTTAAACTCTTTTACCTCTTTTATCAATTCACCTCTCCATCTCCACTCCACCTTTTTGAACCTCCCCCTCTCCTGCATCTCATTACCTTCGTTTACTTTACGTTCAGCGTCAGTCTCTTCGCTTTGAGATACCTGTCCAATCTCCTAATCATCACCTTCATTCCCTCCTCATTCTCCGCTACCAGTGCTACGTCGTCCGCGTATGCCAGCGAATGTACTCTCCTTCCCCCTACTCTCACTCCCCTTGCTCCCCCTCCCTACTCATTTCCTCCTCTAGGTCCGCAGTTAATAAATTAAATAAATGCGAACTCATTGGGCATCCTTGCCTCATCCCCTTCACCGTCCAAAACACGTCCGTTACTCTGTTTTGCGTCTCTCTGTACACCTCCTCAACTCTCCTCACTAGCCCCTCCCTCACCCCTCTCTCCCTCATCGTCGCCCACAGTACTTCCCTATTTACAGAGTCGAACGCAGCCTTTAAATCTATGAATAGAATTACCATCCCCCCCTTCCTTCTATTCACTCTTCTATTTATTATGTGATTCAGCACATATATGTTCCCATTCCTCTTCTAAACCCTGTCTTGTTCTGCGGCACTAAACCCTTTCTTGCTATTTCCTCCTCCAGTCTTCCACCCAATATCATCGCATAAATCTTATATAGGGTCGGCATTAACGTTACCCTCCTGTATTCCTCTATCTTTTTTCCGTCCCCGCTCTTCACTATCGGCACTATCCATCCTTCCTTCCATGCCTCTGACCACCCTCCGCCCCCCATACCTTGTTGCATATTCTCCCTACCCATTCCTCTAGCTTCTGCCCTCCGTACCTCCATACCTCGCTTTCTATATTATCCCCTCCTGGCGCTTTTCCGTCTTTCGGCTTCATTTTGCTTTCTTTACCTCTTCCCTACTTACTTCCCTCTCTCCTTCCTCCTCTCCTTTTATCCTTCTCCTCTCCTATGCTACTCCTTCGTTCACTTCCTCCAACAAGTTTTTGAAATGCTCTTTCCACTCCTCCTGCTCTATCCCCTCATTCGCGGTTTTCCTCTTTTTCCTTTCTCTATTTATTACTTTCCATACCCTATTTTCTGTCCTTGCTTCCTCTGCTTCTTTCGCGAATCTCTCATTTTCGTCTCTCTTCTTTGCCTCACATAGTTTATTAAACTCTCCTCTCATTTTCCTATATTCCTCGACACTCGATTATCCCTTCCTCCATTCCCTCAATAGCTTCCTTACCTCCTCCTTTTTTCTTTTCGTCTCCTCGTCCCACCACCCCTTTTTTCTCTTCCTCTCCCCCCTCTCAACGCCTTCGCCCTGTTCCTCAATTACCCTTCTTATTTCTCGCAACCTCTCTTCTATGGCCTCGTCTATATTTCCTTCTATTTCACCCGTCCACCTGATACCTCTTCTAAACCTTTCCCTTCCCTCCCGGGTCCAGTCTCCTCTCACCGCCCCCTTCTCCTTCCTCTTGCCTCTTTTTTCCCATCTAATCGCTTCTACCTCTATTACTACTGAGTGATGATCCGAGTCCTATCCTATCTCCGACTTCTAGCTCTCTTATTCTTTCTCTAACTTCATTGTCTCCTATCACATAGTCTATAACCGTCTCATCCCTCGGTCCTACATATGTTATCTCTCCTTCCTCGTCACCTCTTGTGTCCCCGTTCATTATCGACCACCCTATCTCTACTATTCCTTCTATTAGCTTCTTTCCTTTCGCGTTTACTTTCTTGTCCTTGGATTTTCTGCCTCTTTCCTCCCTTCTCTGGCTACCCCAGTATCCTCCCTCTTCCTCCCCCGTTATTGCGTTAAAATCTCTCCCTACAATTATTTTGCTTCTCCGCTCTTCTCTCTCTACAAATTCCCTTAATTTTTCCATCTTTCTTTCTATGTCATTCCTCACATATATTCCTATCACCGTCCACTTCCCCCCCCAATTTTTATTCTTCCTTCCACCCATCCTTCTTCCTCCTGCGCCACCTCCTCCTCCACATTCTCCACTAATTCTTTCCTTATTCCCATCGCCATCCCCCCTATTGCTCTTCCTTTTCTATGCTCCTTTTTCGCATGCTACTTATGCCATACGTATCCTTTTGGCAGCCTGCTTTCCACTTTACTCCACCTTTTTTCCTCCACCCACGTCTCACTTAGCACTATTACATCCCATTTCTTCATCCCAGAAATCCTTGTCTTTCCTTGCCATCCCTGCTACATTCCAGAAGGTCATATAAATTTTTATTATTAATTAAATATTCTTTTCAATAAATATTAAAATATTTTATTTAATTTATTAACTTGTATAATATGTTACTTTAACAATTAAAGATTCTAATCTTTAGTTCATAAAATTATTAATATAATATAAATTTTTATATTAAATTATATTTCGGATTCTGATGTATGAACATCAAAAGTCTCTCTGACTAAACCCGAGAACTTATAAATTAATAATTTCTATAATTTTGCAATTATTTAATCAATGTTTGAATTCATAATGTCAATATCATTGACGACCAATAGCTTTAATAGTTAAAGTTAGTGACAATATTTTTTCAGTTATATATCAGATTTTTAATGAGGGAAAAGTAATAAGGAATAATATTTACCACTTGCGGTGGAAAGATGTGGCACACACGTCTAGAAGGTTTTGTTACCGGAACGCCAGCGACATATTACACACCTCGTCAGGCAATTGCTGCAAAAAGAAAAATGGTCAATATATGTGTAATAGTTCAGACTGTTTCAATATTCGATAAAAATTTATGTACTTATCATTCTGTTCTTGGTTAGAATTATTGATCTTTCCAGAGGTAGACCTTATATATATAAATATATATATATAAGCTCTCCGATATATATATATATATATATATATATATATATATATATATATATATATATATATATATATATATAATTGGAGAGCCCACCTTCACCTCGTCGCAATAACTCGATTCACGTCGCGCCAATTCGAGTTCACGTTCATTTAGAGTTAATATAAAATTTACACATATGGGTATTTATATGAATATAATGGTTAATATATATATATATATATTGTCGACGTCGTTTTTCGAGTATTCTCGCCGTCGTCATTTCGAAAGTTTTCGTCGTACTCCTCATCGATCATTTTTTCTAATCTCTCTGATACCTATTGTAGGGATAATCTCTTATAATTTCGTAATAAAAGCCCTGAATTCCAGGTTAGAGGAGGGAAAAAATTAAAAGGAGGCACACACGCGTTCTCTCGTCGATAGTTCGCGATCGCGCGTTCTCTCATCAGTTGTACGCGATCACGCGTTCTTCGTCGATTGTTAGCAATCGCTCCACCTCGCGCACACACACACACACACACACACAACCGATCATCGCGTCCTACACTCGGCCGTTTTGACTTACATTCGCCCTCGAATGTACCGATCGTGATCTAGTCTTCGCGCTCGATCTCGTCTATATTTTCCGACTCGGATTCATCATCGAAATCTTCCTTTCCTATCCACGATTTCATATTATCCGCCGCCGTTGCCGTTTTTAACGGTCCTTCGTGTTCGCCCACTTTTCTCACAACATAGCGATCATTCCGGAGTTTTTTCGTCACCTTGTACGGTCCGAGATATTTATTCGAAAATTTCATACCCGGCCCGATTTAACGGAAGTTAAACGCAATTATATATTTTTTCTTTTCTACATTACTTTTTCCTTTCTTTAAAAACAAATATTCATAAGTGTCCTTAGAACTAAATAAATAAAAATATACATAAATATTTTAATGCAATGAGTATCAATTTTATAAACACATTATATCTTTAGTTTTGATAATGTTTAAAAACAAAAGGAAATATTAAGAAAAACTAGAAGACTGATTTAGATGAATTTTAGGAAGACTATATAAATAAATAAGATTAGAATGAGAAAGGAAAAGAAGGATAATGGAGCATAGTTAAATATTATTATTGATATTTATTTTAGATACGATAGAGAAAACACATACAACTGTTGTATTGTACAAACATATACAACTTCCGATGCAGCTAGGTAGAATCTATTGTTCGTATTTATCCACTATGAATTTTTTCTTTCGCTAAATAAATAAGGTTTCAGTTAGTCTGATAACGTATTACACAAATCATATAGAAAGCATTGTGCATTGGTGCTTTTATCTATCTCACTCACTCCACAGTCGCTATATCTTACTCTACCAACCATTACAGATTAGTCTTGTCTATGAAATTGTCATTTTGCGAGGGCTCTGCGAACACTGGTACCAAAAATATATGGAGGTTAGTTCAGGTTAGAGTTAGTATAGGTTAGTCCAGGTTAGGATTAATTTAGGTTAGTAATCTTCTGACAATCATTTTATTCGGTAGTTGTTACATTAAACTAGGAGTAGTTCCTAACCCCTAAAATGGTTTGTGAAAAAGTACATATCCGTTATGCGATGCTTTGTGAATTTAAACAAGGCAATAGTGCTAAGGCAACAGCCGAAAAAATATGAACGTATACGGTGAAGGACTGCTAACCGATCGGGCAATTAAAAATTAGTTTGCCAAATTTCGTTCTGGAAATACGACCTTAAAAGACGAACCGAAAGCGGGACGTCCTTCAAATGTTGCAACAAAATCCATGTCAATCGACAAGAGATATAGCAAAAAGGTTGAATATATCGAAAACAACTGTTAGCCATCACCTGAAGAAATTAAGGAAAGTTATTACACGATAATGCAAAATTTTTTACAAGACAATGCACCATGTACAATTAGGATGACGACGAAAGAAAAGATTCTTGAGCTCAAATGATTCGTTTTATCACACCCACCTTACTCAGACAGACTAACACCTTCCCTTTAAAAAAAAAAAAAAACTTTCAATGTGGAAAACCTTCAATTCTGAAGAGCAAGTCAGTCAGGCTGTCAACAATTTCTTCAAGTCCAAACCGACCAAATTTTACAAGGAAGGAATTGATAAGTTGCCAGGAAGAAGAAAGAAGGTCATAAGTATAATAGTGGTTAATACATTATAAAATAATATAATTTTATTAATTAATGAAAGCGAATATCTGATACAAAGAAAGCTTGTATTTATCACTCGATTTAATATATACATATAAATGTTTATTCATATAAATGTAAACATTTATATATAACATTTATTATAACAGTTATTTATCACTAGATTAAATATAAACATACAAATGTTCATTCATATAGATGCTGACACTTAGGAATAACATTTATATATAACATTAATATAATTTTATTAATTAATGAAAGCGAATATCTGATACAAAGAAAGCTTGTATTTATCACTCGATTTAATATATACATATAAATGTTTATTTATATAAATGTAAACATTTATATATAACATTTATTATAACAGTTATTTATCACTAGATTAAATATAAACATACAAATGTTCATTCATATAGATGCTGACACTTAGGAATAACATTTATATATAACATTTATGTATAATATATTACATATAATATTTATATATAATATATTATATATAACATTTATGTCTTATTAAGTTAGTTGAAAAAAAAATGCAGAAAGAAAATAAACGTATTATTTTTTTTTTTACATTGATATACAAAATAATTATATCAAAAAGAATTAAATTAATATTTACACGGAAGAAAAAATATTTACATCAGTAAAATTAATTGTACTTATTCAATTTGTCCACTGCAAAAGCAGAAAGACACAGTACTTTGAAATAATCATTTATTTAATGATGTACTGTTTTATTTCATTTAAACTAGCATTTGGATTGATATTATAATAAATTTTTCGCGATTTAGAATCTGATATTAATGCATTCCACATTTGATCTTGCTGGAAGTAATATTAAATAAATATTAATGATGATAAAGAATTTATGTCTTTCATATAACGTTAATATTTTAAAAGTTCAATACATACCATAAATGTTTGGAAATTACCACATAACATTAAACTATATTTAGCTCTGGTTAATGCTACACATAATCTTTGGGGATCTGATAAAAATCCAATACCATGACTTCTTACACATGACATTAATATAATGTCTCGTTCCTTTCCTTGAAAACCATCGACTGTATTTATTTCAAAAGTAAATCTTTTTTGTACAGTGTCAGATATAATTGATATTCTGTAAAAAAAAAAGTCAGTTTATATAATAATTGTATAATATACAAATGCATATCAGTGTAAGAGTAATGAAAAAAATCTTATTAGGTCTTACTTTTCATTTATTTTTTGTGAAATTAACCATTTTTGTTTATTGTACGGTGTCAATACTCCAATTGAAAGATTGAAGTCCAATTGCTTCAATTTGTAATTCTCAATCATACATAATATTATATTTGTTATAAATTCAGCTTCTTGTGTATTCGAAAATCTATCATTGTTTTGATATGAATTAATATTAAAAATTCGATAACTGTGGTATGGAAATGTCTGTGAGTTTTTAACTTCATTCTTTATCTTGCCTCCATAAAAATATTTATTTGGAAAATAAGAAATTGCGTATGCCATACGATATTGTGTTGTTAACATCATGATTGGATTATTTATATGTTTGTGAAATGCATATTGTAGACGAGCAAACAATGATTTATCCAATCCATATTTCTTTGCTTCCTAAACACAATCAAAAATAATTTTATGAATTAAATTTGTACACAAAACTATAATGTTTATACTAAAATTATTTTAAGTAATTTTTATATATAATAGATCTTACTTGACTTATTACAGTTGCTGATAACTGATTAGGATCTCCCACTAGAATTAATGTTTTTACACCTAGTAGTAAGGGAATCAAGTTTTCTGCTTCGCAGCATTGAGTAGCTTCATCCACTATGCAGACTGATATTTTTTCTTTATTTCTACTATAAGAAATAAAAGAAATAATATGATAATTTTGGTATATAATATTGTAACTATAATTTTACTTTTCTATCCTTTAATAATCTTACCCAAAAATGGATTCCATTTGATTAGTATAGCATGAGGAAAGTGTACTCGTTATTATATCTGCATATTCAAGAATTCTATGTTCTGCAATTCGATGTAATTTGTCCAGTTCCTTGGTATTCATTTCATTCATCTACATAATTTTTATTAATTAAAAATAATAAATTTCTTTAACATATATATATATATATATATATATAGACATACACGCATATATACTTACCGGTTTATGATTTTCCAATAACTCATACTTGGTATTCAAATCTGATAATTTCAATTTGAGATATTTCTTGTAAACATCATCTATATTTTGTGAATTTTCAATATCATATTTCAACGAATTAATGCGTGCTTCTAACAGTTTTTTCTGAAAAATTATCAAACTGTTATATGCAAAATTCATAAGTATGTATTTAGATAAGATCAACCCTTTCGCTACAATGCTAGATGAACGCGATCGATCGTTGCTTGGGTGGTGCTTTGAGAGCCGATTATAGTCGCCCGTAGTAGCGAAAAGGTTAAATTAAATTAGATCTTACCTCTTCTTCAAAACTCTCAGCAGGAAAATATTTTGTCGAATAATTCGTAGTCATTCGTTTAACATCTCGTTTTCCTAATTCAGTTAAAGAAATATTTTTTACGGTTGAATTCATAGTTTCTGATTTACCAATGCGGACCATTTTAAAACGATTATCTAAATAATATAATAAAAATGGCAATTGCGTATTATTTTCTTTACATACAAAATATTATTCCATGTTAATATTATAGAAAGAAATTGTCTTACTTTTAATTGTAGCTCTAATGGCAAGAAGTCTTAATACGATTTCATCAATAGCAGCATTAGATGGGGCACATACAAGAATTCGTACAGGGGATTTATTGTTATGATACCTATTATTACCATATAATATCTCTGTTATAATATTTACGATAACTTTCGATTTTCCTGTTCCTGTAATATCAAAAATTATTAAAAAATTGTAAAGTATATAGGTTTTTAAATATTTATGTACCTGGAGGTCCTTGAATCAAACAAATTTGAGGTTCCTTTTCTAGTACAGCCGTTGTTACTTTGCCAACAACCTCTAATTGTTTCTGGTTCAACTTGTCCTGTTGTCGTTAGAATTATTTTAATTAGATAATATGTATATTTATACGTCTTACCTATGTGCTAGGTACTTTTGGTAACTTTACCTTTGTTATAAGTCTGGGATTGTATTCTTCTATTACAGGTAATTGAAACGATTCTATTTTTGGACATAAAATAAAATTTGCAAGAGAAGATTGTGGAAGATATAATAATGCTTGAACCATTCTTATATTTGATCGTAGATAAGTCACAGTTCTTATTCTCTGAATGCGGTTTATTATAAAATTCTCTTCAATATTTCTTGTCATGATAGTATATGTTAATAATGCATATGGCTTTTCCACATAATTTTCTGTAAAAATATTAATAAATAAAAAAACAGCTTAAAAATAACATCACTAAATAATGCGATATGTACGACTGTGTTCCATTTACCTAAATCCTTGTTGTAGGTTGTAAATGATGTTATGATAGTTTGATGCATATTTGTAACATAAGCAAATACTTTCTGAAAAATTTGTTTCTTTTTTTCATATTCAAAAACAACTAGATCTCCATAAAAAGGATGTGCTTGTTTAGATAAGTTCTCTTTGGTAATTAACACTTGGACTACCAAAGATGATAAATACATATTTACAGATGCTACATGGATTTTTCCTAAATTTGCCTCTACTGAACATATCATGGTGGGTCGTCTGTGTGTAACAAATTATTGATATATATTTACTTCCTTAATAGAAAATAATTTTTATTTAATTCATCATTTAATTATATACTTACTTTGTATTCTTTTCTAACATCTCAAATTCTTTAGTAATAGTATACCAAATTTCCAACAATAATAGAGGTTTAGTAATATTATAATATTCAATGTAGGATTTATAATAAGTTAGCATGGGACGTAATTCGTTTTCTTTAAGAATTGGTGGAATTTGCTTTAAATGTTGTTGTTCCTGTAAATAATTTAAGGTTAATCAATAGTGTACTTCATTTTATAAATGAAGTTATACTTACTTGAAGCCAAACAGGATTCCAGAGGAAGATCCGTAATAGAAAATCTTCTAACTTCAGAGAATTTATTTCAACAGAGTTTTTGCAAGACAATTTATCAACGGGTATCGGGGCATCTTTACCCTCAAGCTTTTTTAACGAGTTTTCAGATTCTATTTCATACTCATGAATTTCAAGATTATTGTAGAAAGAGACACTTTTGGCTTTTTTCTTTGTTTCATTAGTTTCTTGCCTGTTGGATGTAAAAGATTGTTCCGAATTTTTTGTAACGTTATTTAATGTTTTTTTATAAGTAGATATTGTTGCTTTGGTGTTTAAATCAGATGTTGAAGGTAATGGATTATCATCTTTTCTTGTATCTATATTAACAGTATTATGTTTGCATTGCTTGTTGTTTACTGATTTTTTTATTGATATTTTTTTTAGTTCCATATCTGATCGTATTTCATCAATTAAAGAATCCGATCGAGATTTTAATGATATTTTGGTTTTTGGTTTAGGAGCAGGTCTTGATGGTTTCGTTTTATTTACTTTTTTGTCTTCTTCAGCAATCATTTTTAATTTACTTTTTCTTTTTTCTACAAGTTCTTTTTTCTCTTCTTTTGAAAGAGAAGGGATTTTGAGTGCATTAGATGGAATACGATTATTTAAAGCATGTGATGGTTTTCTATTTATTGGTATTTTTAAATCAAGACAGCTTTTCACCTTTCTTTCTACCCTTTCTGTGTCCATATCACTAATGTCATTTCGTCTTCTTTTTTTTACAGGCATATGAGGTGCATCTATTATTTCTGGTCTCTTTCTTGTATCTGATTTTATTTTCTTAGAATGTAGGATATCATTAAATACATTTTTATTTGTGTCATTATTAATTATGTTTTGTCTTTTATCAAGAGAATGACTAGTTTCATCATTATTTTCCTGTACTTTATTAGATATATTGTTATCTATATTCGTTATTTGTACATCAAGAGAAATATCAGGACCATGTTCTTTCATAATATCTAATTTATCACTGTTTTTAAAGTGTTCTGTATTTGTAGATTTTTTTTTAATATTATGTATATCTTCTTTTGTTTCATTATTTCTATTAGTTTCAATACTAACACTAAGTTGATTCAAAGTATCATTTATACTTTCAGTGGATTCTTTAATAGTATTTTGCATAACTATATCAATTATTTCTATGTCTGAAGATTTATCCTTCTCAGTTTTTATTGTATTGACTATGTTATCGTTACTTAAAGTTGTATTATTATGCATTTGACTTCTAGACAATTTATGTAACCATATATTAAAATCATCTTCACTGTCTGAGATAATTATTTCGGTGTCATTAGTCCTATTAACATCTTCATCATGATTATCATGATATTCATGTTTAATTTCCTTTTTTACTACGGAATTTACATCCAAATTAGAATCAAATAACTGAGAAGATGGGAATAAATTTTCTTCGTCGTCACTTAAATTAACAATATCGATTTCTGAAAATCTCAATCTTGGTTCTTCTTTTAATTGTTCCAATTCATCTATACTATTTATTATTATTTGTTCATCATCATTTATTATTAATTCATCTTCCATTTTAATATAATAAGTGCCATTATATATAAGATTTTTATGAGTATCTATATTTTTTTTCGAAAGTTCAGATATTCTTTCATCAGCACATGTATTTTTGGTCTTATTGTTCTTCTTTTGTTGTACCATTTCTGTATCAGTGTCATTGGAGGAATCGATACAGATAGTTTCAATTTCTTTTTCCGGTTGCAATTCATTTGTTTTAGTTGAAGGACCTGGCTGTATCAAAGAACTTTCTTCATTATTTATTTCAGATGATTTTTTACGTTTATTAGTATCATTCTTTTTCAAACATTTATCATCGTGCTTAGATTTAAAATGTAGTTCATTTTGTCTCATCGTACTCCTTTCTTCGCATTTAATTGTTAATTTAATCTCTCCGTTTGAAATAATCTTGCAAGCTTCATCATTCAACTTTTCTTTAAACATTTTTATCGGACCAGTTTTATCTATATTTTTTTTCGAAAGTTCAGATATTTCATTTGATAAAACTAAATCAGACGACTCATAGCAGTATGTATCAGTACTTCCCGTTGATAAATCTTTACACAAAAGCTGCTCGCCCATTGCAGTATACATCCTATCCTTTGGTGTTTTGTTTTTAACGATACAATGTAATTTATAAATGAACATTCTAATATTTTTATCTTTCGCGTTTTGGCAACCAATTCCAATGATATCATTATCCTTCAATTTAACCATATGGCTAGCTTTTTGTCTAATTTCATTTACAAATAAACCATTAGAACTTCCTAAATCTATAACATACATTTCATGATCATTTCGGAAGAAACTGCAGTGCTGACGAGATACTGTAAGACTAACACAGTGTATATGATTTCCTTTTCCCCTGCCGCAAGTATACTGAAAGATAAGTAATAGAATAAGAAATATAATAACAATTAATAATTTCAACGTACTCGAATTAATTATAAAAAGAAAAAGAAAACTGTAAATATCCTTACTGTTTTTCCTGGTTCGTTTAAAACAATAGTTCCTGGATGATGAATTCTTTCCAATAAAAAATCGTGGCACACGTTGAAACTCATTATGTTAGCGAAAATAGTGAACGTTCGTCTATTCAAATAGTTATATTTAAGTCACAGTAAAATATACAACTTTATACAAACTTATATACAACCTTTTTAAATAATAATCGGCTTCATAAGGACACTACAATTAACAGCACCTAGCTTAGGAACGTCTTTCAATTTTATAATTGTTGGTAACTTTTTATTTGAAACTAGATTGAATTTTTGTCACTTGGAAGTATTTTGTTTTTACATTCACGAATATATTTCGTCGATAATATCGATTAGAGCACGATATTCGGTATGATGCATCTGCACTTACTAAAATAGAAATTAATTTAAATAATATTTTCTGTCAATAAGCTAATAATGATAAAGTTATATCATTGTTGGCAATATCCATTAGTCAATGCAATCATTATTCTCCATACTGGCGCATGCGCAATAGAAAGCGCGGAACCTCGTCGAAAAACTAATGGTACGCCCTATTAATCGATAGTTTATATTCGATATATTTGGTAAATGTATGTTTATATACACACATACATACATATATATATATATATAAATATATATAATATATAAAATATATAATATATATATATATATATATATATATATATATATATATATAAAATCTTAATGTAACAAAATATATCATATATTTAACCTTAACTCAGATTACTTGAAATATGCTTAAAATCTAGTTAGATTGTCTATCGGTTTGAATCTTTTTAAGCGGCGTAAATCGTGTACTTCGTTAAGCAGTTCATTAGCTAAGGTATTAGGGTGGAATTGGAGTTTTTCAGAGTACTTAGTAGTAGAGTTTTTAACAACTGACTTGACAGAGAGTATTTCAAGATCCTTAGAAATGTTTTTGTTAGTGACATACCATGGAGAGTTTGTTATAATGCGAAGTGTCTTTGATTGGAATCTTTCAAGGATTTCAACATTAGAGTTGGCAGACGAGCCCCAGAGTTGGATACCATAGGTCCAGATGGGTTTCAAAATACTTTTGTATATTATAACCTTACTATTGAGAGAAAGTTTGGAGTTTGGACCTAATAGCCAGTAGTGTTTCCTAAGTTGTAAGCCAAGTTGCTTCCTCTTTTGCCAGATGTGGTGTTTCCAGTTTAATTTACTGTCTAAGTGCATTCCTAGATATTTCACTGAATCTGATTGGGGAATTTATATGCCATTAATTGATACTGGAGCACATGTTTGTTTTCTGAGTGTGAAAGTAATGTATACCGATTTCATTTCATTAATACGAATTCTCCATTTTTTTAACCATAATTGTATACCGTACAAATTTTCTTGAACCAGGTCTGAAGCTAGTCATACTATTATATATATATAGTATATATATATATATATATACTATATATATACTATTATATATATTATAGTATATATATACTATTGCAGTGTCATCTGCATAAGTAATGGTGGTTGTTTGTTCAGTCGTTGGTAGATCTGCTGTATATAACATATATAAAACTGGTCCAAGGACACTTCCTTGTGGGACGCCTGACTTGATAGGATGCAGTTTGCTAAGTGTATCATTTTGTTTAACAAAAAAGTATCTATTATCAAGATATGACTTTAATAATTGGAACATACAGAAGGGTAGTGCTTTTTTAAGTTTGTATAATAAGCCTGGGTGCCATACTTTATCAAAGGCTTGAGTGACGTTTAGAAAAACAGCCGAGCAATACTTTTTCCCTCAAGACTTAAGCTTATTTGACGGACTAATCTGTGTACCTGCTCTATCGTAGCGTGCTTATTCCTGAACCTAAATTGGTGTGCAGGTATGAGCTGATTCACAGCTAAATGTGCATTAATTCTTTTGACAAGTAGCTTTTCTAGTACTTTCGATAAATGTGAGAGCAAGCTAATAGGCCTATATGAGGTAACATGTTGAGGGTCTTTACCTGGTTTTCGTATTAGGATAATTTGGGCTATTTTCCATTGTATAGGAAAGTAGTTAAGATGAAGAATAGCATTAAATATTATTGTAAGAAAACTTATGCATCTATCAGGTAGTTCACGCAGTAGTTTACCAGTAATCAGATCAATACCCGGAACCTTTTTAATACTGATTTCTTGGTGTATTACCAGACTGATTTCGCTTGCTCTAAACGGTTTATGGGGGCTAGGCAAATCTTCTGTTGCATATAGATACGTATGTACTTCCTCTTCTTCTTCGGCCGATACCTCTTCTGGAAAGGGTTGAAAAACTTCTTTGAGATGGTTTGCAAAAGCCACTGTCTTTTCCGCATCACTCCTTATCCACTTGTTGTTATCAATTTTGATGGGTGGTACACTGACTTGAGAATTTTTTATTTTCTTTGTGGCTTTCCAGAGAGAATAATCTGTTTCTTTAGTTGGAGCTAATTTTTGAACATAGTTTTGGATAGTTAATTCTCTTTCTTCCAGGAGCAATTTCTTCAGTCTTCTTGTAGCTCTGTTAAGTCTGGTTTTATTAACGGGATTTCTGGACTGTTGCCATTGTTTTCTTAGTTTTCTTTTCTCAGCAATGAGCCTTTTAATAGAATCAGAGGTTTCTAGTGGTGTCTCTTTGTTGGAAATTGTAGGTGTTGCTTCCCATGCCGCTTCCTGTATACTGACTGTAAAGTGTTCAATGGTGGTTTCCAGTTGTTCTTCTGTTTTCAGAGGTATGTTGCAGCTAACTTTTTCATTTAGTAGGCATCTATATGTGTCCCAATTTGTTTTCCTGGTGTGTAATGTAGGAGGTGCATTTTTTACAATAACGCTGGAGCTAACATTTACTATAAGGGGGGTATGGTCAGAGGACAAATCTAGACTCGATTTAATATCTAGATAGTGTTGGCTTATTCCTTTAATAACACAGAAATCTAACAAGTCTGGTATTTTATGTGGATCTGTGGGCCAATAGGTTGGTTCTCCTGTTGATAGTACATATAGTTTGTTTTTCTGGATGGCTTGATATAATTGTTATCCTCTTGGGGTGGGAGTTGAAAGTCGAGAACCCCACCATGGATGTTTAACATTGTAGTCACCTGCAGCTATGAATCTTGAGCTTAGAGTGTTAAAGAATTTTTTAAAATCATCTTCCTTAATTGCATGTTTGGGGGGACAATAAATTGCAGATATTGTTAGGATACCCTGCCAGTCTTCTACAACAATGCTGGTTGCCTGAATGTACTCGAGATTGGATTTTTCAATTTCATGGTACTTTATTTTAAATTTGATAGCTATGGCTGTTCCTCCATGTGCGCCACCACTAGGGTGTTGAGTACTGTACAGCGTGTATTTGTAGAGTTTAAGATAAGATTTATCTGTGAAGTGGGTCTCTGATATTAGCATTATAACTATGTTATTGTCTATTAGGAAGGTGTGTAATTCCTGGCTTTTGCTTACCAATCCATTAGCATTCCAGATTCCAATTTTATAGGATATGTTAGCCATTATCTTAATTTCGTTATGACTATATTTAGACGGTTTATCATTGTGTTCATGCTTGTCATTAACTGCATCATCATGTTTTTCATCTTATGTGAGGTTGATGAGGATTCATTTGAGGTGGTTGGTATATCTTGTTGAGAGTTATATGTTACATGGTGGTTGTTGCTTGATGCTTATGCATAGGTTTTGCCTGGTTGTACCTCGCTGGATCTGGTATATGTGGAGTGAGTTATACGTTCTCTTAATTTAGGGAACATTTTGTTAATTAGTTGTTTTCTGATTACACATCCTTTATAGCTGGTTGGATGATTTCCACCACAATTGCAGCACTTCACTTGGTTGCTTCTATCTTTCCAATTACATTGCTCTGTCAGATGCTTTCCTGCACACTTAACACAATGGGGAATACGCGTGCAATAATTTTTGGTGTGTCTATGCGCTTGGCATCTTGTACATTGTGGTATATCCTTTTTTTTGTAAGGTTGTTCTACAGAGATAATGGTTTGTAGTAAATGTTTCAAATCATATATTAGTTTGTTATTTTCTTGTGGTTGAAGCTCTACAAAAAATAGTGGTGTTGGACTCCTCGTCCTGTTGTTGCGTATATTGGTGATTCTAACGACTTTATGACCACTCGCTTTAATTTCAGATTTTATTTTGTCCAGGTTACTAGAGGGGTGGAGTCCTCTCAACACCACCTTGAAGTTTCTTTGACTTTTGTATTGAAAAGTGTAAAATTGGGTATCTTTCGCTTCTAGTTCCTTTGCTATTTTAGTGTAGCTTATGGAGTTGTATGGTTGTACTTTGATTTCCTTACTTGTTAGGGTTTTTAAGGAGTACTCGTTTTTGGCAATATGATTTAATAGTTCTCTAAGCGGAGCTATATATTCTACTCCACTTATAAATATGGATGGAGGTTTGTCTTGACGGTCTTGTGATTTCTCATGCCTTTCTGGGCTTTGATTGATAGGGGCAGTATTATTATTATTATTATTATTATTATTATTATTATTATTATTATTATTATTAATATTATTTATATTTAATATGACTACTACTACTATCGTTTACTGTGTTGAGGGGTTGAAATCTATTTGAAGTTTCAACAGAGGTACTTAGCCAATAGCTCCTTTTCACAACATTTGTTGGGGTTGTATCACTGTCGCTGGTGTGCCAAGGTCTTTTTTTATTATTGACTAGTGTCTACTCATTTGCACGGTTGTTATTTGGTGCTGGTTCAGGTCCGTTGAGCTGCTGCTTTTGTACTGAGCTAACCTGCGAGGTGCCAGGTTGAAGGTAAAGGTTATGTTGGTGGTAGGATTGTTGAGAAATATTTTGTACACCCGATCCGGCTATGTTATCTTGATGTGATAGCAACTGGTTCTGAAGGGGAGTAAGTCTGTGCTGTGGGTCAAAGTGTGTATCCATAAGCTCATGATGAGTTGGGATGATTTGTGAAGAATTTAATTGGTAATATTCTGCTTGTTGTTGATTGTTATGTGGCATGTTTAATGTTGCCGATAAAGTTTGGGTATCAGACTTAAAAAAAAAAAAACTGCACTTTAGTTGCACTATTTATAAAGTTGGTTGAGAAACATTAGGAACAGGTGCAGCAAATATATTCAAAATAAATGTGAAAAAAAGTCAGTAATATCATGACGCAGCAATTTAACGAAAACAAAGACGTTAGAGAGTCCGGGAATATGATGGGAACGAGAAGCCGATAAGTACGTAGAAGAACGTTAAGACGTAAACATTAGAACTCCTCCAAAATCGAATAAATATTTTCTAAATTGAATTAAGTAATACGCAAAAGGTTTGAGTTTTGATAAAGAAATTAATTTTATACTATACGAGTTATGTATATATCAATACGTAAGATCTACATCCTACTTTTACATTGACAAAAGGACCTAACTTTCATTGTTTCGAGAGATTCAATTTTTAAATTCCCGTTATACCATGCGAGTTGAATTTTTTTGATTATTAATTGTATGTAACAACGTAAAGATAAGTACCACAACGAAATCGTTTAAAAAAAAAAAAGAAAAGAAAATATTCATAAATTAATTAGAAAGTTTTCTTATAGATTCATCCTTATTTCTATGTACGGTTTTTTCTTTTTCCTACCGTGTATTATGTATAAGACTGATTGAAAAAGATTGGTTAATATAAACGATGGATAAATATACCAAATTGAATACCACCACTATATCTTACATATGGAAAGTAACTTCCGTTGAATGTTTTCTAAAATTGTCGGAAAGATTAATGTCGCCTGTATTTACGCACAAGCATAAAAAAGTACATTTATGTTATCAAATAAGTTTACAAGGTATATTGGACTTTTATCTCTGTCCGAAGTGTTCTAAACCAACTTGTAAGGACGTACAAATTGGTTTATTATTTTCTAAATATTCGCCGGGCAACTTACCATCGAATGTTCAATACACGCTTAGAGGATTTAAGAAGACAGTACCAATATCCGATGTTGTTACAAACAAACTATATGGATCACAGACATTTCACATTTGTAAGATTTGCGAGAAAGAGATGAATTTGAAGTGTGTGTTAAGTTATGAATTAATTTCGGCAAAATACACTTACGAATCAGTTCCTGGTAGATATGTCATATTAAAATCGTGGGAAGATAGTATAATCGAGTATTTAAATATTATGTATAAAATTGGGATATTCAGCGACATGACCATTTACGTTAAAGACAAACCATTTATGATACATACTCCGATATTGTTCTATTATCCTTCTTTTAAGTCATTGATAATTAAAGCCAAGAGTGAAAATAGTAACAGAATAGACATAAATTATATAAATCCGAATCTGTTCAATCATATGTTATGCTACATCTATACAGGCAATAACAGTAACTTAGAATCACATGCTCGTGCACTTTTGCCAATAGCTAATAGATTTGGCATAACTAATTTGGAGGAGAATTGTATAAAGTTATTGCAAACGAGAATAAATGTAGATAATGTCATTGATACTTTGATTGTGGCAAACGAAATTAATTCTGATCATTTAATAGCGGATACCATAAGGTTTATAGTGAATTTTTCTAGTGATGTCAAGAAAACGGAGAACTATGAACATTTAAAACGATTTTATCCGAAACTAATGATAGAAATTTTAAATTTCCTTATGACTAAATGATTATTTTTTCTAGTCTATTAAATGAAGTATATCTCGTCTTCGATATCATTTTTATATTTTTCTTTTTTTTTTTTTTATGTATATATATATATATATATATATATATATATATATATATTTTAATAATCGATATAATTAAGTACATCTAATCTATATACGTTTATAAATTTATCACATCACTTTTATTATATTTTTATATTTTTATACACACACACACACACATTTATCTTGATAATAAATTAGCATTATTACAATTACGATAAGTATCAAGTAAAGCGAGATTCAGTTTTATCTTTATTAATTATTTTTTTACGCGTTAATTGTTTATAAAAGATCATAATAAAACATCGGATTTACAATTAATATCTTTCTTGTTCACAGCCCTTGCAGGAACGTTATATTCGTTTAATAAATTCTAACTTTTAAATATAAAAAAAGGAAACATACATAGTTGCGATGTTTCGTATAATTTACTAATTAACTACGGACGCGAGACACACTACAGACGAATTTAAAAAAAAAAAAAAAGAAAAGAAAAAGAAGAAAAGATCTAAATAAATACATTAGAAACGAGATTAGATACCGCATGTTTTAATTTGTTCGTGCAACGAGAATTCTTTTTGTCTAACGTCTTATCTAACGATACGAACTTGTTATATTCGTCGCATTATGGCATTAAAAAATTACAATAAGATAAACTTGAGATTATTATTTACGAGCAAGGCCAGCGTTATGCAAAACGTCGAATATTTTTTCCCGCGGTATTTTGTCCGTGTCGCGATCGATTACTTGCGAATAAATAATAATGATATCGAACGATGAGACATTTTTTTCTTTTTTTTTTTTGTAATTTATAATTAATACCTCACGTCTTTCGCATGGCCGAGAAGAGAGATTTTTTTTTTGTTATAAGAAATTATTGTTATGCGATTTAAAAAAGAAAAAAAAAAAGAAAAAAAAAAGAAAAAAAAATCGTTGTCCCATAATTTTACCTGCATTTCTTTATCAGTGAACCACGATTCCTTCGCGAGTCCAGTAGCGATACGTGGATTTTTATAAAAATCGTTTTTAAGGTGATACGGCAATGTATTTTCCATCGCCGAGTTCAAAAGTACGGCTGGATGCGTATAGATCATTCCTGATTGAGCGAAGAATTGTGGCGCAGCCGCGCATGTCCCGGTAAGGACGAGAACAAAAATGATATTCATCTCTCGATCGGCTTACCTGTAATAAGAGAGAGGTGTTACATCTTTAATATATTTCGATAAATTTAACACGTTAAGATACCAAGTACCTTTAAAACTTTCACGATCGTATGTTTATTTATTTATTTGTTTCTTCTTTTTTTTTTTCTTGTACCGATCGCAAACGTCAAGGACGACACTACAAGCGTTAGATAAATTCCTTGAAGCTTCTAACAATAATAACGTCGTCAAATTTTAATCTAATAAAATATATAAAGGATGATATTATACTTTTATTCGTTTTATTATTATTATAATAAATCGTCGTCAAATTTTAATCTAATAAAATATATAAAGGATGATATTATACTCTTATTCGTTTTATTATTATTATTATTATTATTATTATTATTATTATTATTATTATTATTATTATTATATATATAAAATGTATTAATTTATTTTGTTATATATATATATATATATATATATATATATATATATATATATGGACGACATTTCCCTCGTAAGTATCTAACTGAATGCACGGATCCATGACAGCGTTACTTATATACGAGTTGCTCGACCAGTGCTTTCCATTCGAGCTAAAGTTACATCCGAAGACTCATGGTCATTGCCTAGTCGCGTTGCTTTGGTCCTTCTCCATCGACCAACTTTGTCCTTATCCTCGAGACGAGGTCGTCGTACTTCAACTGAATCGAGTCAAGGGTGACGAACGTCGATCGATCGTTTTCGATCAATCGTTTTCGATCGATCCAATTTAATTATAACTTCCTCTCGTATTTTTATCTCTGTTTTATTTTTATTCTTTTTTTTTCTTTCTTATTTTCTTTCTTTTTTTTTTTTGATTGATCGATTGAAAAAGAATTTTCGCTTCGCATGACTATTATACCAAAAGAGAACGACGAATATCCGAAGGTTATTAAATTAATAAATCAATTTTAATAATAATAATAATAATAATAATAATAATAATAATAATAATAATAATAATAATTGATTTAATATTAATAATTATTTAATAATAAATAAATTTCTATATCTCTCTTTGTTCATTTCATCGAAAGGATTCATATAGATTGTAAGAGTATCGATCGAAAGATTCTAATGTCGAAATACGAAGAAATAAAACGAGTGATAAAGATGCAACTAGACGTTACATTATCGTTTCTAATTCATCAAATCGTAATATTAATTAATCTTTGTATTTATCTAGCGTTACGCGAGCTCTTGGTAATCACGTGAATTGCGATCGAGCCGATTAAAATTTTAGATCCATCGGGATGATGATGATGATGATGATAATGGTGATAATCTACGCGGGAAGAAAGTTGGACAATTTTCGTGTTCGTTCCTTTTTTATTTCTATTATTGTGACTCGATTTAATAAATACAAACTTCGAACATTTTATATGGCCAAATAAATAATAAATGACAAATCAATGTGGTTTCAAAATGTTTGTAAAAACGATCATCTCTAATATTGATTAGAGTATTATATGATTACGATTGAAATAATTAATACCTTGTTATCTCGCATTGTTTATTTATTTTTGTTGATTTACATTGCATTTGTATGTATTCCTATTATTTATTGCGTTTAATATTTGCAATATATATTTTATATCTATAAGTCAGATTAATAAATGATACTCGTTATTTAACGAATATTGATCATTTTATTTAAAAATGTTTTATTTTCTTTATTATTTTTTGTATTATTCGAAAATCTTGATACAAACCTAAAAATATTATTAATACATAAGAAGACCTGTATATATATATATATTTTTTTTTTGGATTGTCCGGGAAGTTTGTGCCGATTTTGAAACGCAGAAGATTTAAATTTTAGTATACATTTATTAAATTATTATTATCATTAAAATATTATCGGGACGAATTTTCTGGACGACCCAATATATATATATATATATATTTTTTGGTGAATATATGTCTTTTGAATATTTCTCATTCTAGTTTCACTTTTTACATTAGAATATCCGAATTCAATGGGCGTATACGGCGCACCTGTTTGTTACGATACCGATTTCGTTCGTGAACGAAAGTTACGCATCAAATCGAACGTGACCGTGCGATATAATGGGAGCAAAAATTTTTTTTAGTTTTCTTTCCAGCTACTCCTATTTGATTCTTATTCCAACTAACTAATGGATCATATACAAACGGAGTAAGTACACTTAATAACGTACTCGATTGTTATCTTAAGACTTTCATAGTTAGACCTTCTACTTTTAACGGACCCATAGCATCGACCATATTGTGTGTTAAACGAGAAGGTACTCTTTCTTACCAATCCAAAAGTTCACCCTAAAAATATATATAGAAAATATATCTTTGAAAAATTTATCGAATTATATTGTATATATATATATGACACGGTTATTTACCCCATTAAATAAATAACTGAAATCAACGTGAACACAATCACCACATTTGGAGTCAAATAATATATTTTCTCTGTGACGATCTCCAAATCCAAGTATATATCCTACCATCGACATTACAGCAGTAGTTCTAATATATGCAGTGCGAGCTTCGTACCTATTAAAAAAAAAAAAAAAAGAAAAAAATGCAATTGCAAGCACTAACTATGAAGAAAAGTACAATGAAGTTAAGCAAAATATAAGAAAAGATAATTGCGCTTTACCATCCATAAGGATCAGGAAATATAAGACGAAACCAATCTCCGAGGACTGGAGGATGACATGGTAACAATTTGTTGAGAAATTCTTTTCTAATGGATCTTTTAAAGCTAAAACCACATATGAAATATTCAATTAAAATGTGTGTGTGTATAAATGTATATAAACATTATTTTTTAATTACTTACAACACAAAAAAGATTTTAATTCTCTATTTGTAACAGCTATACCCCTTCCTCTATATAAACCTACAAGGATAGGACGAAAACCAACTAAATTGTATACCCACTCAATAAAACCACACTCTTCATTTAGCGGTACAACACTTTGTTAATAATAATGAAAATTATAATATATAATCATTATGCATAATTTCGAAATAATACATTATACTTACATAGGTTCTTATATAGTCTTCTCTGTCGTGATTCTGAATCTTTTTGAAGATACTTATTTACAATATCATTAAATTTCATCAATCTGAAATCTCTTCTTAACACGTTGACGCCGGCGCGGATATACGCGGTCCGTTCCGTGAGGCGGCGCGGTACCAAATTATACTGTTCAATGCTTGCGCTCTAATACCCACTAGCTGATTCGAATAGACCGAATTTTCCAAAATTCTCACGTGGCCCGCGCGTGGTCTGACCTGCCGATAGGACCCACGGTAGCCAGTCGCATGAATTGAGGAAAAACCCTAATTCGTTTTTTATGGTCATAAGCCCGGTCGACGGGCAAATAATGCATATGGTCAATGTCATACTAGAAAAAAGAAATAGTCATGCGTTTGTCGTAAATTATGTTGAGTGCGAGCGACGATTTCGTCGAACATACGACTGACGATTTCCAGGCGGCCAGGCACTCGAGGCCCCAATAGTATTTGGTTTCCTAGGCCGCTGACAAAAGATATATTTTGCAGGGTTAAGTGGCCGAGGACTGTCGCGTGGTTTCCCAGAGATCGGCTTGTTTTTCCTTTGGAAAATCGCGGGCCTCAGGGTGGGCTTCAGTTGGGCGAACATTGACCCAGCCCGGGGTTTTCGGCGGCCCAATTAAAAGTATAGGGACGCCCACGCATAGTGGAGAAAATTTGTGACTTTTGGGGAACGAATACGCCCCAATCGACACTTTTTGAATATATAGTGCGTGATCTAGTAATGAGGGATCATTATCGAGCATTTAGACGACGACGTGAGTTTTACGGAGTTCAGAGTTGACGGCAAGAGAGAAAGAGTACTGTTAGTGTGCAAGTATTCTGTGTGAAGTACCTGTGAGGTGCGAGGTCAGTAGAGTTCTGACATAACGAATTATCAAAGCACACATTTCTTCCGGTAAGTGTAACGGTAGTAAAAAGTTTCTTTCCTTCTAAAAAACCGGTTAGCATTTTTCATTTTTCATTTTTGCCCATCTAAATATTAGATACAATGGATATAGAATTCAGTGATTCGTCTGATGAATCCGTATCTGGAATCACGCGAAAAAGACGAAGAAATAGAATACTTTCATCATCATCATCGGATACGGCAACAGAAACGGGGCGACATTATATCTCTTGAAAATCGGAGGGGCGTGAAATTTTTAAAGTGGACCGACAAAAGATCCCTGTGCATGTTAACCACTTCGAGATCTTACAATTGCGCCATTATTCGTGGCAAAGATGATAAATTAAAACCAGATACCGATCTTTCTTACAATAGTGCGAAAAAAGGAGTTGATATATCTGATCAAATGTGTTCCTATTATAAATGTTTACGGAAAACGGTAAAATGGTATCGAAAAGTTGTTATGGAGCTAATATGCGGGACCTCTTTAGTAAATGTGTGGAACATCCACAAAAAGTGGGGAATCAAGCGTTACAAAATTTTCTAATTTAGAGAAAAAATTATTGATTATCTATCGAAGAGTGTTGAGAATCTCCCTAGTGAAGAACCAATAGTAAGTAGACGGAAAAAACATCTTTTAAGTTTACACCAAGGATCTGCGAGAAAGATGAGGAAAAGATGTAAAGAGTGTTACAAACGCTTAACAAACTTTTTTTACTCAAAGGTACACAGTACGCCACAAAAAAAAACAAAAATGTAATGACCTTTTGTAGCAGTTGTTCGGATAAGCCAGCACTTCGTTTAAAATGTTTTAAAAAATTGCATCTCTAACATAAGTAGTTATATTTTGTTATATTTAATGTATTGATTAAATTATAAGTTATGTATTTTGTGTTAAATGTTTGATTATAAGATAGAAATGTTAATGTATAATGTTAAATCAATAAAATAACATTTTGTACTACGTATTTTTTGATATACAAACATGGCCCATCGGTGATGAATGCCGCTCCACGGAACAATTTAGCATGGGCCACCGGTGGGTCATGCTGGCGTCAACGTGTTAAATCATCTTTCGGTTTGCACATAGAGATATTTTTTACCATCTAATCCTTTCAATTCAATACGGCGTGGTCTTTGAAGAGATTGCATAACAACTACCTTTTCCTCTATTCCTGCTATGTGGACACATTCTCTATATTCGAATAAATATAAAAAGTATTAATCAGTCTTTACATACGATCTTTACAACTTTACTTATACATAACGGTACAATCTTTTCCTATGTTTCCTATGTTACTTATGAAGGAAATGGATGATGATGCTCGACAGAAGTATCTTTAGAAGGTAGAATTAATTGCCGAAATTTCATTGCTGGAATTAGAATCGGACTAAAATCTGTATTTGAAAACATTCATGGTAAATTTCGTGATAATTGACTAACTGTTGTGTTCATTATTCCCTGTTAATCAATAAATAATATTTTGTGTGTGTGTGTGTGTGTGTGTGTGTGTGTGTGTGTGTGTGTGTGTGTGTGTGTGTGTGTGTGCGTGTGTTATTATTATTATTATTATTACAAAATTATCATAACATTAAATATTCTAAACTTACATCAGGTATATTTTTATGACAGCTCAATTAATGTTTCCCAAAGTTTATTAAAATCCTTGATAAGTTTAGTCATTTCTCATGTTTTTAATTGGGAATAATTTAAAATTTCTTGGCATCTTCTTTGTTGTATAGGATATGAAGACTATTTTGAAATGATATAATTTTTATATAAAAATAAAAATGATTTTTTAAAATAATAATAAGAATTGTGATATAATTACATTAATAACTGAGACCATCGTCCATAAACAATGTTGTTGATAAGCGACGATTAATTTAACCAAAAGAGTGCAAAGTGTTTTTTGAACTTCTACAGAAGGATGACAAATTCTAGAAACAAGTTGACTAAATGCTGTAAGCCACATAAATATAGGTAATCTTTCTTGATACGCATCTACAAAATAAATAAAATAGTATTACGTTGTCCTCGCTACTATTATTTTTCTTATTATCAATTATTATCATTACCCATAATTTTGGTCATCTTTAATAAACAATCCTGACGTAATTTATCGTTCTTGGTTTGTCCATAAAGACTACTACGAGTAGCTATACGTGAAGCAAAGTCTAACCAAATAGTTAGCATTTTAGGCATTGATTGATGAATATATTTGCAACCATACTGAAGTGATTTACCATAATAATTCATCATATGTACTTGTAATTCTCTAAAACAATAACATTTGATAATCATGAAATATGCCTATACAAGATAATATATTGTGATCGCTATGTTATCTTACCATTCTTTTATGTCTTTTTTTTTCATCGGACATTCTATTAACAACAGATTCGTAATATTGAGCACAAGCAAGCAAGCTTTTTTCCCCTGCTCTCCAAACTTCAATAGCTTCCTTATAATTACAAATACTAACATCTGTATCGACATTAAGCATTTCATCGTTATATTTACCAAAGAGAAGTTTTGCCTGAAAATAATAATACATTATTATGCAAAGGAATGAGATATAATATTTCTTTTAAGACATTATTATATTTTTATATGATAATGTATTAAAAGAAATATATATCTTTAATTCATTACTATTATTATTATTTTTTTTGTTATAATGTAAAAACCTTGGCACATTGCTTTCTTTCTTCAACACATTCTCCTGGTGGCATTTGCTTATAAAAAGAAGATGGTTTAAGCAATTTGAAAAACATCGTTTTAAAGTTGTGAAAGCTTCTTCTTGACATCCCTTTTGCCAATATAATTGAGCTTGTTCTATGTATAGTTCTTGAGATGGGCAAGAATCACCAACAGACAAAATGTACATATATGTCTGTTGATGTAAGCCAACCCTAAAAAAGTAAAAAATAATGCTCGATATTAATGAAGAAATATATAATATTTCGACGAAAAGAAATACATATATTTGCGCTTATCAAATGAGATATACTTTCTAGCAATTTTTGCACTTTTCAACCAAATTTTGCCAATTTCTTGTTTAAGCTCTAGATTTTCTCTACCACTCGTTTTAGCCTGTAATTTTACAGCTAAATCTAATGTGGCTCTGCGTATACCAAGAACAAATTCTATTCCGCGTGATGTTCGTATAAGTTGACCACGTTTATCCCATTCATCCCATATCAATGGAACTTGTTTTACATCAGTCATCATCAAAGAAGCTGCTTTATCGAATTCATTAAGTACATGTAATCTAAACAAAAAAAAAAAAAAAATCAAAAAAGAAAGAAAAGAAATAAAAAAGAAAATAAAGACAAAAGAATAAAATAAAATGAAAAGGTTAAAAGATTTTATTAAAGACCATATTTTGTTGCGATTAGATATTCAAAAGACTTACTTCATAATACATGAATAAGTTTGTTGATATACCCCTGGACGTGAAGCAACTTCTAACAGCGATACCAACTTTTTTATAATAGAAAAATCTGGTTTAATGCCTCGCTCAAAATCTTCCAACAACATGTCCTTTATATTCTTTTGTGATGCACTGTCGATGCAATGGCTCCAGTTCAGGCCTATTATAATAAGAAAAAATATGATACATCTGGCAATTATATTATATATATCTCAATTTTATTACTTGCTGCTTAATACACCCTTTGTTATATTTTTTGCTGTAAAAGGCTGATCAATACCCAAGTAACAATGGATCATACCTTGTAAATATTTAGATTTACAAACTTCCTTTTGCATGAGTCTTTTGTAGCATGTAGCTGCATCCTTTAAATTAAAATGAATATAATATGCACGCACGTACGCACGCATACACTAAAATTATTTGTTATACCTGTGATTGTCCACTAACTTCATGTGCTAATACCAATTGTTGTAATGTGGGTGTTTACTCTTGAGTTGCTAGAATACCACAAACTCCATCTGGTTCATCAAGTTGGGCATATATTTTCTATAATAAAAAATACATAAATTATTATGTGCAATGAAAATCTTTCGATTTGAAAAATGCAATAATTAATTTACTGCAAGTAATTCTCCTTTTGTTGTTTCTGATAATCCTTTACCGCTAGAAGCCATATGTTGTTCCAAATACATTAAAGCACGATGATATTCGTGTGATTGATAGCAACCTTCTGCTATCACTAAAGTATCCAGTTCCAAACAGAATGCTGTTTCACTGAAAATATCAAATAATTTAATGTCATTTAAATTATGTAAATATATATACTTTGCTGTTATATTAAATCATTATTACTTTGTACTGAATTAAATTTTTCATCCTGAAATAATCTTCGTTCTCTAAACCATCGTTGTAGATGATCCAATATTAAAAATACGATCTGAGAACAACGCGTACGTCTAGCTTCATCAGAAATTCGTTTATCATCTATTTTCGTACTATAGTCGTATCGAAAAGGCCTATAGTTAATAAGTTCTTGATCAAGAGTAGGCTATATTCTAACATTAATTACAACTAGCATTTCTTCTCTCAATTTTTTATGCGTTTCTTCTGTTTCATTTGCAACTATGTAAGCTAATAGGAAAAATATATTCGATTATATATATATGTATATAATCAACAATCACTAATATAAAGATATATCACATAACTCACAGACTATGTAAGGTAGAGCAAATATCATTGTTTTTATGTCGCACTTGAATGCTGGTCTACAAGCATGCAACACGTTATTTAAGGTTTCATGGTTTAAATTATTTGACATACTACATAGCCAATTATATGCCCACTTTTCCACAAATAATCCTGCTTCAGATCTATAAGAAATATTTTAATTATTTATTTTAGCTATAGAGTTATTTACCCGACAAAGACGTACCCATAAACAGGATGAGGAAATTCGGTAATGTCGTTTACGACCGTTAATTTATAATGCGACGTTAAAAAAGGAAAGATTATTTGTTGCATTCTTAAAGGCAGATTATTCCATAATCCACTGTTTTTACTGTCTGGTCTAATATCATATGCTTTTAATATTTCCTAAAAATATAATGCAAATTTCCGGATTAAAGTAGTCATTAAGTATACGTTGTTTAATAATAATTTACATACCTGTATAGCAAGTGAAAAACAATCCATGCTCTATGTACTTTTTTGCATTTGAAAAGTACGAACATTTTCGAAAAGTATCGTATAAGCGAATTCTTCATTCATGTCAAATATAAATTTACTATCTTCCCTGGAAATAATTCTTCGAGGAAGAAGATTTGGTTTGATAGCACCTAATTCCCCAAGACATTCTCCACACATAAAATACGAATATTATCATCCTTTTCTTGACATCCCATAAGTAAAGTATCTAAAAGCTTTGTAAGAGCAAAATTGATTGCCATCATTTGGTTTACTTATTTACTCAGTAATATTATAGAACTAGAAATTATCATACCTCAACAATTAATGGATGTACATCCGTATCGCTTAATATCATATTATTAAGTTCTATTCTATGTTCTGCCAAAAATTTCTGCAGATATACCAATGCCCTCATACGTACTTTATCCGTTTCGTGAATAATTCGTTTAAGCCATAATTTTAGATTTTTACCAAATCCGCATGGTCTAAAATTCAGACAGGGCTTTGTAAAAAAGTTGTTTCTTTTTTACTAAGTAAATAAATAAGTATATATCACTTACTGTGCATCTAACATATGTTTCTTAACAATAACTGATATTTGCCTTGAAACTTTCATATCATCAATAAAAAACGATTCCGATATACAATTTGAAATTTTATTGTTTTCACGAAACAAAAATTGTAACATTTCATTTACTTGCGTAGAATAATTTTCTAATAGTGATATTATAGAAACACATATAGTTAGCAATAATGGGCCAAGACCTTCCATTGGCATACTAAATAATAAACATTTAAAAATTATTATTTAAATTGCAAATAATTATATCTGATTAACTGTTCATTAATTATTATAAACATACTTGCGAATAAAGGCATCCCATGTATCACATATTAAGGGTCCAAAGGTAGGTCTTTTGAATCTTACTGAAATGTGCAGTGTTGCTAAAATTTTATACCTAACTGGTACAACATGATCTGCACCCATGTATCGTATTAATGTCGATAATGAAGCCAATGCACATTTTTGAGTATATTCATCCGATTTAAGACCAAGATTGACATCATATTTGACTAATATACTATGTAGTCTCAGTTTCAGGTAAGCAACCTATTGCAAAATAATAAATCATACATGTTATATAAAATAATACTTATTCATTTATTTAATAATATAAAAATAAGACTACTCACGATTCTTTCATGTGTACTAAAATCTGGTCTTGTAGTGCCATCATAGTCTGATATTATATGTAAAAAGCCAACAATTTTTTCAGGTGACTCATGAAATTTTAACATTAAATCTTCAAATATACCCTATTATTAATACGAAAATGAATATATATTAATGAAAACACATTCATGAAATAAATTCATGAAAGAAAAATATTAATAATATTACAAAAGTATTTCTTACCACAAAAAAATCTCTTGTTAATTCTGAAATGCTGATTTTAGTCAATTTTGATACATATTTTAAACATTCTATTCCAGTACCCAATGGCAAGTTTAGAAATGAATAACTGCAGATATGCTAAACACAATAGAGTAATTACATAAGTTTTAAATCAGAGAATTTCTTAAAAAGATTTAAATATTTATGTTATATTTTACATACTGGATTGAAAATATTCAATCACCATTTGTTTCTCATCTATAGACAATAATTCGGCCATGTCTTGTAAAAGACAAATTACTTTTGGTGTTTGAAGTATAAGAGAAAGTAACATACTGCATGATGACCATCTTTCCTTAATAATTCACGTGATCCATGATACCCAATGCACTTAGTAACATGACGTATTGAAGTTGCGATATTATAAGAATTCTCAAGGTAATTATGAACTGCTCGTTGCATTATTAACCACTTTGGTACGGAGCCCATCAGACACGAAACCTTGCCCATAGCCGGCACTCACCATCCGCATGCTGCCTCGTTCATCGATAGTAAATCCATATTGATCTTTTACAGATCTGTAACGAGATAAGCCTTGAAACACTGTAAGCTTGTTTTACATTACAGACGGACATTACTTGTAATGTAAATCAAAAGATCACATGTTTTTATTACGATATTTATAAATGTTGACAATTTTATTTTGATAAAGGAAAAATTAAAAAGTTTAACTTAAAATTATTGTTTTATTTTATTTATATTGTAAGTTTTTAAATATCACAATAAATGTTATTGTTTGGTGTGATATATTTATTATGTGAGCGTACACACCGCATTTCAGAGATAAGATAAAATTCCTGGCCGTCGACTATAGTCGACACTCGGCTGTTTGCGGTCATCTGTGGCTGTCGACTATAGTCGATGCTAGTACCGAAGTGGTTAACTGTAACAATTCATATAATTACTGTAATAAAAATTGAATGTATAGTAACTTATATCTTAATAATCTAATTACCGTGAGAAAATATTTTTTGTATCTAATGTATAGCATCTTTGATGTTATATTAAGAAAAGAAGCAATATCTTGATAAACAACTACAGCAGAGGCCACATTTGCAGGTGATGAATTTGGATGAAGTATAGTAACAAAAAGTAAGTTCACAATTCTTCTTTCTGTCACGAATAATGGAACACTAAAATCATAAATATAAATTATTATTAATAGTAAAATTATGTTATACTTATTGATTTTTATAAGTACAAATTATATTTAGTTCTATACCATGCAAAATTTCTTGCAGTATTAAGTAATGTATTATGTAAAGAATAATTGGTAGTATCTAGTGCAATGATTAATGTCTCAACCATAGCATTAATCACAAAATCCACAAAATGTTATAAATCTGTTGGTATCCTATCTAATAAACATATTCCAGTTCTCTTCAATATTTCAATTCGAATATTTAGTACTTGTCCTATTATTATGGCAAAGTTTGATCTTATTTCTACATTTTCATCTCGCATGTAAGGCAACCAAAGCTGTGCTATTATATTGTTGCTGAATGATTTCATATACCTTGTAAAAGTTCTTCGATAAATACAAATGCACTCTAGCAGATTTCGATGTTAATAACTTGAAGTATTGACTCAACAGCTGATCATGTTGTTTCTCTATGAAACATGAATTTAAATATTCATCTTTCTCAAAATTATTTACACTTTTAGTACAATATTTACATTCTATATTGTTACTAATTATTTGTGATATATCTCTGAAAGAAAAAGATATCTTCTTTATTTTAATATACAATAATATTATAATAACATAAGACAAAATTATATTATATCAATATCTGACTACATCGTAGCCACCTGATAAAAAACAAGCAATCTGGCCTAATGTTTTTGCTGAAGTCTCTTGAATAAATTCATTATTTGAAAATAAAGCAGGGTTTAAAATAAATTCAGAGATATCTTCCAATTGTATTTTTGATTTTTTCATTAATGTAATGTTGCTGCTGCACATTATAGAAATACATAATTACAAGAACAATGTATATCACGTATTTATATTTAAAATATATAAATTTATTTGTACATAAAATACTTACTTTATACCAATAATAGCCAGTTGATTTTCATTGTTTATGATAAATGTACGTATTAGATATAATCTATTTTCTTTTTTACCATGTCCACATATTGTCATGAAACATTTTGCTTTTATTTCATTATTAAGGGATTTGAGAGTCTTTATACCTGCTTGATTTATTTCTGTTGTTTCTTTAATATTCCTCATAAGTGGAAGTGTTAGTATGGATTCAATCAAATCTTTGTTAGATTCATTATGAATCATTACACACATTATGCATCTCAAAATAATTTCTTTAAATTCACGTTTACCAAAATTAAGTTCGTATATTAGTTTCTTTAATATAATATTTAGATCGTCTTTATATAAAATAACATTGATATTGTGTTCAACAATCCAGTGTTGCAATAGGCAAGAACCATGTAAAACGTAGAACACATCATTAAACCTATTGATTCGCATGACAAACTTTAATTCTTGTTTAAACAAAAACCATGCTTCATTGATTTTCTCTAAATTTACTTTATCAGTTATTGAATTTTTGTATCTGATTTCAAAGTAAATATAACACAAAAACTGCAATAAACTCCTAATATATATATATATATATATATATATATATATATATATATATATATATATATATATCTACACATGTAAAATCCATATTATATTTATAAAATATATTGTATTTTATTGATAATTTTACTAACCAGACAGTTCTGGCAATGATCGATAAACTTTTTAGCTTTGAAAGGAGTACATGATCTTGGTTCTAAAATTAAATATTCTTTAATTTTCTGACAAATTTCTATTTTCAATGGTTTTAGTGATTACGGTTCTATTTCAACCGCTAATTGTACAAATAATAATAAATAAGTAACAATGTAAAATAATGAGTAACAATATGTATTGAACTATATATATTCAAAGTTAATAAAAACTCACCCATGAAATCATAGCTTAACAGATTAATTATTTCAAAGTACAAAATATTAAGAATAGTTGCTGATACTAACATACGAGTAAGTTATAACAACATTTTAATATATTGATTAAGAGCCTCAATTGTCAATTGTCCAAAATTCATCCATGTTGGAATAGTTCTTACAATTTCAGTAGTATACATAATTAATTTTGATGCATACTTAAAAAACATATATTTTTTAGATCATAATGATACAAGACATATATGAATTCATATAGATATTAAATAATTAAAATTGCATACTTGACTTGTTGAATTACAAAGTTCTATCAGTTGTGGAGAGAGTTCTAAGACATTTAATTTTATATCTGGAGCAGATTTTATGATAGCTACTATAAAAATATTCCCAAGTTTTTCTTGATCCCATGTAGATATTCCTGATTTATTAATAATCTATATAGTAGAAATTCACATGAACATAAAAATATATAAAAATAAAGAGACTAATTTATTTATTATATGCGATATATTATAATATAAACTACCTCAAATATAAACTTCTGTATAGACGTAACAAAATTAAATTGTAAGTTACTGGATATGTTGAAAGATCTAAGTCTGGTATACAATTATTAATTGTTATAAAATTGCGCAGTATTATTTCATCACTTTCTTTAACTTGTTCATAAAATCTGTATAGATCTGTATCTGTATAGAAGTATAGATATATATTTTATGCTTATCTTTGTAAATGTAATACTATGATGCGCCGATAATATTCTATACTCTATACTTCTACTACTATACTCTACTTCTATACTCTTCATAAGGACATCGTTGCTTAATGGATTCCCTATTATATAAAACATTACTCCAAAAAGCCATGTTGTAAATGCTGGAAAAAATGATATAATAAAAAAAAGGTCAATATATTTCAAGTTAATAATCCACACACACACACACATATATATATTTAATTACCTTCATACTGTACATATAAGTTGTCGTCATATGGAATTACATTGTAAGGCGGAATTAAAACATTTCATAAATTCAATGAACTTTTCAGAATTGATTCTAGTAAAGAGCATAGAATTTGTTTGGCTGTTACACTTTTGTAATCTGAGAAGATTGTAGTCATTGGACAATGAATAAATTTCCATAATGATTCTGCAACACTATAAAATCATCAGTATAAATACAATAGAGCAAATTGGTTGTTTGATTTGTAAAAGGTTGTAAAAAGAAAAGTTTATTAGATAGATAGATAGATAGATTTTTTATTCTTCCTTTCAGGGTTTGAAGGTGCTTTTCCCGAGGAGCGTACCCAATCCTCTTACAATCTTTTTACAATTTCCTCCTCAATTTCCCTATCCTTCACACCTATGTCTATATTTACATCTAACTTACGTTTAACTAAAGCTACCTTATAACTAACTTACAATTATCTTACTTACTAGTCAACTTAATATAAACTACTAATCAAATAACAATCAAATAACAACTTAACCTAATATAACAACTAAAATTATTAAATATCTAAACTGACTATACGAGAGAGAGGGAGCGCTAGTTCCCTGACCACGGGCTTCCGGTACCACAACATACAACATTCACCTCCTTTCAGATTCACACTCCCATTTTTCAATTCCCCCTTCTTCCCCTCTTCTTTTTCAGCTCTCTCATCCACCACTCACCTTCTCCTCCTTGCTCCAACACCTCCCTCATTCTCCCCCACCAACTCTCCCCATCCTCCTTAATCATACATTCTCCTAACACATGCTCCCATGTCTCCTCACCCTCCCCACACATCCTACACCTCCTCTTCTCCTCTGCCTCCAAGTACCTTGCCCCTCTCATCTCATTATTCATCCTGAATCTTACTACCCTCCTCCACCTACTCTCCCCCTTCCCTTCCTTAGATACTCTGGTACCCCTTTTCCTCTTATCTCTTTATACCACTTATTATAATTCCTCCCTCTAATCCTTTCCTCTCTTTCCTTCCTCTGCAACTCCCTGTCCCTTTGTTCCCAACCTTCAGAATTATCCTGTCCCTCTCTTCTCTCTTCCTCCATTTCCTTTATATCCCTACCCTTCTCTTCCCAGAATTTCCTTCTCTCTTCCTCCCAGCCCGATAGATTTTTTCCCTCCGCTATCCTCCTTTTCATTTCCTCCTAGCATTTTCTCGCCAGTACCCCACCCCTCCCCTCCTCCAATTTCCTCTCAAAATTCACTGCCCTTCTCCCAGCTCCTATCCTAAATTTTTCCTTTTTCACCTCCTCCCTTATCAAATACCTTGGGGAGGTACACCAGTCTACCCCAAGTGTCCACCTTATCCACCTCTCCTGCATCGCTTCCACTTCTTTCTGCTCCCTTCACCCCCATATCTTCGCCCCATACTCCATCACCGTCCCAACCAATCTCTCAGATAACCATATCCTTCTCTCCCAATCTCCTGCAAACCTTCTTTTCCCTATTTCCCAGACCTGCCTGACCAATGCCCCGCCTTTCTGATTCTTTCTCTCACATGCGCATCCTGACACCCATTCCTCTGAATTCTGTATCCTAGATAGGAGAATTCCTTCACCTCCTCGATTCTCTTTCCCTTCCATCTCCACTTCACCTCCGCCATTCTCCCTCTCCCTTTCTGAATCTCATTACCTTTGTCTTCTCTACGTTCACTTCCAACTTTTTCCTATCTAGGATACCCTCCATCTTCCCCAGCATGTGCACCATCCCCTCCTCACTTTCCGCCAACAACACCATGTCGTCCGTATAGACCAGACAGAACACCTTCTCCTCCCCCAGCTTTATTCTCCCAACCCCCTTTCCTCAATTTCTCCTCTACATCCGCTATCACCAGGTTGAAGAGACACAGACTCAATGGATATCCCTGCCTCAGGTCCAGAAAGGTAGCTACTACCAGTCCGCCCTTCCTTTCCAGCTGCCTATTCACTAAATAATTTATCACATATATATTATCTATGACTCCCATTTCTGAGCCCTGTTTGATTCGGTGGTACCATCCTCTTCCTCTCTATCTCCTCTCTTAGCCATTCTGTCAGAACACCCACATATACCTTATAAATTGTTGGCATCAGCGTCACCCCTCTATACTCCTCCACCCTATCCCCTGTCCCCTTTTGACAATTGGGGTTATAACTCCTTCCTTCCACCCCTCTGGCCACCCCTATCCTCTCCACACCCTACTACATACCCACTCTACCACTCTCTCTCCACCATACTTCCATACTTCGCTGGGCACATCATCCCCCCACAGCTTTCCCCTCTTTCAATTTATCTATCGTCCTCCTCACCTGTTCCCTACTCATCTCTGGCTCCTTATCCTCCCTCCTCTGCCCCTCGCCTCCTATTAACACTCTCCCCTTCACCTCCTAGTAATCTTATGAAATGCTCCCTCCATTCCTTCAACTCTATTCCCTCCTTCACCCCTTTCCTCCTTTTCTTTTCCCTGTTTACTATTCTCCACACCTCTTTTTCCATCCTTGCCTCTTGAGCCTCCTTCACCCATCTCTCGTTCTCCTTTTCCTCATTCTCCCTGCATATCATCTTATACTCCGCTCTCGCCTTTCTATAACCTTTCCCCCCTTCCCCTCCATTTCTCCACTTCCTCAACATTCTCTTTGCCCCTCTCCTCTTCTCTTCGCATTCTTCATCCCACCAACCTTTCCTTTCCTTTCCTTTCCCTCACTTTTTTTCGCCCCCTCCTTTAACTCTGTCCCTATCTGTCTCACTTTCATCCCCAATTCCCTCTCTACTTTCCTTTCTCCACCATCCCCCACTCTATCTTTTCTCTAATCCTTTCCCTACCCCTCTCTGACCATTTCGCAATCTTTCTCCCCTCCTTTATCCATTCTCCTTTCCCTGTCCTCTTTCCCTCTCCTTCCAGTGACACTACCAGTGGGGATGATGGTCGGATTCTACGCTCGCCCCCACCTCCATCCTTACTACCCTTTCCCTCACCCTTACCTCCCCTATGATATAATCAATTACCGACTGCCCTCTCCCACCGGTATATGTGAACTCCCCATTCCTGTCCCCTTCTATATCCCTATTCAGAATGCCCCTTCCCACTTTTTCAATCCCCTCCACAAACTTTCTCCCCTCCCCATTTACCTTTTCATCTTTCGACCTTCTTCCCTACTCTTCCTCCTCCCCTCACCACCTTCCTCCACCTAGTGTCCCTGTCCTTGCATTAAAGTCCCCCCTTATTAGTCCATGGTTCTTCCTTCTGTTCCTCCATCCATCTCTTCAAGACTTCCAGCTTTCTCTCTATATCCCCCTTCACATAAACTCCCACTATTCTCCACTTCTCTTCGCCCCTCCTTATCTCTACTGCCATCACCCCTTCCACCCTTTCCTCTGCTACCGACACCACCGTCCACCACTCTCCTCTTTGACACCTATCAATATCCCCCCATTGGTCACCCTTTTCTATTCTTTCTCTTCGCCAGCTTTTTCTCCCATCTATAACCCTTGGTAACCTTCCTCTCACTCTGTCCCAACCCTTTTCGTCCACCCAGGTTTCCACCAACAGTATCACCTCCTACTTCCTCATTTCCTCCCAGAACTTGACTCCTTTGTTTCTGATCCACGCCACGTTCCAGAATCCTGCTCTCCACCCTCCTCCACTCTCTTCACCTTTTCCTTCCCCCTTCCCTCACCCTTTGCCTCCTCCTCTCTTTTCCTTTCTCCTCCACCCCACCCTCTCTACCCTCTCTCCCTTCCCCCCACCCGTATACCTTCCCCCGTTTCCTATAGCTTCCTTCCTTGTCACCCTCTTCCAATCTTTCAGTCTTCCTTCCTTCTCGTTCCACTTCCACCACCTACCGTCTATCCTTATCTTCCCATATACAATCCACACCCTACTATCCCTCCTTCTTTCTTCCTCCGCAATTCTTTCTAATCTCCACTTCATCCTCCTTTCTCCCCACGTCAGATCATCTTCTATTCTTACCGCCTTCCCCCAAAGACCTTTCTTTTTTGCATTACCTGCTTTTTCTGCTCCCTGCTCCCTAGTCTCGCCACCACCATCTCCCCTTCCCCCCTTCCTTCCTAACCCATTCTACTGACGCTTCCACCCCAATATCCTTCATCACCCCCCTTACCTTCTCTCCCAACTCTCCCTCACTGCCCTCTAAATTACGTATTACTATATTATTTCTTTTCTCTTCTCTTTCCTTCATTTCCAACTTTCTCCCTATACTATTTATCTTCTCCACGACCTCCCCTTCCTGCCCTTTGCGCCCATCCCTTTTCTCCACTCTCCTTACTTTCCTCACCTCTTCTTCCCTCCCGATCTTTTTCTCTTCTTTCTAGCCTCTCTATCCTCTCCACCATTCTCCTCTTCTTTTCTCTCCATTCCCTTCGTTCCTCAATCATCTCCAACCTTAATTTTTCTATTTCCTTCTCAAATCTTTTCTTCACCTTTCTTAATTCTTCCTCCATCATTTTTCCCCATCCCTCTGTCTCGTATTCCTCTCCTTCCTTCCGCGACGACCCTACTTTCCTACTCCTTTTCAAGATCCCACTCTCACCTCTTTCCATTTCTTCCTCCCCCTGCCCCTTCCTCTTCCTTTTTAAATACTCATCCATACATCCCGTACTACCTCTCCTCTCTTTTTTTAGTTCCTCCACCTTTCTCGGTCTCCTCACCTTCCTTTTCCCCTCCTCATCCCCACTTTTTCTTTCCGTAACAACTAAATTCTCCTCATGCTCTTCCTATCCCCATCATATCCATCTCCTCCATATTGCTCCCGTCCTGCCACCTTTCCTGACTCCGTAACCGATCCTCTCCTTTCCCGCCTCCACACTCGATAGCACTCGTCACTTGTCTATAGACTCCTTCCTCCCCCTGCCCTCTCTTAACCGATTACCTTTTCGCAAACCTTCAACCTCTTCAACCTTCTCCCGTCTATTTCCCCCTAACAACTACTTTCTATCACTCTCCCTTATACCCCACTGCTCCACCCATATTCCCTTACCCTCTCTACTCCAATTCCCTAGTTCTCCTCTCCCCTTTTACCTCCTTTTTCCTTAAAATTCAGAACACACTAACTCACACTTGCCACTCACTCTCTCACCGGAACCAGAAACCAAGAAAAGTTTATTATTATTATATATTATTATTGAAAATAATTATAAATAGATTATCCAGTATTCTCCTGATATTCTGGTAAACTATCATTTTCATTCATCGTACGTTATATTTCATTTTTATACGCAATAGTAATGAAATTAGGTTGTAATTTGTGTAAATTGCGACTAATCATTTCACCTAATTTTAAGATATCGAATTAAACGTTAGGAGCTTCATTGTAATACAGTCTAAATATGAATAAACTGACTTATAATTTTATAAAATTCGATACTTTTGTCATAAATGAATAAGATTGAACAGGTTCGTTCGTTAGGAATGTTTTTCACGGTTATTCAAAAATAATCGCACAGTAACGACATCTGTAACATCATGTATCGAGATACACTTGAAAATGTGTATATATATGATGTATGTATAATGTATGTATGTATATATATATATATATATATATATATATATATATATATATATATATCGTGTTAAATAAATTATATCTTTTTTTTTTTCATACGTATAATCAGACCAATTGTTCATTGTCATTATTGTTAAGAAGAGAGATATTACCCTCCAGATAGTAATTATTATTATATTACAACAACTAAGCGGTACATGTTCTGATTTTTTTATTACATTCGGCAGAGGGTTTCAGTCGATAGAAAAATATTTCCTTCACGTGGAACTGACAGAAAGGCATATCATCTACGATAAAGTAGAAACACTAATAATAAATATTTTATACTTGAATTTACATCTTTGAATTTTATTCACTTTCATTTAAGTTGCCTTTTTCTATTCGATAAATAAAGCCTGCCATTACTCGTTTCTTTAAATAATTGCATTTTTACCTTCGATACAGACGTCGTTTTATCTATCATTAAGACTACTTATTGCGGTGTAGCAGTGTAAAATATAAATACAAAACGCCTAATGAATAGTTTTACTCTTCTTTTCCTTTATAATAGATGAAGGAAGGAAGGAAGGAAGGAAGGAAGGAAGGAAGGAAGAAAAAGGCGAGAGTTATTTTTCGCGTGCTTGAGTTCTATACACACCGGTAGAAGACTTCGTTCTTTTTGAAATCTTCATCCGTCCACTTATGCATATCTTCTCTTCTATTCTTTCATCCAGTATTATCGTATCTCTCATCTGTACCCTCGCCGCGTTTGGCGATTTTAATCCTTCTCTCTTTCTCTCTTTTCTCATTTTTCTACTTTGCTCTCCTATTTTCCATACGCATGATATATTTTCTTCTATCGATTCTACGGCGAATAATCGTTTCCATTTTTTTCAATGCCTCTTAAGGATTTAATTGGCTCTCGACTTCGAGTCATCGTTATTTCGCTCAAAAAATACGTTTCCCTAAAATTCGCTTTTATATAGAGGGGTATAGGTGGAGCCGTCATTTGGATTGAAAGGACAAAATGAACAAATATTAAATAGATTCGTATGTAGTTCAGGTTCATCGAATTAGAATGAATATTATGTCTGCTGGAGCATTTGATTAAATGTGCCTGTGTAAATGTGCACGGTCGGTGGATTCTTTGAGTCCATTGATCGTTCACAGGCTAGGATAGCTTTAACGGTACATCGGTCAAGTATTAATAAATAAATAAATATCATTAGAAAATCGAGACGCACCCAGGTAGATTAGGAAACGCAGTTAAGGATACGCGTTGGGATTCGTCAGTGCCGTTTGGGGTGATGCATTCGCGAATTTTGCCATGCCTCAGTGGTTTAACTATTTAGAAGAAATCGATACATTACGTCGCAAGCACTTACCGCTCGTTAGGTTAAGCTAAATAAAGAACAAAAAAAACAACCAGCTAACCAGTGTTGTTTACTTCCCAACTCTTTTCAGCTCGCGTCTATAGCGTCTCGTTAAAAAATGCGCGCGTTAACACGAGCGGTTTGAGCCTTGTTGCGTAATGTGAGATATCAGATCGGGATTAGGTCGGGATAGGTCGGGATAGGTCGGGATAGGTCGGTTTTAAATTAGGGACGATTTCATTCTTATAGTATAAACCACTGAGGTATGTCAATTTTTGTGGGTGCGTTGCTTCGAACGGTAGGGCGTTTTTTGTCGCGTAAACTTTTCATGCGTCGCACGTAGGGAATGATTCAATGAAGTGGTTAGGGCACGAAGCAAGAAGAGGCCATGTGCCGAAGAGGCCCCCACAAACTGTGGCTCAAGAGGGCAACTATCGATTACGAGCCATTTTTCGAAGGTGGTCGGCTTATCCGAATCCTTCGTTAATGACTCGTGGTCTTATCAAAATCCCATTTACCCCTTTTACCACGTTGACACTTATGCTCGTAGTAGTAGTAGTAGTAGTTTGTTCCTAATGACTGGAGATGATGCACCATTCCATCTCCTTGCCTACGGTGTTCCACACTCGCGTACGGTCTTTTTGCTAATTAGAGTCAAGCTTTTTCAATGTCATTATTAATTAATAGAGTCCTTGCAATTTTTTTTTCTTAAATTAAAGTCGAGTTATTGAGTTTTTTATTTTAAAAAGTAGAGTCAATTTTTCATTTTAAAATATTGCCTTTTTGTCCCGCTTGCATTTGATTTATTTTTCTTTTATTTAAAGTCGAGTTTCCCACCCTTTTAAATTAAAGTCGAGTCGCCTACCCTTAAATTTTTGGATTAAAGTCGAGTCGCCCACCCTTTAAATTTTAAATTAAAGTCGAGTCCTTGCATTTTAAAGTTCTAAATAAAGTAGAGTCATTTCTTAGATTTTTATATTAAAACTAGAGTGACGCTCGTTAATTATTGTGTGGACGTCCGTGGCCTGCAGCAGCATTTGCACTCAGGAGTGCATATGGATTACCCAAGCATGTTGATTTTTAATTCAGAATAATCAGATATGTTTTTTTTCCCTCCGCCCTATTATTTTCATAACTGCATAATGTGTATGTATATATACGAGATATATACATACTTCATACTACATGTCAACACAGTATTACCGCGGGTCGCCCAATGGCCCATATGCGGTAAATAATGTAAAATCTCCTGATTTTACATTATCCTCATCATCATTATCATTATCATCATCATCATCATCATCATCATCCTTTTGTAATCAGACTTTCATTATTCTGATTATTGCTCTTATTCTAATTATTTTGCTTATTCTAATTATTCTGATTATTCTGATTAAAAATCTACAAGACTTGATGATCGACAACGAGAAAGGATAATATACCTGTATTCAGGAATGCAGATGAATATATCATAGTAAGGATACACATTTCTCATTCAGAATGATCAAAGGTAAATAAATGAACGAAAGCACTGATGAAGATACTTAATGAACAAATATTTAAATATTTCGCAATATAATTTAATTATATTTAAACAGTGCAATTAAATCGAAGGACATTTAGAATCATTCGGATAAGAAATGTGTAAGTCTTGCTAGATGAATAAAACGAAATAAATGGCAGCCAGCACTTAGGAGTGCATATTAAAATATGTCAAGGGTATCCATTTTTATTCCAAAATGTATCAACAAATGAATATGAAATGAGAGAATTAATAAGTATATATATATGAGAGAGAGAGAGAGAGAGAGAGGGAGAGTGGAAGAGAAAGAGGAAGTATTTTTATTTTTGGAATAAAAAATGGATGTCTTGGTATATAAACCAAACGATTGAAATGGCTTGCCTGCACTCAGGAGTGCATATGATAGGTTCACAGTAAGTACATGCCTGCATTCAGGAATGCAGATGAACATATTACAGTAAGGATATACATTTCTCGTTCAGAAAGATACAAAAATACATAATAGAAAATGCACTCGTATATATTGAATGAAATATAATAAATGATAATATATAATTAATAAATTCTTAAATTTTCTTTCAAAGAAGCGAAATTAATCTAATAAATAAATCAAGAATAATTAATACTATTCCTAATGCAATACTTATATTTATATTTGAGTAGAGTGCAAATGAACGAAAAGAAAATTTGTATCTTTCTGATTAGAAATGTATAAATCTTACTGTGCGAGCGATATGATATCGAAAATGAACAGCCTTGCACTCCTGAGTGCATAATATATGTCAAGGTTATACATTTTTATTCCACATTATTTAAACGTGATTGTCAAACGAAAGACTTTGTAGATACATAAAAATGTATATTTTTATTACATAATATATTAAATGAATATAATTATTTTGTGGAATAAAAATGCATAAGTCTTGGCATATAAATAAAACGAACGAAAAGGCTGCCCCACTCAGGAGTGGGAATGAAAATAGTTTAGAATAGGGACAGGCCTGCATTCAGGAATGCACCTGGGATACTCAAGCGTATAGTTTTTTATTTCAGAATAATATTAAATTTTTTTTTTCTATGATAACCACGAGTTGTAAAACAACTCATAAATCGTAACCATCATTATCTTATTATACAGATTCTAATTATTCTGATTAAAAATCTATAAGACTTGATGTAATTATAGGGAAGTCAGGATCTGCGTTAAAACAAGCAGTGGCGACAAAAAATAAATTCATAAGCATTAATATGCAAGAATATATTAAATCTTTTTTTTTCAAATATGAGTAATATTTTTCTATTTCATATACATATACAAAATACATGGTTCTAAAATTGTGAAATTGTATTAATATATTTTTTATAATTTAATAGATAAAAAGTGTCTTGCATGTAAACGATGTAATGTGTACATGAGACACTTGATGTAACTGCATATTTCGCGTTAGTATAAACGTAATAATATAGGATATATGTATTTTATCGATTAAATATAGATTTGATTTCGATATGGATATGTTTATGGCAGTATACAAAATTGCGTATGCATTTTGTAATACGAAACAAGGTGCAGTATATGTTTGCTATTTTTCTTGTTTCTTTTTTTTTTAAGGAGGTTTAATTCTTAAATATTGTGAGATATTCACAATTCTTTTTCTTTTTTTATCAACGTATCTTGAATAGTTTATAACATGTATCTGTAATTGTCTTAATTAATTGCATATATATATTATATTTTTATTTGAATGATGAACATTTTTTTCTAATGCATCGAAAATTCTACATATACAATGCTAATTCTTTTTTCCTTTTTTTCAGCATTACAATCTATGACTAAATATATGCATATAAAATTTTTAATTTATTAAATTATCAAAATTATGAAAATGTTTAGCCATGGATTGTAGATATAATTTTGTCTTTACACACATGCGTTTTTATATAGTTTTCTGTTACAGAAAGGCATCCTATTAACCCTTCCGAGTTGGAAGTAATATTTCAAGATTCGTCATACTGTCATAGTATATGACATTTAAATATATCGTTAAATATTATGAATACCTTATGTAAAATAGATTTGTGTTTCAGGTTTTTCAAATCCTAATTATTATGGACTCGAATGAAGAATTGGAATTATAGAGAATAAAAAAACAATCTGAGGATGAATCGTTTGCAATCATTTATTTTTATTCATTTTAAATATTTAACAAAATTTTTAATCGATCTAAACAAAGTTGATTTCTGTTTTAGGAAATATCATCTAAATCGGCAAGATATGATTCAAGACTTCGTTGGTTGTTCTTTTCGTTCGTGAGAGTGTTTGCATGTGTATGTGTTTCTGTGTGTTCATAAAATATAAAATAACTCATATTTTAATATATTTTTTATTTAAGACTTCGTTGGTTGTTCTTTTTGTCCGTGAGAGTGTGTGCATGTGTATGTGTTTCTGTGTGTTCATAAAATATAAAATAACTCATATTTTAATATATTTTTTATTTTCAGAAAGTAATAAAATTATATAAATTTCTTATGTCCATATATTGTTCGTTCATTATATAAAATGTACTAATTGTTTCGCTTGCTTCTTGTTATATAATCATGAATTGGTTTTGATGTTTCATACATTATTTCGATTGCTTCCTGTTTAATAATCATGAAATGGTCTACGTGTTTCATGTTCACAGATGATTGCTGTTTTATTATAAGAAATTCACACATTATTTCGATTGCTTCCAGTTTAACAATCAAGAAATGGTTATGTTCACAGATGATTGTTGATTTATTATAAGAAATTCACACATTATTTCGATTGCTTCCTCTTTAATAATCATGAAATGGTTTAGATGTTTTATGTTCACTGATGATTGCTGATTTAATATAAGAAATTCACAAATTATTTCGATTGCTTCCTGTTTAATAATCAAGAAATGGTTTAGATGTTTTATGTTCACAGATGATTGCTGATTTATTATAAGAAATTCACACGTTGTATATATTATAGACGTATTAAATATATATATATAAGCGTGTTATATATAAGGTGTATTATAAGCGTGTTATATATAAGATGTATTATATGAGTGTTATATATAAGGTGTAATATAAGCGTATTATATATATTATCGGCGTATTATATATATATATATATATATATATATATATATATATATTATAGGCGTATTATGTATATATTGTAGGCTTATTATATATAATGTGTATTATAGATGTATTACATGCGAATGTTAAGCGTATCGTTGTAATTTTAATTCAATGTACATTATGCGCGGTGTGTCCACGTGTTAGTTTAAAGGGAATAGAATTCCATATGAAGGGCTCTATTCTTTACCGGGTATGTAGGTCGATATCAAACGGATTCATAAATTTTCGTCTAATCGCGATTGATTAGAAAAAAATTTGTGATTCGGTTCGCGATTGTTTATTTCTTTCTTTTTCCAAATTATAATAATTATTAGTGAATATGTTATAATAATGATATTATATATAAATGATTTCATATAATTCCAAAATAATTTATATTACAGTAGAATCTTTAGCCCGTGGATCTCCAGATGCAGCAACCTCCACGTGGTGAGACCTGGTAATCGATATTACTTGCGATATATGATAATTGTAAATAACGCAAGTACTGTCGAGCTAATGGCTGCATTTGCATTCAATCAAAATTGATTATTTTCTATTTTTCCATATTGTTCATTTCTCATGTCTCAAAAATTGTATTAAATTATTTTAAATTTAGCAACGTTGTAACGATTATATACATGTACTATCGTATATACTACCGATTAGTAGATATGTTATTGATTTATAATTGAAACGCACAGAAAAACTTTACTGTCCATTCATTTTTATATGTATTTACTTTTATTAATTATTATTTATAAATCTCGGGTGGGACCCATAGAAGGGGCCTATGGGTGTGGGCCTTTTGGCGGGTTGCTCTCTGAGCATCGTGTAAAGCTCTATGGTGGGTCACTTTGCTATTGATTTATAATTAAAACGCACAGAATACTTTACTGTCGGTCTTATTTATATGTATTTACTTTTATTAATTATTATTTATAAGTTTTGGGTGGGACCCATAGGAAGGGCCTATGGGTGCGGGCTTCTGTGCGGGTCTCCGTCTTTCTTTTCTTTTATTTTCTTTCTATTCTCTTTTCTGCTCTTTCTCTATTTCTTTCAGGTATCGTCGATGGATCATCGAGGGACGTCGAAGGAGGTCGAGGGACATCGATGAAGATAAAAAATTATTTTATTATTTAATATATTCATTATTACATCTGTTTTGAAATTGTTATATATTATATAATATACGGTTTTTCACTAACTTTGACAATAACCGGGTCAGTTTAACTTTGCACTTCGACGCGTGAACATCGAGACTCTTCAAATCTAATTGCGAGGACTTAAAAATTAACACGTTCGGTTATTTAATAATTATTTAAACATTCACTATTATACACGGGTATAATATAATAATATTTAAACAATAGTACATTCGTTTAAACATTAAAAATACGGGAACGCGCGAGAAACTTAATATAATATCGTTTAAATATTCCGATACTATAAAATTTTTTCGGGGGTGTAATTTGCCTTGCACATCAAAAACATAAACGGTTCTTTTCTTGACTTTGACAATAACCGAGTCAGTTTAACTTTGCACGTCGACGAGTAAGCATCGAGACTCTCTAAGTCTAAACGCGAGAACTTAAATTTAATCCTCTCGTTATTAAATAATTATTTAAACAATCATTAATGTACTCGGGTACAATTAACTAATAATTAAACAATAGTACATTCGTTTAAATATTAAAACGACTAAAACTCGCGAGAAACTTAAAATAATTTTGATTAAATATTTCAATACTTTATAATTTTATCTCGGGGCTGTTGGCCTTTTATAATATATACATAAATTTCAACATGAACGGCTACTGGATCATTCTTCCATTGGATTCGGACGAGCGATCATCGAAGTTCTCTCAGGATGTCTCTCTTGCACGCATCAACGAAGAGTAAAAAGTAAGTACATTTCTATATCATAGATATCTTGAATAATTTATAAAATTTCTCATTATAACAGCGATATTAATTAGAACGTTTGTATTTTTCTGTTACAGGACTTTATTGCAATTCGCGCGCGCAGCAATGGATTAATCGAGTCTTTGTATCGGTAAAATAAAAATATCGCCAATTAGAAGCAGTGTTTTGTACGTTCGCGTTTCGTGATTTAAAAGACAATTGTTTTTTTGCATCGACTGCGTGCAATGCAGTCGTTAGAGTCAGTGTTTGTTCGCAAAGTTTATAATAAGATGAATAATCCTTAAATGATTCGTAAATGAAGCTTATAAAATATTCTATATAATATTAATGAGGTAAACTAACGGGTATTAACGAAGATACTTACCTTAACTCTTTGTTGATGCGTGCAAGAGAGACATCCTTAAAGGACTTCGATTATACTTCGTCCGAATCCAATGGAAGACTGATCCAGTATCCGTTCACGTTGAAATTTATGTATATATTATACAATGCCAACAGCCACGAGATAAAATTTTTAAGTATTGAAATATTTAATCGAAATTAATCTAAGTTTCTCGCGTGTTTTAGACGTTTAAATGTTTAAACGTATGTACTATTGTTTAATTATTATTTAATTGTACCCGTGTACATTAATGATTGTTTAAATAATTATTAAATTACCGAAAAGATTAAATTTTAAGTCATAGCGATTAGATTTAAAGAGTCTCGATGATTACGCGTCGAAGTGCAAAGTGAAACTGACTCGATTATTGTCAAAGTCAAGAAACGAACTGTTTATGTTTTTGCTGTGCAAGGCCAATTACTCTCCCGAAAAAATTTTAAAGAATTGAAATATTTAATCGGATTTACTTTAAGTTTTTCGCGAGTTCCAGTATGTTTAATGTTTGAACGAATGTACTATTGTTTAAATATTATTATATTATACCCGTGTACAATAGTGATTGTTTAAATAATTATTAAATTACCGAAAGTGTTAATGTTCAAGTCCTAGCGATTAGATTTAAAGAGTCTCGATGATTACGCGTCGAAGTGCAAAGTTAAACTGACTCGATTATTGTCAATGTCAAGAAACGAACTGTTTATGTTTTTGCTGTGCAAGGCCAATTAATTTCCCGAAAAAATTTTATAGTATCGAAATATTTAATCGGATTTATTTTAAGTTTTACGCGAGTTCCAGTATGTTTAATGTTTGAACGAATGTACTATTGTTTAAATATTATTATATTATACCCGTGTACAATAGTGATTGTTTAAATAATTATTAAATTACCGAAAGTGTTAATGTTCAAGTCATAGCGATTAGATTTAAAGAGTCTCGATGATTACGCGTCGAAGTGCAAAGTTAAACTGACTCGATTATTGTCAATGTCAAGAAACGAACTGTTTATGTTTTTGCTGTGCAAGGCCAATTAATTTCCCGAAAAAATTTTATAGTATCGAAATATTTAATCGGATTTATTTTAAGTTTTACGCGAGTTCCAGTATGTTTAATGTTTGAACGAATGTACTATTGTTTAAATATTATTATATTATACCCGTGTACATTAATGATTGTTTAAATAATTATTAAATTACCGAAAAGATTAAATTTTAAGTCATAGCGATTAGATTTAAAGAGTCTCGATGATTACGCGTCGAAGTGCAAAGTGAAACTGACTCGATTATTGTCAAAGTCAAGAAACGAACTGTTTATGTTTTTGCTGTGCAAGGCCAATTACTCTCCCGAAAAAATTTTAAAGAATTGAAATATTTAATCGGATTTACTTTAAGTTTTTCGCGAGTTCCAGTATGTTTAATGTTTGAACGAATGTACTATTGTTTAAATATTATTATATTATACCCGTGTACAATAGTGATTGTTTAAATAATTATTAAATTACCGAAAGTGTTAATGTTCAAGTCCTAGCGATTAGATTTAAAGAGTCTCGATGATTACGCGTCGAAGTGCAAAGTTAAACTGACTCGATTATTGTCAATGTCAAGAAACGAACTGTTTATGTTTTTGCTGTGCAAGGCCAATTAATTTCCCGAAAAAATTTTATAGTATCGAAATATTTAATCGGATTTATTTTAAGTTTTACGCGAGTTCCAGTATGTTTAATGTTTGAACGAATGTACTATTGTTTAAATATTATTATATTATACCCGTGTACAATAGTGATTGTTTAAATAATTATTAAATTACCGAAAGTGTTAATGTTCAAGTCCTAGCGATTAGATTTAAAGAGTCTCGATGATTACGCGTCGAAGTGCAAAGTGAAACTGACTCGATTATTGTCAAAGTCAAGAAACGAACTGTTTATGTTTTTGCTGTGCAAGGCCAATTACTCTTCCGAAAAAATTTTATAGTATCGAAATATTTAATCGGATTTATTTTAAGTTTTTCGCGAGATCCAGTATATTTAATGTTTAAACAAAGCAGAAAAGAAAATAGAAAGAAAATAAAAGAAAAGAAAGACGGAGACCCGCTCAGAAGCCCGCTCCCATAGGCCCTTCCTATGGGTCCAACCCAAAACTTATAAATAATAATTAATAAAAGTAAATACATATAAATAAGAACGACAGTAAAGTATTCTGTGCGTTTTAATTATAAATCCATAGCAAAGTGACCCACGAGAGCTTTACACGATGCTCAGTGAACAACCGCCAAAAGACCCACACCCATAGGCCCCTCCTATGGATCCCACCCGATATTTATAAATAATAACTGATAAATATAGGTATATATAAATATGAATAGACAGTAAAGTTTTCAATGCGTTTCAATTATAAATCAATAGCATATCTAATAATCGGTAGTATATATGATAGTACATGTATATAATCGTTACAACGTCGCTAAAAATGTCATTATAAATTAAAATTTAATTAAATTTATTAAATTTATAAATGTTAAATAAATTTTGATTGAATATAAATGCAGCCATTAGCTCGACAGTACTTGCGTTATTTACAATTATCATATATCGCAAGTAATATCGATTACCAGGTCTCACCACGTGGAGGTTGCTGCATCTGGAGACCCGCAGGCTAACGCTGACTCTACTTTAAAATCCGCGTTCGCGAGTTAATCTGATCGAAGTTTCGAGCAAACAAAACAAAGTCCACGGTAGGACTTTTAATCGCGTTCGAGAGCTCGCGTAAGTGCTAGGAAAACGGATGACTCTAGGGGTTGAAATTCGAAATGACATGAACTATCGACTAATACGGATCCCTATGCGAAACGATTCACAGGACCCTAGTCAATAGCTATGTACAACACTACTAGGTGGCACCGTTCGTGTATCCCGAATCTCGAAACAAAATGAAGTCCTTGACGTGGACTTTAAATCGCGCACGGACACTTACGCGAGTATTAGAAAAACGGTGACTCTACTCTAATATTCGCGATCCCGATTCGTTATATCTTTCCGCATCGGGAGAGACCTTCTGGCTTCTCAGCTCACTGGAAGCGTTTAAAGCCCCGCTGACGGAAAGCTCCACCGTCCGGAAACACCGTCAGCTTGGGATATAACGGGGATTTATTAAGCACGACTGTTCGTGCGTTCCGAGTTTCGAACGAAAATATAAAGAAAAAAAAAAAAGAAAAAAAAACCTCGATAAAACTAAATCGCGTCCGCGGGCACGCGAAAAAAACAATGACTCTAATCTACAATTCGCGTTTTCGGCATAAAAAGCTATCAAACGAAATTTAATCGCGCCCGCGAACACCCACGCCTGTGCCAGCCGACACGCGCGCGAGTGTTCTCCCTATCCTACCCGTATCGCGTAAAAATCCATGTTGTTACTTCCATAACCCCCCCAACAACTCCCCAATCACCCCTCAAAAATCTCGACAAACCCCCAAAAACTTCCCAAAAATCCCTCGACGTTCCCTCGACGTCCCTCGATGATCCATCGACGATACCTAAAGAGAAAAAGAGAAAGAGCAGAAAACAGAAAAGAAAGAAAATAAAAGGAAAGAAAGTAGGAGACCCGCATGAAAGCCCTCACCCATAGGCCGGCCCCTTCTATGGATCCCACCCGAGACATATAAATAATAATTAGTACAAGTAAATACATAGAAATAAGAATGACAGAACATTAATACATAATACATGACGATATATGAATAATAATTAATAATAATATCTATAATAAATCTAAACAATATAATATCTAAAATTACATGACAATGACAAAGTACAGTACGATATGGACAAAATCGCAGTACCAAAATCGAGCTCGATTTTTTCTTATTGAAATGAAAAGATCCACCATAGAGCCTTACGCAATACTGAGAGAGAAACCCGCCAAAAGGCCCTCACCCATAGGCCCCTCCTATGGGTCCCTCTCGAAACTTATAAATAATAATTTATAAAAGTAAATACATATAAATAGGAATGACAGTAAATTTTTCTATGCGTTATAATTATAAATCAATAGCATATTTATTAATCGATATTATATACGATAATATATCTATATAATCGTTACAACGTTGCTAAGAATGTCATACTGTTTAAATATTAATAAATTATATTTCATGTATATCGTATATTGTTTAAATGTTAGTAATTTATATTATATTCAATTTATTTTTATTATATTTATAATATTTATATTATTATTTAATATATTCACATAATGAATATATTAAATAATAAATCAATTTTTGAGTAATGAGATATGAACAATATGGAAAAATTTAATTAAATTTATAAAATTTATAAATATTAAATAAATTTTGATTGCATTTAAATGTAGCCATTAGCTCGACAGTACTTGCGTTATTTACAATCAAATCATATATCGCAAGTAATATCGATTACCAGGTCTCACCACATGGAGGTTGCTGCATATGGAGACCCACGGGCTAAAGACTCTACTGTTAATATCAATTATTTTGGAATTATATAAAATCAATTATATATAACATCATTATTATAACATATTCATTAATAATTATTATAATTTGGAAAAAGAAAGAAAGAAACAAACGCGAAACGAATCACAAATTTTTTTCTAATCAATCGCGATTAGACGAAAATTTATGAATCCGTTTGATATCGACCTACATACCCGGTAAAGAATAGAGTCCTTCATATGGAATTCTATTCCCTTTAAACTATCGTGGACACACCGCGCATAATGTACATTAAATTAAAAATACAACGAAACGCTTAACATACGTATGTAATACATCTATAATACACATTATATATAATAAGCCTATAATATATATATATATATATATATTACGCCTATAATATATATAATACGCTTATATTACACCTTATATATAACACTCATATAACACACCTTATATATAACACTCTTATAATACACCTTATATATAACACGCTTATAATATATATATAATACGCCTATAATACACCTTATATATAAAATTATGCATTACATTTAATATTATTTCATAATAAGAATATCTAATATTATATAGATACCATATTATTATCCATCAAACGACAAAAATAATATAATGTTTGTTCGCATTATATATATTATCTTATCATCTAATTATTAACATATAATTATATACTTCGTATGATGAATTATATCTTCATATGATGAGGCTACCTGTAAACATAAAACATCTAAACCATTTCATGATTATTAAACAGGAATCAATCGAAATAATGTGTGAATTTCTTATAATAAATCAGCAATCATCTGTGAACATAAAACACGTAGACCATTACATGATTATTAAACAAGGAGCAATCGAAACAATTAGTAAATTTTATATGATGAACGAACAACCTATGGACATAAGAAATTTAAATAATTCTATTACTTTCTGGAAATAAAAAATATATTAAAATATGAGTTATTTTATACCTTATGCACTCACCGAAACACATGCACATCCACACACTCTCACGAACGAAAAGAACAACCAACGAAGTCTTGAATCATATCTTGCCGATTTAGATGATATTTCCTAAAACAGAAATCAACTTTGTTTAGATCGATTAAAAATTTTGTTAAATATTTAAAATGAATAAAAATAAATGATTGCAAACGATTCATCCTCAGATTGTTTTTTTATTCTCTATAATTCCAATTCTTCATTCGAGTCCATAATAATTAGGATTTGAAAAACCTGAAACACAAATCTATTTTACATAAGGTATTCATAATATTTAACGATATATTTAAATGTCATATACTATGACAGTATGACGAATCTTGAAATATTACTTCCAACTCGGAAGGGTTAATAGGATGCCTTTCTGTAACAGAAAACTATATAAAAACGCATGTGTGTAAAGACAAAATTATATCTACAATCCATGGCTAAACATTTTCATAATTTTGATAATTTAATAAATTAAAAATTTTATATGCATATATTTAGTCTTAGATTGTAATGCTGAAAAAAAGGAAAAAAGAATTAGCATTGTATATGTAGAATTTTCGATGCATTAGAAAAAAATGTTCTTCATTCAAATAAAAATATAATATATATATGCAATTAATTAAGACAATTACAGATACATGTTATAAACTATTCAAGATACGTTGATAAAAAAAGAAAAAGAATTGTGAATATCTCACAATATTTAAGAATTAAACCTCGTTAAAAAAAAAAGAAACAAGAAAAATAGCAAACATATACTGCACCTTGTTTCGTATTACAAAATGCATATGCAATTTTGTATACTGCCATAAACATATCCATATCGAAATCAAATCTATATTTAATCGATAAAATACATATATCCTATATTATTACGTTTATACTAACGCGAAATATGCAGTTACATCAAGTGTCTCATGTACACATTACATCGTTTACATGCAAGACACTTTTTATCTATTAAATTATAAAAAATATATTAATACGATTTCACAATTTTAGAACCATGTATTTTGTATATGTATATGAAATAGAAAAATATTACTCATATTTGAAAAAAAAAGATTTAATATATTCTTGCATATTAATGCTTATGAATTTATTTTTTGTCGCCACTGCTTGTTTTAACGCAGATCCTGACTTCCCTATAATTACATCAAGTCTTATAGATTTTTAATCAGAATAATTAGAATCTGTATAATAAGATGATGATGGTTACGATTTATGAGTTGTTTTACAACTCGTGGTTATCATAGAAAAAAAAAATTTAATATTATTCTGAAATAAAAAACTATACGCTTGAGTATCCCAGGTGCATTCTTGAATGCAGGCCTGTCCCTATTCTAAACTATTTTCATTCCCACTCCTGAGTGGGGCAGCCTTTTCGTTCGTTTTATTTATATGCCAAGACTTATGCATTTTTATTCCACAAAATAATTATATTCATTTAATATATTATGTAATAAAAATATACATTTTTATGTATCTACAAAGTCTTTCGTTTGACAATCACGTTTAAATAATGTGGAATAAAAATGTATAACCTTGACATATATTATGCACTCAGGAGTGCAAGGCTGTTCATTTTCGATATCATATCGCTCGCACAGTAAGATTTATACATTTCTAATCAGAAAGATACAAATTTTCTTTTCGTTCATTTGCACTCTACTCAAATATAAATATAAGTATTGCATTAGGAATAGTATTAATTATTCTTGATTTATTTATTAGATTAATTTCGCTTCTTTGAAAGAAAATTTAAGAATTTATTAATTATATATTATCATTTATTATATTTCATTCAATATATACGAGTGCATTTTCTATTATGTATTTTTGTATCTTTCTGAACGAGAAATGTATATCCTTACTGTAATATGTTCATTTGCATTCCTGAATGCAGGCATGTACTTACTGTGAACCTATCATATGCACTCCTGAGTGCAGGCAAGCCATTTCAATTGTTTCGTTTATATACCAAGACTTATCCATTTTTTATTCCAAAAATAAAAATACTTCCTCTTTCTCTTTCTAAATGAGAAATGTGTATCCTTACTATGATATATTCATCTGCATTCCTGAATGCAGGTATATTATCCTTTCTCGTTGTCAATAATCAAGTCTTGTAGATTTTTAATCAGAATAATCAGAATAATTAGAATAAGCAAAATAATTAGAATAAGAGGAATAATCAGAATAATGAGAGTCTGATTACAAAAGGATGATGATGATGATGATGATGATGATGATGATAATGATAATGATAATGAGGATAAGGTAAAATCAGGAGATTTTACATTATTTACCGCATATGGGCCATTGGGCGACCCGCGGTAATACTGTGTTGACATGTAGTATGAAGTATGTATATATCTCGTATATATACATACACATTATGCAGTTATGATAATAATAGGGGGGAGGGGAAAAAACATATCTGATTATTCTGAATTAAAAATCAACATGCTTGGGTAATCCATATGCACTCCTGAGTGCAAATGCTGCTGCAGGCCACGGACGTCCACACAATAATTAACGAGCGTGACTCTAGTTTTAATATAAAAATCTAAGAAATGACTCTACTTTATTTACTTTAAAACTTTAAAATGCAAGGACTCGATTTTAATTTAAAATTTAAAGGGTGGGCGATTCGACTTTAATTTAAAAGGGTGGGCGACTCGACTTTAATTTAAAAGGGGGGGGCCACGCGACTTTAATTTAAAAGGGTGGGCGACTCGACTTTAATTTAAAAGGGTGGGCGACTCGACTTTAATTTAAAAGGGTGGGCGACTCGACTTTAAATAAAAGAAAAATAAATCAAATGCAAGGGGGACAAAAAGGCAATATTTTAAAATGAAAAATTGACTCTACTTTTTAAAATAAAAAACTCAATGACTCTACTTTAATTTAAGAAAAAAAAAATTGCAAAGACTCTATTAATTAATAATGACATTGAAAAAGCTTGACTCGAATTAGCAAAAAGAACGTACGCGAGTGTGGAACACCGTAGGCAAGAAGATGGAATGGTCCATCATCTCCAGTCATCAGGAACAAACTACTACTACTACTACTACGAGCATAAGTGTCAACGTGGTAAAAGGGGTAAATGGGATTTTGATAAGACCACGAGCCATTAACGAAGGGTTCGGATAAGCCGACCACCTTCGAAAAATGACTCGTAGTCGATAGTTGCCCTCTTGAGCCACAGTTTGTGGGGGCCTCTTCGGCACATGGCCTCTTCTTGCTTCGTGCCCTAATTACTGCATTGGAGCATTCCCTACGTGCGACGCATGAAAAGTTTACGCGTCAAAAAACGCCCTACCGTTCGAAGCAACGCACCCACAAAAATTGACATGCCTCAGTGGTTTCTACTATAAGAATGAAATCGTCCCTAATTTAAAGCCGACCTATCCCGAACTATCCCGACCTAATCCCGATCTGATATCTCACATTACGCAACAAGGCTCAAACCGCTCGTGTTAACGCGCGCATTTTTTAACGAGACGCTATAGACGCGAGCTGAAAAGAGTTGGGAAGTAAACAACACTGGTTAGCTGGTTGTTTTTTTTTTTTTCTTTATTTAGCTTAACCTAACGAGCGGTAAGTGCTTGCGACGTAATGTATCGATTTCTTCTAAATAGTTAAACCACTGAGGCATGGCAAAATTCGCGAATGCATCACCCCAAACGGCACTGACGAATCCCAACGCGTATCCTTAACTGCGTTTCCTATTCTACCTGGGTGCGTCTCGATTTTCTAATGATCTTTATTTATTTATTAATATTTGACCAATATACCGTTAAGCTATCCTAGCCTGTGGACAATCAGTGGACTCAAAGAATCCACCGACCGTGCACATTTACACAGGCACATTTAATCGATTGCTCCAGCAGACATAATATTCATTCTAATTCGATGAACTATTACAAACTAAGATTAACTGCTTGCATGTAAAATATGAAAAATGTTTCGGTAAATAGTTAAGAAAAGAATATATATATATACATATATTATATTATATTATATATATAGATTCGTAAATATTTAAAGAATCGCGAAATGCAAGCGTAATTTATAACTAAGTATAGAACAAGTTCGAAATACTTTGCCAAGTTCAAAAGATATGGGATGCAATCTAATGTTCTTAATGGGTGCAAAGTTTTTTCGAACTATTTTATACTGATGCATCGCGCGAAGCTTCAGCAAAATATCTTTAAAAAAAAAAAAAAAAAAAAAAAAAAGAAAAAGAATAAGAGATCATTCAGATGAACTGAAGGATCGTAAATATTTGCTGAAACTTCGCGAATCCCCGTAGACGGGACTTCCCACTCCTGAGTGAGAATCGGATCCAACGTCTTCCGGTCGCTACCTACTTATATTAGTTTTCACATTCACTCAGAAAAGGTATGCTACCTGCCTGCCTATCACCTATATTTAAAAAGTGCAAAGCATTCACACCAACACACACACTCCACGGTTCTCTCACATACCACCGGGGTGCAAATGCCTACACTAGAGAGCATGCCCCGGGGCACCTCCGTCACCCCAGTTCAACCGCGTATTTTTCTAATATATTATGAGTACGTACCAATTGCTGTAATCGGCTGCCAAGGCTAATGATTATTGCATATATGACTAAAGCAAAAATACTAGTACATACTAGTATACACATGGATACTAGTAATACGTACGAGTATTTATTATTTTCCACATAACAATGTGGTAACTCTATGCAAAACGATATTTAATATAATAAGATATTTATATTTATTTATTATTATTTAAAAAGTTATCGCGAAACGATGTACAATGCACCACCTAAAACGCACATACAGGTGCAAGGTACATCGTTGCAATCACTAGCACAATGACAGCCGCCAAAAGGAAATCTAAAACTTTTATATAACTAACCCATGCTAAAGTTTCTCACCCATACGAGTAACACCTGGGTTAACGCATGGATGAGAACGCAGAAGCACAGGGGGGGGGGAGAAACAGGTATTAGTATGATTAGAGCTGAAAATCATGATCTAAAAAAATGATTAACTTATAAACTAGGCCTAAGCGGGCTATGACTCTACGTGAAAATTATTTATTGAAATATTTAATTTATTGAAAAATTTACTTTATTGAAAAATTTACTTTATTGAAAAATTTACTTTATTGAAAAATTTACTTTACTGAAAAATTTACTTTATTGAAAAATTTACTTTATTGAAAAATATAATTTATATATTAAAAAAAAATAACCTCGGACAATTCCTTTCATTAAATGGCTGTTCTAATGAAAGAACGGGGATTATGATCCGCTATTTAACTGACAGAATCTATCCGTCGCGGAATGGGTTTGTCTTCTTGCTCATTTATTGTTATATCGATATATCAAAATATCGAAGCAAATCGCGATTAAATATACTAAGTACGAAGCAATGCATTTAACGAAAATCACGTTGTAATGCTTTATTTGGGCGAAATCGGGTAAATTAATCCCCGATTTCATTACTAATATCGCGAGCAAAGACGGGAAAAAAGTGCTAATTAACAGCACTGTTAATTAAACGATTTTGAGACAAGAAGACCCTAGCCTGACATAAATATATACATATATACAAATAAAAAATTGGCAATAAAATAGTTAACTACACATATAGGGAACCACTCGTGATTAAGATCAAAAGATCTTAATCACGGACACTTATGCTCATTTCTAACGAAAGACATCTACGAATACAACCAGTAACCCGTGCCGATACGGACCTTTCATCCTCGGCATGATGGGCACCGGAGGAACTTAAAATTTGTCACTTACTACTTAAGAAGTTCTGCGATGGCTCCAAAACACTCGTCCCCCTCGACGTAGGTAGAACGACGTCGTGAAGTTGGTTGAAATTGTGTACGTTCTGTAATTAAAGTCGTACATAAAAAGATTAATTATATGTTCCGTATAGAAAGGATATCTTTGATGATTGTGAAAATGATCAAAAAATATTTTATTTCGCTAATGAATGAGAAGTAATGATTAGAATAAAGAAATTATACTTACGCGTAATGGTATCCAGACGAAGCTTTACGTTCGTCGTTAAAGATGCAGCGGATGAATGTCTTAAATTCACACTTTCGACCATTACAATATTTTTATCGCGAACGCAATCCTCTTCCACCGTATTGGCCGAAAGTGTGTTAATGATTCTAACAACGCGGCGAACGAATAGTTTTAACAAGAATATGACATTAATTCTTGTATTTTGTTTTACTAACGCGACCGAGAAATTCTTATCGGCGAACAACACTGACTCTAATTCGCGATTTTATTTTATTTTATCTGTTTTTTAAAGCAACTCGTTCGGTTGCAAAATAATCAAATTACATTTCGCACAAGCACTGACTCTAAGATCGCATTGCGCGCGATCAACAACTGAAGACCTGTTGAAAAAAATATTGTTAAAACAAGCTGTGGCTTTTGCTTTTACAATTTCTGTCAAATTAAATATTATTTATATCGATTAGAAAATATTAAATATCATATATCATATTATTCAAACTACATGATCTAAAATTGTAAAATTGTATTACATCTTTTGCATGCCATAATAATAAAAGGATAGCATTCAAAAGATGTAACTGCAAAATTTGTAAGCTATATTGTGATAAATCAATATGTAAAAGCAAACGATCAAAAAATCGCGTTGTATCTATCGTTTAAAAATGGATATGATCGCGATATGGATATGTTCACAGAAATATAGTAATTGCGTGGATATCTATAAATCAAAATAGATATAGCATCGAAGTAAAACTAGACAAGGTGCTGTAAAAATTAAAATTATAACATTTCTAATATTTAATTAAGCGATCAAACGTATCTTGAAATTTTATTCTATTTTAATTTAACTCTAATGAGTTTTGTATTATTCTCGGTGCTACTTAATATTCTTTAAATTCAATGTAAAATATATTGCAAAACTTTTTAACGAATTAATATTTTATCAAAAATATTTTCTAATGCACCGAACGTCAGCCTTTGGCCCGGTAGTGCGTACGTTGTATTATGTAAAAAAACATAAACGTTCGCAATACCGACTACCGGATCTCACCACATGGAAGTAGCTGCGTATGGAGATCCATTTATAAATTTATCAAAATCCAAGAGTTATTATTAATATAGAATAAAATTGATTAAATTTATAAATAAATACGTATGTGTATGTAACCGTGTATATAACGTGTAAATGCGATCTTGTTATTAAATGCAACAAATGCTACGTATACCGAACTATAATATGATTTAAAATGAGATGAATAATCCTTAAGTGATTAGTAAATGAAGCTTATAAAATATATAGACTTACGTGTCCGTACGGGATGATTGCGTTTCCAATATTATTTCTGCCGTCCCACGTAGTTGTCTTCTTATAGTTCGTAAATTGTCAAAGTCAAGAAAAGGATCGTTTATGTTTTTGATGTGCAAGGCCAATTACTCCCACGACAAAATTTTAAAGTATTGAAATATTTAAACGATATTATTTTAAATTTCTCGCGCGTTCCCGTATTTTTAATGTTTAAACGAATGTACTATTGTTTAAATATTATTATATTATACCCGTGTACAATAGTGATTGTTTAAATAATTATTAAATTACCGAAAGTACAAAAATTAAGTTCTCGCGTTTAGATTTAGAGAGTCGAGATGTTTACTCGTCGGAGTACAAAGTGAAACTGACTCGGTTATTGTCAAAGTTAATGAAAAACTGCTTATGTTTATATTGTGCAAGGTCTACTACCGCGAGATAAAATTTTAAAGTATTGAAATATTTAATCGAATTTATTTTAAGTTTTTCGCGAGTTCCCGTATATTTAATGTTTAAACGAATGTACCATTGTTTAAATAGTATTATATTATACCCGTGTACAATAGTGATTGTTTAAATAATTATTAAATAACCGAACGTGTTAATTTTTAAGTTCTCGCGATTAAATTTAAAGAGTCTCGATGTTTACGCGTCGAAGTGCAAAGTGAAACTGACTCGGTTATTGTCAAAGTCAAAAAAAGAAACGTTTATGTTTTTGATGTGCAAGGCCAATTACTCCACCGAAAAAATTTTAAAGTATCGAAATATTAAAACGATATTATATTAAGTTTTTCGCGAGTTCCCGTATATTTAATGTTTAAACGAATGTACTATTGTTTAAATATTATTATATTATACCCGTGTACAATAGTGATTGTTTAAATAATTATTAAATAACCGAACGTGTTAATTTTTAAGTCCTCGCGATTAAATTTAAAGAATCTCGATGTTTACGCGTCGAAGTGCAAAGTGAAACTGACTCGGTTATTGTCAAAGTCAAAAAAAGAAACGTTTATGTTTTTGATGTGCAAGGCCAATTACTCCCCCGAAAAAATTTTAAAGTATCGAAATATTAAAACGATATTATATTAAGTTTTTCGCGAGTTCCCGTATATTTAATGTTTAAACGAATGTACTATTGTTTAAATATTATTATATTATACCCGTGTACAATAGTGATTGTTTAAATAATTATTAAATAACCGAACGTGTTAATTTTTAAGTCCTCGCGATTAAATTTAAAGAGTCTCGATGTTCACGCGTCGAAGTGCAAAGTAAAACTGACTCGGTTATTGTCAAAATCAAGAAAAGAAACGTTTATGTTTTTGATGTGCAAGGCCAATTACTCCCCCGAAAAAATTTTATAGTATCGAAATATTAAAACGATATTATATTAAGTTTTTCGCGAGTTCCCGTATATTTAATGTTTAAACGAATGTACTATTGTTTAAATATTATTATATTATACCCGTGTACAATAGTGATTGTTTAAATAATTATTAAATAACAGAACGTGTTAATTTTTAAGTTCTCGCGATTAAATTTAAAGAGTCTCGATGTTCACGCGTCGAAGTGCAAAGTGAAACTGACTCGGTTATTGTCAAAGTCAAGAAAAGAAACATTTATGTTTTTGATGTGCAAGGCCAATTACTCCCCCGAAAAAATTTTAAAGTATCGAAATATTAAAACGATATTATATTAAGTTTTTCGCGAGTTCCCGTATATTTAATGTTTAAACGAATGTACTATTGTTTAAATATTATTATATTATACCCGTGTACAATAGTGATTGTTTAAATAATTATTAAATAACCGAACGTGTTAATTTTTAAGTCCTCGCGATTAAATTTAAAGAATCTCGATGTTTACGCGTCGAAGTGCAAAGTGAAACTGACTCGGTTATTGTCAAAGTCAAAAAAAGAAACGTTTATGTTTTTGATGTGCAAGGCCAATTACTCCCCCGAAAAAATTTTAAAGTATCGAAATATTAAAACGATATTATATTAAGTTTTTCGCGAGTTCCCGTATATTTAATGTTTAAACGAATGTACTATTGTTTAAATATTATTATATTATACCCGTGTACAATAGTGATTGTTTAAATAATTATTAAATAACCGAACGTGTTAATTTTTAAGTCCTCGCGATTAAATTTAAAGAGTCTCGATGTTCACGCGTCGAAGTGCAAAGTAAAACTGACTCGGTTATTGTCAAAATCAAGAAAAGAAACGTTTATGTTTTTGATGTGCAAGGCCAATTACTCCCCCGAAAAAATTTTATAGTATCGAAATATTAAAACGATATTATATTAAGTTTTTCGCGAGTTCCCGTATATTTAATGTTTAAACGAATGTACTATTGTTTAAATATTATTATATTATACCCGTGTACAATAGTGATTGTTTAAATAATTATTAAATAACCGAACGTGTTAATTTTTAAGTCCTCGCGATTAAACTTAAAGAATCTCGATGTTTACGCGTCGAAGTGCAAAGTGAAACTGACTCGGTTATTGTCAAAGTCAAAAAAAGAAACGTTTATGTTTTTGATGTGCAAGGCCAATTACTCCCCCGAAAAAATTTTAAAGTATCGAAATATTTAAACGATATTATATTAAGTTTTTCGCGAGTTCCCGTATATTTAATGTTTAAACGAATGTACTATTGTTTAAATATTATTATATTATACCCGTGTACAATAGTGATTGTTTAAATAATTATTAAATAACCGAACGTGTTAATTTTTAAGTCCTCGCGATTAAATTTAAAGAGTCTCGATGTTTACGCGTCGAAGTGCAAAGTGAAACTGACTCGGTTATTGTCAAAGTCAAAAAAAGAAACGTTTATGTTTTTGATGTGCAAGGCCAATTACTCCCCCGAAAAAATTTTAAAGTATCGAAATATTAAAACGATATTATATTAAGTTTTTCGAGAGTTCCCGTATATTTAATGTTTAAACGAATGTACTATTGTTTAAATATTATTATATTATACCCGTGTACAATAGTGATTGTTTAAATAATTATTAAATAACCGAACGTGTTAATTTTTAAGTCCTCGCGATTAAACTTAAAGAATCTCGATGTTTACGCGTCGAAGTGCAAAGTGAAACTGACTCGGTTATTGTCAAAGTCAAAAAAAGAAACGTTTATGTTTTTGATGTGCAAGGCCAATTACTCCCCCGAAAAAATTTTAAAGTATCGAAATATTTAAACGATATTATATTAAGTTTTTCGCGAGTTCCCGTATATTTAATGTTTAAACGAATGTACTATTGTTTAAATATTATTATATTATACCCGTGTACAATAGTGATTGTTTAAATAATTATTAAATAACCGAACGTGTTAATTTTTAAGTCCTCGCGATTAAATTTAAAGAGTCTAGATGTTCACGCGTCGAAGTGCAAAGTGAAACTGACTCGGTTATTGTCAAAGTCAAAAAAAGAAACGTTTATGTTTTTGATGTGCAAGGCCAATTACTCCCCCGAAAAAATTTTAAAGTATCGAAATATTAAAACGATATTATATTAAGTTTTTCGCGATTTCCCGTATATTTAATGTTTAAACGAATGTACTATTGTTTAAATATTATTATATTATACCCGTGTACATTAATGATTCTTTAAATAATTATTAAATTACCGAAAGTGTTAATTTTTAAGTTCTCACGTTTAGATTTAGAGAGACACGAAGCTTACTCGTCGACGTGCAAAGTTAAACTGACTCGGTTATTGTGTACGTTAGTGAAAAACCGTTTATTTTTAAATCACACAAGGTCAACTACCGCGAAATAAAATTTTGAAGTATTGAAATATTTAATCGAAATCATTTTTAGTTTCTCGTGAATTTTAGTCGTCTTAATGTTAAAACGTATATACTATCGTTTAATTATTAGTTAATTGTACCCGTGTACCTTAATAATTGTTTAAATAATTAATAGATCACCGAAAGCGTTAATTTTTAAGTTCTCGCGTCTAGACTTAGAGAGTCTCGATATTTATTGGTCGACGTGCAAGGTAAAATTGACTCGGTTATTGTCAAAGTCAAGAAAAGTACTCTCGCTTAAAAATCGACGAACATTGGACCAAAAAAATAAAAAATAAAAAAAACCGTTCACATGTAAATCTCCAAAGAGATTTTTTTCGTTGTTACTCAAAATGCTCTTTCACCGTTAATTAATTACAACTGTATCGCTCGTGCCGATTCGGACCATTCGTCCTCGGCATGATTGAGCGATCGGAGGGACTTTAAAAATTCACTCACTACTTATGAAGTTCTGCGATGGCTCCAAAACACTCGTACAATTTATGTCATATTAAATATTATCTATATCGATTAAAAAATATTAAATATCGTATATCATATTATTCAAACTACAAGATCTAAAATTGTAAAATTGTATTACATCTTTTGCATGCCATAATAATAAAAGGATAGCATTCAAAAGATGTAACTGCAAAATTTGTAAGCTATATAGTAATAAATCAATATGTAAAAGCAAACGATCAAAAAATCGCGTTGAATCTATCGTTTAAAAATGGATATGATCGCGATATGGATATGTTCACGGAAATATAGTAATTGCGTGGATACCTATAAATCGGAATAGATATAGCATCGATGTAAAACTAGACGAGGTGCTGTAAAAATTAAAATTATAACATCTGTAATATTAAATTAAGCGATTAAAGGTATCTTGAAATTTTATTCTATTTTAATTTAACTCTAATCAAATTTTTATTATTCTCGGTGCTTCTCAATATTCTTTAAATCCAATGTAAAATATGTTGCAAAAAATTTTTACGAATTAAAATTTTAACAAAAATATTTTCTAATGCACCGAACGTCAGCCTTTGGCCCGGTATTGCGAACGTTTTATTATGTAAAAAACATAAACGTTCGCAATACCGACTTCCGGATCTCACCACATGGAGGTAGCTGCGTATGGAGATCCATATATAAATTTATCAAAATCCAAGAGTATTATTAATATAGAATAAAATCGATTAAATATATGAATAAATATGTATATGTATATAACCGTGTAATAACCTGTAAATAAGATCTTGTTATTAAATGCGACAAATGCTACATATACGGCAGTCTAATATGATTTAAAATGAGATGAATAATCCTTAAATGATTAGCAAATGAAGCTTATAAAATATATAGACTTACGTGTGCGTAGAGGACGATTGCGTTTCCAATATTATTTCTGCCGTCGCACGTAGTTGTCTTCTTATAGTTCGTAAATTGTCAAAGTCAAGATAAGGATCGTTTATGTTTATATCACGCAAGGCCATTACCCACAGACTAAAATTTTTAAGTAATGAAATATTTAATCGGATTTATTTTAAGTTTCTCGCGCGTTCCCGTATTTTTAATGTTTAAACGAATGTACTATTGTTTAAATATTATTATATTATACCCGTGTATAATAGTGATTGTTTAAATAATTATTCAATTACCGAAAGTACTTATTTTTAATTTCTCGCGATTAGATTTAAAGAGACTCGATGTTAACTCGTCGGAGTGCCAGGTGAAACTGACTCGGTTATTGTCTAAGTCAAGAAAAGAACCGTTTATGTTTATATCACGCAAGGCCATTACCCATAGACTAAAATTTTTAAGTATTGAAATATTTAATCGGATTTATTTTAAGTTTCTTGCGCGTTCCCGTATTTTTAATGTTTAAACGAATGTACTATTGTTTAAATATTATTATATTATACCCGTGTATAATAGTGAATATTTAAATAATTATTAAATAAGCGAACGTGTTAATTTTTAAGTCCTCACGATTAGATTTAAAGAGTCTCGATGTTCACGCGTCGAAGTACAAAGTTAAACTGAACCGGTTATTGTAAAAGTTGGTGAAAAACCGTATATAATATAATATATAACAATTTCAAAACAGATTTAATAATGAATATATTAAATAATAAAATAATTTTTTATTTTGATCGACGTCCCTCGACGTCCGTCGGCGATACCTGAACGAAAAAGAGAAAAAGCAGAAAAGAAAATAGAAAGAAAATAAAAGAAAAGAAAGACGGAGACCCGCACAGAAGCCCACACCCATAGGCCCCTCCTATGGGTCCCACCCGAGATTTATAAATAATGATTGATAAAAGTAAATACATATAAAATGAATGGACAGTAAATTTTTCTGTGCGTTTCAATTATAAATCAATAACGTATCTATTAATCGATAGTATATACGATAGTTCATGTATATAATCGTTACAACGTTGCTAAATTTAAAATAATTTAATACAATTTTTGAGACATGAGAAATGAACAATATGGAAAAATAGAAAATAATCAATTTTAATTGAATGCAAATGCAGCCATTAGCTCGACAGTACTTGCGTTATTTACAATTATCATATATCGCAAGTAATATCGATTACCAGGTCTCACCACGTGGAGGTTGCTGCATCTGGAGACCCGCGGGCTAATGCTGACTCTACTTCAAAATCCGCGTTCGCGAGTTAATCTGATCGAAGTTTCGAGCAAACAAAACAAAGTCCACGGTAGGACTGTTAATCGCGTTCGCGAGCTCGCGTAAGTGCTAGGAAAACGGATGACTCTAGGGGTTGAAATTCGAAATGACATGAACTATTGACTAATACGGATCCCTACGCTAAACGATTCACAGGACCCTAGTCAATAGCTATGTACAACACTACTAGGTGGCACCGTTCGTGTTTCCCGAATCTCGAACCAAAATGAAGTCCTTGACGTGGACTTTAAATCGCGAACGGACACTTACGCGAGTATTAGAAAAACGGTGACTCTAATATTCGCGATCCCGATTCGTTATATCTTTCCGCATCGGGAGAGACCTTCTTGCTTCTCAGCTCACTGGAAGCGTTTAAAGCCCCGCTGACGGAAAGCTCCACCGTCCGGAAACACCGTCAGCTTAGGGTATAACGGGGATTTATTAAGCACGACTGTTCGTGCGTTCCGAGTTTCGAACAAAAATATAAAGAAAAAAAATAAAGAAAAAAAAAAGAAAAAAAAACCCCGATAAAACTAAATCGCGTCCGCGGGAACGCGAAAGAAACAATGACTCTACTCTACAATTCGCTTTTTCGGCATAAAAAGCAATCAAACGAAATTTAATCGCGCCCGCGAACACCCACGCCTGTGCCAGCCGACACGCGCGCGAGTGTTCTCCCTATCCTACCCGTATCGCGTAAAAATCGATCATGTTTCTTCGTTAACCCCCCCAACTACCCTCCAATCACCCCTGAAAAATCTCGACAAACCCCCAAAAACCCCCCAAAATTCCCTCGACGTCCATCGATGTCCCAAGATGATCCCTCGGCGTCCCTCGATGATCCCTCGACGATACCTAAAAAGAAAAAGAGAAAGAGCAGAAAACAGAAAAGAAAGAAAATAAAAGAAAAGAAAGAAAATAAAAGAAAAGAAAGAAAATAAAAGAAAAGGAAGATGGAGACCCGCATAAAAGCCCTCACCCATAGGCCGGCCCCTCCTATGGGTCCAACCCGAGACATATAAATAATAATTAATACAAGTAAATACATAGAAATAAGAATGACAGAACATTAATACATAATACATGACGATATATCAATAATAATTAATAATAATATCTATAATAAATCTAAAAAATATAATATCTAAAATACATGACAATTACAAAATACAGTACAATAAATGGACAAAATAGTAGTACCACAATCGAGCTCGATTTTTTCTTATTGAAAAAAAAAAAGACCCACCATAGATCCTTACGCGATACTGAGAGAGAAACCCGCCTAAAGGCCCTCACCTATTATTACAGATGTAATAATGAATATATTAAATAATAAAATAATTTTTTATCTTCATCGATGTCCCTCGACCTCCTTCGACGTCCCTCGATGATCCATCGACGATACCTGAAAGAAATAGAGAAAGAGCAGAAAAGAGAATAGAAAGAAAATAAAAGAAAAGAAAGACGGAGACCCGCACAGAAGCCCGCACCCATAGGCCCTTCCTATGGGTCCCACCCAAAACTTATAAATAATAATTAATTAAAGTAAATACATATAAATAGGAATGACAGTAAATTTTCTGTGCGTTTCAATTATAAATCAATAGCACAGAGAGATACCATAGAGCTTTACACGATGCTCAGAAAGCAACCCGCCAAAAGGCCCACACCCATAGGCCCCTCCTATGGGTCCCACCCGAGATTTATAAATAATAATTGATAAAAGTAAATACATATAAATATGAATGGACAGTAAAGTTTTCTGTGCGTTTCAATTATAAATCAATAGCATATCTATTAATGGATAGTATATACGATAGTACATGTATATAATCGTTACAACGTCGCTAAGAATGTCATTATAAATTAAAATTTAATTAAATTTATATAATTTATAAATTTTAAATAAATTTTGATTGAATGCAAATGCAGCCATTAGCTCGACAGTACTTGCGTTATTTACAATTATCATATATCGCAAGTAATATCGATTACCAGGTCTCACCACGTGGAGGTTGCTGCATCTGGAGACCCGCTGGCTAACGCTGACTCTACTTTAAAATCCGCGTTCGCGAGTTAATCTGATCGAAGTTTCGAGCAAACAAAACAAAGTCCACGGTGGGACTTTTAATCGCGTTCGCGAGCTCGCGTAAGTGCTAGGAAAACGGATGACTCTAGGGGTTGAAATTCGAAATGACATGAACTATCGACTAATACGGATCCCTACGCTAAACGATTCACAGGACCCTAGTCAATAGCTATGTACAACACTACTAGGTTGCCCCGGTCGTGTATCCGAATCTCGAACCAAAATGAAGTCCTTGACGTGGACTTTAAATCGCGAACGGACACTTACGCGAGTATTAGAAAAACGGTGACTCTACTCTAATATCCGCGATCCCGATTCGTTATATCTTTCCGCATCGGGAGAGACCTTCTGGCTTCTCAGCTCACTGGAAGCGTTTAAAGCCCCGCTGACGGAAAGCTCCACCGTCCGGAAACACCGTCAGCTTAGGATATAACGGGGATTTATTAAGCACGACTGTTCGTGCGTTCCGAGTTTCGAACAAAAATATAAAGAAAAAAAATAAAGAAAAAAAAAAGAAAAAAAAACCCCGATAAAACTAAATCGCGTCCGCGGGAACGCGAAAGAAACAATGACTCTACTCTACAATTCGCTTTTTCGGCATAAAAAGCAATCAAACGAAATTTAATCGCGCCCGCGAACACCCACGCCTGTGCCAGCCGACACGCGCGCGAGTGTTCTCCCTATCCTACCCGTATCGCGTAAAAATCGATCATGTTTCTTCGTTAACCCCCCCAACAACCCTCCAATCACCCCTGAAAAATCTCGACAAACCCCCAAAAACCCCCCAAAATTCCCTCGACGTCCATCGATGTCCCAAGATGATCCCTCGGCGTCCCTCGATGATCCCTCGACGATACCTAAAAAGAAAAAGAGAAAGAGCAGAAAACAGAAAAGAAAGAAAATAAAAGAAAAGAAAGAAAATAAAAGAAAAGAAAGAAAATAAAAGAAAAGGAAGATGGAGACCCGCATAAAAGCCCTCACCCATAGGCCGGCCCCTCCTATGGGTCCAACCCGAGACATATAAATAATAATTAATACAAGTAAATACATAGAAATAAGAATGACAGAACATTAATACATAATACATGACGATATATCAATAATAATTAATAATAATATCTATAATAAATCTAAAAAATATAATATCTAAAATACATGACAATTACAAAATACAGTACAATAAATGGACAAAATAGTAGTACCACAATCGAGCTCGATTTTTTCTTATTGAAAAAAAAAAAGACCCACCATAGATCCTTACGCGATACTGAGAGAGAAACCCGCCTAAAGGCCCTCACCTATTATTACAGATGTAATAATGAATATATTAAATAATAAAATAATTTTTTATCTTCATCGATGTCCCTCGACCTCCTTCGACGTCCCTCGATGATCCATCGACGATACCTGAAAGAAATAGAGAAAGAGCAGAAAAGAGAATAGAAAGAAAATAAAAGAAAAGAAAGACGGAGACCCGCACAGAAGCCCGCACCCATAGGCCCTTCCTATGGGTCCCACCCAAAACTTATAAATAATAATTAATTAAAGTAAATACATATAAATAGGAATGACAGTAAATTTTCTGTGCGTTTCAATTATAAATCAATAGCACAGAGAGATACCATAGAGCTTTACACGATGCTCAGAAAGCAACCCGCCAAAAGGCCCACACCCATAGGCCCCTCCTATGGGTCCCACCCGAGATTTATAAATAATAATTGATAAAAGTAAATACATATAAATATGAATGGACAGTAAAGTTTTCTGTGCGTTTCAATTATAAATCAATAGCATATCTATTAATGGATAGTATATACGATAGTACATGTATATAATCGTTACAACGTCGCTAAGAATGTCATTATAAATTAAAATTTAATTAAATTTATATAATTTATAAATTTTAAATAAATTTTGATTGAATGCAAATGCAGCCATTAGCTCGACAGTACTTGCGTTATTTACAATTATCATATATCGCAAGTAATATCGATTACCAGGTCTCACCACGTGGAGGTTGCTGCGTCTGGAGACCCGCGGGCTAACGCTGACTCTACTTTAAAATCCGCGTTCGCGAGTTAATCTGATCGAAGTTTCGAGCAAACAAAACAAATTCCACGGTTGGACTTTTAATCGCGTTCGCGAGCTCGCGTAAGTGCTAGGAAAACGGATGACTCTAGGGGTTGAAATTCGAAATGACATGAACTATCGACTAATACGGATCCCTACGCTAAACGATTCACAGGACCCTAGTCAATAGCTATGTACAACACTACTAGGTTGCCCCGGTCGTGTATCCGAATCTCGAACCAAAATGAAGTCCTTGACGTGGACTTTAAATCGCGAACGGACACTTACGCGAGTATTAGAAAAACGGTGACTCTACTCTAATATCCGCGATCCCGATTCGTTATATCTTTCCGCATCGGGAGAGACCTTCTGGCTTCTCAGCTCACTGGAAGCGTTTAAAGCCCCGCTGACGGAAAGCTCCACCGTCCGGAAACACCGTCAGCTTAGGATATAACGGGGATTTATTAAGCACGACTGTTCGTGCGTTCCGAGTTTCGAACGAAAATATAAAGAAAAAAAAAAAAAAAAAAACCTCGATAAAACTAAATCGCGTCCGCGGGCACGCGAAAGAAACAATGACTCTACTCTACAATTCGCGTTTTCGGCATAAAAAGCAATCAAACGAAATTTAATCGCGCCCGCGAACACCCACGCCTGTGCCAGCCGACACGCGCGCGAGTGTTCTCCCTATCCTACCCGTATCGCGTAAAAATCCATGATGTTCCTTCGATAACCCCCCAATAACACCCCAATCACCCCTCAAAAATCTCGACAAACCCCCAAAAACCCCCAAAAATCCCTCGACGTCCCTCGGCGTCCCACGATGATCCCTCGGCGTCCCTCGACGTTCCCTCGACGAAACCTAAAAAGAAAAAGAGAAAGAGCAGAAAACAGAAAAGAAAGAAAAGAAAAGAAAGATGGTAAGAAAGAAGGAGACCCGCATAAAAGCCCTCACCCATAGGCCGGCCCCTCCTATGGGTCCCTCCAGAGACATATAAATAATAATTAATACAATTAAATACATAGAAATAAGAATGCTAGAACATTAATACATAATACATGACGATATATGAATAATAATTAATAATAATATCTATAATAAATCTAAAAAATATAATATCTAAAATTACATGACAATGACAAAGTACAGTACGAGATGGACAAAATCGTAGTACCAAAATCGAGCTCGATTTTTTCTTATTGAAATGAAAAGACCCACCATAGAGCCTTACGCAATACTGAGAGAGAAACCCGCCAAAAGGCCCTCACCCATAGGTCCTCTCCTATGGGTCCCACCCGAGACTTATAAATAATAATTAATAAAAGTGAATACATATAAATAGGAATGACAGTAAAGTTTTCGATGCGTTTCAATTATAAATCAATAGCAAAGAGAACCACCATAGAGCTTTACGTGATGCTCAGAGAGTAGCCCGCCAAAAGGCCCTCACCCATAGGCCCCTCCTATGGGTCCCACCCGAGATTTATAAATAATAATTGATAAAAGTAAATACATATAAATAGGAATGACAGTAAATTTTTCTATGCGTTATAATTATAAATCAATAGCATATTTATTAATCGATATTATATACGATAATATATCTATATAATCGTTACAACGTTGCTAAGAATGTCATACTGTTTAAATATTAATAAATTATATTTCATGTATATCGTATATTGTTTAAATGTTAGTAATTTATATTATATTCAATTTATTTTTATTATATTTATAATATTTATATTATTATTTAATATATTCACATAATGAATATATTAAATAATAAATCAATTTTTGAGTAATGAGATATGAACAATATGGAAAAATTTAATTAAATTTATAAAATTTATAAATATTAAATAAATTTTGATTGCATTTAAATGTAGCCATTAGCTCGACAGTACTTGCGTTATTTACAATCAAATCATATATCGCAAGTAATATCGATTACCAGGTCTCACCACATGGAGGTTGCTGCATATGGAGACCCACGGGCTAAAGACTCTACTGTTAATATCAATTATTTTGGAATTATATAAAATCAATTATATATAACATCATTATTATAACATATTCATTAATAATTATTATAATTTGGAAAAAGAAAGAAAGAAACAAACGCGAAACGAATCACAAATTTTTTTCTAATCAATCGCGATTAGACGAAAATTTATGAATCCGTTTGATATCGACCTACATACCCGGTAAAGAATAGAGTCCTTCATATGGAATTCTATTCCCTTTAAACTATCGTGGACACACCGCGCATAATGTACATTAAATTAAAAATACAACGAAACGCTTAACATACGTATGTAATACATCTATAATACACATTATATATAATAAGCCTATAATATATATATATATATATATATTACGCCTATAATATATATAATACGCTTATATTACACCTTATATATAACACTCATATAACACACCTTATATATAACACTCTTATAATACACCTTATATATAACACGCTTATAATATATATATAATACGCCTATAATACACCTTATATATAAAATTATGCATTACATTTAATATTATTTCATAATAAGAATATCTAATATTATATAGATACCATATTATTATCCATCAAACGACAAAAATAATATAATGTTTGTTCGCATTATATATATTATCTTATCATCTAATTATTAACATATAATTATATACTTCGTATGATGAATTATATCTTCATATGATGAGGCTACCTGTAAACATAAAACATCTAAACCATTTCATGATTATTAAACAGGAATCAATCGAAATAATGTGTGAATTTCTTATAATAAATCAGCAATCATCTGTGAACATAAAACACGTAGACCATTACATGATTATTAAACAAGGAGCAATCGAAACAATTAGTAAATTTTATATGATGAACGAACAACCTATGGACATAAGAAATTTAAATAATTCTATTACTTTCTGGAAATAAAAAATATATTAAAATATGAGTTATTTTATACCTTATGCACTCACCGAAACACATGCACATCCACACACTCTCACGAACGAAAAGAACAACCAACGAAGTCTTGAATCATATCTTGCCGATTTAGATGATATTTCCTAAAACAGAAATCAACTTTGTTTAGATCGATTAAAAATTTTGTTAAATATTTAAAATGAATAAAAATAAATGATTGCAAACGATTCATCCTCAGATTGTTTTTTTATTCTCTATAATTCCAATTCTTCATTCGAGTCCATAATAATTAGGATTTGAAAAACCTGAAACACAAATCTATTTTACATAAGGTATTCATAATATTTAACGATATATTTAAATGTCATATACTATGACAGTATGACGAATCTTGAAATATTACTTCCAACTCGGAAGGGTTAATAGGATGCCTTTCTGTAACAGAAAACTATATAAAAACGCATGTGTGTAAAGACAAAATTATATCTACAATCCATGGCTAAACATTTTCATAATTTTGATAATTTAATAAATTAAAAATTTTATATGCATATATTTAGTCTTAGATTGTAATGCTGAAAAAAAGGAAAAAAGAATTAGCATTGTATATGTAGAATTTTCGATGCATTAGAAAAAAATGTTCTTCATTCAAATAAAAATATAATATATATATGCAATTAATTAAGACAATTACAGATACATGTTATAAACTATTCAAGATACGTTGATAAAAAAAGAAAAAGAATTGTGAATATCTCACAATATTTAAGAATTAAACCTCGTTAAAAAAAAAAGAAACAAGAAAAATAGCAAACATATACTGCACCTTGTTTCGTATTACAAAATGCATATGCAATTTTGTATACTGCCATAAACATATCCATATCGAAATCAAATCTATATTTAATCGATAAAATACATATATCCTATATTATTACGTTTATACTAACGCGAAATATGCAGTTACATCAAGTGTCTCATGTACACATTACATCGTTTACATGCAAGACACTTTTTATCTATTAAATTATAAAAAATATATTAATACGATTTCACAATTTTAGAACCATGTATTTTGTATATGTATATGAAATAGAAAAATATTACTCATATTTGAAAAAAAAAGATTTAATATATTCTTGCATATTAATGCTTATGAATTTATTTTTTGTCGCCACTGCTTGTTTTAACGCAGATCCTGACTTCCCTATAATTACATCAAGTCTTATAGATTTTTAATCAGAATAATTAGAATCTGTATAATAAGATGATGATGGTTACGATTTATGAGTTGTTTTACAACTCGTGGTTATCATAGAAAAAAAAAATTTAATATTATTCTGAAATAAAAAACTATACGCTTGAGTATCCCAGGTGCATTCTTGAATGCAGGCCTGTCCCTATTCTAAACTATTTTCATTCCCACTCCTGAGTGGGGCAGCCTTTTCGTTCGTTTTATTTATATGCCAAGACTTATGCATTTTTATTCCACAAAATAATTATATTCATTTAATATATTATGTAATAAAAATATACATTTTTATGTATCTACAAAGTCTTTCGTTTGACAATCACGTTTAAATAATGTGGAATAAAAATGTATAACCTTGACATATATTATGCACTCAGGAGTGCAAGGCTGTTCATTTTCGATATCATATCGCTCGCACAGTAAGATTTATACATTTCTAATCAGAAAGATACAAATTTTCTTTTCGTTCATTTGCACTCTACTCAAATATAAATATAAGTATTGCATTAGGAATAGTATTAATTATTCTTGATTTATTTATTAGATTAATTTCGCTTCTTTGAAAGAAAATTTAAGAATTTATTAATTATATATTATCATTTATTATATTTCATTCAATATATACGAGTGCATTTTCTATTATGTATTTTTGTATCTTTCTGAACGAGAAATGTATATCCTTACTGTAATATGTTCATTTGCATTCCTGAATGCAGGCATGTACTTACTGTGAACCTATCATATGCACTCCTGAGTGCAGGCAAGCCATTTCAATTGTTTCGTTTATATACCAAGACTTATCCATTTTTTATTCCAAAAATAAAAATACTTCCTCTTTCTCTTTCTAAATGAGAAATGTGTATCCTTACTATGATATATTCATCTGCATTCCTGAATGCAGGTATATTATCCTTTCTCGTTGTCAATAATCAAGTCTTGTAGATTTTTAATCAGAATAATCAGAATAATTAGAATAAGCAAAATAATTAGAATAAGAGGAATAATCAGAATAATGAGAGTCTGATTACAAAAGGATGATGATGATGATGATGATGATGATGATGATAATGATAATGATAATGAGGATAAGGTAAAATCAGGAGATTTTACATTATTTACCGCATATGGGCCATTGGGCGACCCGCGGTAATACTGTGTTGACATGTAGTATGAAGTATGTATATATCTCGTATATATACATACACATTATGCAGTTATGATAATAATAGGGGGGAGGGGAAAAAACATATCTGATTATTCTGAATTAAAAATCAACATGCTTGGGTAATCCATATGCACTCCTGAGTGCAAATGCTGCTGCAGGCCACGGACGTCCACACAATAATTAACGAGCGTGACTCTAGTTTTAATATAAAAATCTAAGAAATGACTCTACTTTATTTACTTTAAAACTTTAAAATGCAAGGACTCGATTTTAATTTAAAATTTAAAGGGTGGGCGATTCGACTTTAATTTAAAAGGGTGGGCGACTCGACTTTAATTTAAAAGGGGGGGGCCACGCGACTTTAATTTAAAAGGGTGGGCGACTCGACTTTAATTTAAAAGGGTGGGCGACTCGACTTTAATTTAAAAGGGTGGGCGACTCGACTTTAAATAAAAGAAAAATAAATCAAATGCAAGGGGGACAAAAAGGCAATATTTTAAAATGAAAAATTGACTCTACTTTTTAAAATAAAAAACTCAATGACTCTACTTTAATTTAAGAAAAAAAAAATTGCAAAGACTCTATTAATTAATAATGACATTGAAAAAGCTTGACTCGAATTAGCAAAAAGAACGTACGCGAGTGTGGAACACCGTAGGCAAGAAGATGGAATGGTCCATCATCTCCAGTCATCAGGAACAAACTACTACTACTACTACTACGAGCATAAGTGTCAACGTGGTAAAAGGGGTAAATGGGATTTTGATAAGACCACGAGCCATTAACGAAGGGTTCGGATAAGCCGACCACCTTCGAAAAATGACTCGTAGTCGATAGTTGCCCTCTTGAGCCACAGTTTGTGGGGGCCTCTTCGGCACATGGCCTCTTCTTGCTTCGTGCCCTAATTACTGCATTGGAGCATTCCCTACGTGCGACGCATGAAAAGTTTACGCGTCAAAAAACGCCCTACCGTTCGAAGCAACGCACCCACAAAAATTGACATGCCTCAGTGGTTTCTACTATAAGAATGAAATCGTCCCTAATTTAAAGCCGACCTATCCCGAACTATCCCGACCTAATCCCGATCTGATATCTCACATTACGCAACAAGGCTCAAACCGCTCGTGTTAACGCGCGCATTTTTTAACGAGACGCTATAGACGCGAGCTGAAAAGAGTTGGGAAGTAAACAACACTGGTTAGCTGGTTGTTTTTTTTTTGTTCTTTATTTAGCTTAACCTAACGAGCGGTAAGTGCTTGCGACGTAATGTATCGATTTCTTCTAAATAGTTAAACCACTGAGGCATGGCAAAATTCGCGAATGCATCACCCCAAACGGCACTGACGAATCCCAACGCGTATCCTTAACTGCGTTTCCTATTCTACCTGGGTGCGTCTCGATTTTCTAATGATCTTTATTTATTTATTAATATTTGACCAATATACCGTTAAGCTATCCTAGCCTGTGGACAATCAGTGGACTCAAAGAATCCACCGACCGTGCACATTTACACAGGCACATTTAATCGATTGCTCCAGCAGACATAATATTCATTCTAATTCGATGAACTATTACAAACTAAGATTAACTGCTTGCATGTAAAATATGAAAAATGTTTCGGTAAATAGTTAAGAAAAGAATATATATATATACATATATTATATTATATTATATATATAGATTCGTAAATATTTAAAGAATCGCGAAATGCAAGCGTAATTTATAACTAAGTATAGAACAAGTTCGAAATACTTTGCCAAGTTCAAAAGATATGGGATGCAATCTAATGTTCTTAATGGGTGCAAAGTTTTTTCGAACTATTTTATACTGATGCATCGCGCGAAGCTTCAGCAAAATATCTTTAAAAAAAAAAAAAAAAAAAAAAAAAAGAAAAAGAATAAGAGATCATTCAGATGAACTGAAGGATCGTAAATATTTGCTGAAACTTCGCGAATCCCCGTAGACGGGACTTCCCACTCCTGAGTGAGAATCGGATCCAACGTCTTCCGGTCGCTACCTACTTATATTAGTTTTCACATTCACTCAGAAAAGGTATGCTACCTGCCTGCCTATCACCTATATTTAAAAAGTGCAAAGCATTCACACCAACACACACACTCCACGGTTCTCTCACATACCACCGGGGTGCAAATGCCTACACTAGAGAGCATGCCCCGGGGCACCTCCGTCACCCCAGTTCAACCGCGTATTTTTCTAATATATTATGAGTACGTACCAATTGCTGTAATCGGCTGCCAAGGCTAATGATTATTGCATATATGACTAAAGCAAAAATACTAGTACATACTAGTATACACATGGATACTAGTAATACGTACGAGTATTTATTATTTTCCACATAACAATGTGGTAACTCTATGCAAAACGATATTTAATATAATAAGATATTTATATTTATTTATTATTATTTAAAAAGTTATCGCGAAACGATGTACAATGCACCACCTAAAACGCACATACAGGTGCAAGGTACATCGTTGCAATCACTAGCACAATGACAGCCGCCAAAAGGAAATCTAAAACTTTTATATAACTAACCCATGCTAAAGTTTCTCACCCATACGAGTAACACCTGGGTTAACGCATGGATGAGAACGCAGAAGCACAGGGGGGGGGGAGAAACAGGTATTAGTATGATTAGAGCTGAAAATCATGATCTAAAAAAATGATTAACTTATAAACTAGGCCTAAGCGGGCTATGACTCTACGTGAAAATTATTTATTGAAATATTTAATTTATTGAAAAATTTACTTTATTGAAAAATTTACTTTATTGAAAAATTTACTTTATTGAAAAATTTACTTTACTGAAAAATTTACTTTATTGAAAAATTTACTTTATTGAAAAATATAATTTATATATTAAAAAAAAATAACCTCGGACAATTCCTTTCATTAAATGGCTGTTCTAATGAAAGAACGGGGATTATGATCCGCTATTTAACTGACAGAATCTATCCGTCGCGGAATGGGTTTGTCTTCTTGCTCATTTATTGTTATATCGATATATCAAAATATCGAAGCAAATCGCGATTAAATATACTAAGTACGAAGCAATGCATTTAACGAAAATCACGTTGTAATGCTTTATTTGGGCGAAATCGGGTAAATTAATCCCCGATTTCATTACTAATATCGCGAGCAAAGACGGGAAAAAAGTGCTAATTAACAGCACTGTTAATTAAACGATTTTGAGACAAGAAGACCCTAGCCTGACATAAATATATACATATATACAAATAAAAAATTGGCAATAAAATAGTTAACTACACATATAGGGAACCACTCGTGATTAAGATCAAAAGATCTTAATCACGGACACTTATGCTCATTTCTAACGAAAGACATCTACGAATACAACCAGTAACCCGTGCCGATACGGACCTTTCATCCTCGGCATGATGGGCACCGGAGGAACTTAAAATTTGTCACTTACTACTTAAGAAGTTCTGCGATGGCTCCAAAACACTCGTCCCCCTCGACGTAGGTAGAACGACGTCGTGAAGTTGGTTGAAATTGTGTACGTTCTGTAATTAAAGTCGTACATAAAAAGATTAATTATATGTTCCGTATAGAAAGGATATCTTTGATGATTGTGAAAATGATCAAAAAATATTTTATTTCGCTAATGAATGAGAAGTAATGATTAGAATAAAGAAATTATACTTACGCGTAATGGTATCCAGACGAAGCTTTACGTTCGTCGTTAAAGATGCAGCGGATGAATGTCTTAAATTCACACTTTCGACCATTACAATATTTTTATCGCGAACGCAATCCTCTTCCACCGTATTGGCCGAAAGTGTGTTAATGATTCTAACAACGCGGCGAACGAATAGTTTTAACAAGAATATGACATTAATTCTTGTATTTTGTTTTACTAACGCGACCGAGAAATTCTTATCGGCGAACAACACTGACTCTAATTCGCGATTTTATTTTATTTTATCTGTTTTTTAAAGCAACTCGTTCGGTTGCAAAATAATCAAATTACATTTCGCACAAGCACTGACTCTAAGATCGCATTGCGCGCGATCAACAACTGAAGACCTGTTGAAAAAAATATTGTTAAAACAAGCTGTGGCTTTTGCTTTTACAATTTCTGTCAAATTAAATATTATTTATATCGATTAGAAAATATTAAATATCATATATCATATTATTCAAACTACATGATCTAAAATTGTAAAATTGTATTACATCTTTTGCATGCCATAATAATAAAAGGATAGCATTCAAAAGATGTAACTGCAAAATTTGTAAGCTATATTGTGATAAATCAATATGTAAAAGCAAACGATCAAAAAATCGCGTTGTATCTATCGTTTAAAAATGGATATGATCGCGATATGGATATGTTCACAGAAATATAGTAATTGCGTGGATATCTATAAATCAAAATAGATATAGCATCGAAGTAAAACTAGACAAGGTGCTGTAAAAATTAAAATTATAACATTTCTAATATTTAATTAAGCGATCAAACGTATCTTGAAATTTTATTCTATTTTAATTTAACTCTAATGAGTTTTGTATTATTCTCGGTGCTACTTAATATTCTTTAAATTCAATGTAAAATATATTGCAAAACTTTTTAACGAATTAATATTTTATCAAAAATATTTTCTAATGCACCGAACGTCAGCCTTTGGCCCGGTAGTGCGTACGTTGTATTATGTAAAAAAACATAAACGTTCGCAATACCGACTACCGGATCTCACCACATGGAGGTAGCTGCGTATGGAGATCCATTTATAAATTTATCAAAATCCAAGAGTTATTATTAATATAGAATAAAATTGATTAAATTTATAAATAAATACGTATGTGTATGTAACCGTGTATATAACGTGTAAATGCGATCTTGTTATTAAATGCAACAAATGCTACGTATACCGAACTATAATATGATTTAAAATGAGATGAATAATCCTTAAGTGATTAGTAAATGAAGCTTATAAAATATATAGACTTACGTGTCCGTACGGGATGATTGCGTTTCCAATATTATTTCTGCCGTCCCACGTAGTTGTCTTCTTATAGTTCGTAAATTGTCAAAGTCAAGAAAAGGATCGTTTATGTTTTTGATGTGCAAGGCCAATTACTCCCACGACAAAATTTTAAAGTATTGAAATATTTAAACGATATTATTTTAAATTTCTCGCGCGTTCCCGTATTTTTAATGTTTAAACGAATGTACTATTGTTTAAATATTATTATATTATACCCGTGTACAATAGTGATTGTTTAAATAATTATTAAATTACCGAAAGTACAAAAATTAAGTTCTCGCGTTTAGATTTAGAGAGTCGAGATGTTTACTCGTCGGAGTACAAAGTGAAACTGACTCGGTTATTGTCAAAGTTAATGAAAAACTGCTTATGTTTATATTGTGCAAGGTCTACTACCGCGAGATAAAATTTTAAAGTATTGAAATATTTAATCGAATTTATTTTAAGTTTTTCGCGAGTTCCCGTATATTTAATGTTTAAACGAATGTACCATTGTTTAAATAGTATTATATTATACCCGTGTACAATAGTGATTGTTTAAATAATTATTAAATAACCGAACGTGTTAATTTTTAAGTTCTCGCGATTAAATTTAAAGAGTCTCGATGTTTACGCGTCGAAGTGCAAAGTGAAACTGACTCGGTTATTGTCAAAGTCAAAAAAAGAAACGTTTATGTTTTTGATGTGCAAGGCCAATTACTCCACCGAAAAAATTTTAAAGTATCGAAATATTAAAACGATATTATATTAAGTTTTTCGCGAGTTCCCGTATATTTAATGTTTAAACGAATGTACTATTGTTTAAATATTATTATATTATACCCGTGTACAATAGTGATTGTTTAAATAATTATTAAATAACCGAACGTGTTAATTTTTAAGTCCTCGCGATTAAATTTAAAGAGTCTCGATGTTCACGCGTCGAAGTGCAAAGTGAAACTGACTCGGTTATTGTCAAAGTCAAGAAAAGAAACATTTATGTTTTTGATGTGCAAGGCCAATTACTCCCCCGAAAAAATTTTAAAGTATCGAAATATTAAAACGATATTATATTAAGTTTTTCGCGAGTTCCCGTATATTTAATGTTTAAACGAATGTACTATTGTTTAAATATTATTATATTATACCCGTGTACAATAGTGATTGTTTAAATAATTATTAAATAACCGAACGTGTTAATTTTTAAGTCCTCGCGATTAAATTTAAAGAATCTCGATGTTTACGCGTCGAAGTGCAAAGTGAAACTGACTCGGTTATTGTCAAAGTCAAAAAAAGAAACGTTTATGTTTTTGATGTGCAAGGCCAATTACTCCCCCGAAAAAATTTTAAAGTATCGAAATATTAAAACGATATTATATTAAGTTTTTCGCGAGTTCCCGTATATTTAATGTTTAAACGAATGTACTATTGTTTAAATATTATTATATTATACCCGTGTACAATAGTGATTGTTTAAATAATTATTAAATAACCGAACGTGTTAATTTTTAAGTCCTCGCGATTAAATTTAAAGAGTCTCGATGTTCACGCGTCGAAGTGCAAAGTAAAACTGACTCGGTTATTGTCAAAATCAAGAAAAGAAACGTTTATGTTTTTGATGTGCAAGGCCAATTACTCCCCCGAAAAAATTTTATAGTATCGAAATATTAAAACGATATTATATTAAGTTTTTCGCGAGTTCCCGTATATTTAATGTTTAAACGAATGTACTATTGTTTAAATATTATTATATTATACCCGTGTACAATAGTGATTGTTTAAATAATTATTAAATAACCGAACGTGTTAATTTTTAAGTCCTCGCGATTAAATTTAAAGAGTCTAGATGTTCACGCGTCGAAGTGCAAAGTGAAACTGACTCGGTTATTGTCAAAGTCAAAAAAAGAAACGTTTATGTTTTTGATGTGCAAGGCCAATTACTCCCCCGAAAAAATTTTAAAGTATCGAAATATTAAAACGATATTATATTAAGTTTTTCGCGATTTCCTGTATATTTAATGTTTAAACGAATGTACTATTGTTTAAATATTATTATATTATACCCGTGTACAATAGTGATTGTTTAAATAATTATTAAATAACCGAACGTGTTAATTTTTAAGTCCTCGCGATTAAATTTAAAGAATCTCGATGTTTACGCGTCGAAGTGCAAAGTGAAACTGACTCGGTTATTGTCAAAGTCAAAAAAAGAAACGTTTATGTTTTTGATGTGCAAGGCCAATTACTCCCCCGAAAAAATTTTAAAGTATCGAAATATTAAAACGATATTATATTAAGTTTTTCGCGAGTTCCCGTATATTTAATGTTTAAACGAATGTACTATTGTTTAAATATTATTATATTATACCCGTGTACAATAGTGATTGTTTAAATAATTATTAAATAACCGAACGTGTTAATTTTTAAGTCCTCGCGATTAAATTTAAAGAGTCTCGATGTTCACGCGTCGAAGTGCAAAGTAAAACTGACTCGGTTATTGTCAAAATCAAGAAAAGAAACGTTTATGTTTTTGATGTGCAAGGCCAATTACTCCCCCGAAAAAATTTTATAGTATCGAAATATTAAAACGATATTATATTAAGTTTTTCGCGAGTTCCCGTATATTTAATGTTTAAACGAATGTACTATTGTTTAAATATTATTATATTATACCCGTGTACAATAGTGATTGTTTAAATAATTATTAAATAACCGAACGTGTTAATTTTTAAGTCCTCGCGATTAAACTTAAAGAATCTCGATGTTTACGCGTCGAAGTGCAAAGTGAAACTGACTCGGTTATTGTCAAAGTCAAAAAAAGAAACGTTTATGTTTTTGATGTGCAAGGCCAATTACTCCCCCGAAAAAATTTTAAAGTATCGAAATATTAAAACGATATTATATTAAGTTTTTCGCGAGTTCCCGTATATTTAATGTTTAAACGAATGTACTATTGTTTAAATATTATTATATTATACCCGTGTACAATAGTGATTGTTTAAATAATTATTAAATAACCGAACGTGTTAATTTTTAAGTCCTCGCGATTAAATTTAAAGAGTCTAGATGTTCACGCGTCGAAGTGCAAAGTGAAACTGACTCGGTTATTGTCAAAGTCAAAAAAAGAAACGTTTATGTTTTTGATGTGCAAGGCCAATTACTCCCCCGAAAAAATTTTAAAGTATCGAAATATTAAAACGATATTATATTAAGTTTTTCGCGATTTCCTGTATATTTAATGTTTAAACGAATGTACTATTGTTTAAATATTATTATATTATACCCGTGTACAATAGTGATTGTTTAAATAATTATTAAATAACCGAACGTGTTAATTTTTAAGTCCTCGCGATTAAATTTAAAGAATCTCGATGTTTACGCGTCGAAGTGCAAAGTGAAACTGACTCGGTTATTGTCAAAGTCAAAAAAAGAAACGTTTATGTTTTTGATGTGCAAGGCCAATTACTCCCCCGAAAAAATTTTAAAGTATCGAAATATTAAAACGATATTATATTAAGTTTTTCGCGAGTTCCCGTATATTTAATGTTTAAACGAATGTACTATTGTTTAAATATTATTATATTATACCCGTGTACAATAGTGATTGTTTAAATAATTATTAAATAACCGAACGTGTTAATTTTTAAGTCCTCGCGATTAAATTTAAAGAGTCTCGATGTTCACGCGTCGAAGTGCAAAGTAAAACTGACTCGGTTATTGTCAAAATCAAGAAAAGAAACGTTTATGTTTTTGATGTGCAAGGCCAATTACTCCCCCGAAAAAATTTTATAGTATCGAAATATTAAAACGATATTATATTAAGTTTTTCGCGAGTTCCCGTATATTTAATGTTTAAACGAATGTACTATTGTTTAAATATTATTATATTATACCCCTGTACAATAGTGATTGTTTAAATAATTATTAAATAACAGAACGTGTTAATTTTTAAGTTCTCGCGATTAAATTTAAAGAGTCTCGATGTTCACGCGTCGAAGTGCAAAGTGAAACTGACTCGGTTATTGTCAAAGTCAAGAAAAGAAACATTTATGTTTTTGATGTGCAAGGCCAATTACTCCCCCGAAAAAATTTTAAAGTATCGAAATATTAAAACGATATTATATTAAGTTTTTCGCGAGTTCCCGTATATTTAATGTTTAAACGAATGTACTATTGTTTAAATATTATTATATTATACCCGTGTACAATAGTGATTGTTTAAATAATTATTAAATAACCGAACGTGTTAATTTTTAAGTCCTCGCGATTAAATTTAAAGAATCTCGATGTTTACGCGTCGAAGTGCAAAGTGAAACTGACTCGGTTATTGTCAAAGTCAAAAAAAGAAACGTTTATGTTTTTGATGTGCAAGGCCAATTACTCCCCCGAAAAAATTTTAAAGTATCGAAATATTTAAACGATATTATATTAAGTTTTTCGCGAGTTCCCGTATATTTAATGTTTAAACGAATGTACTATTGTTTAAATATTATTATATTATACCCGTGTACAATAGTGATTGTTTAAATAATTATTAAATAACCGAACGTGTTAATTTTTAAGTCCTCGCGATTAAATTTAAAGAGTCTAGATGTTCACGCGTCGAAGTGCAAAGTGAAACTGACTCGGTTATTGTCAAAGTCAAAAAAAGAAACGTTTATGTTTTTGATGTGCAAGGCCAATTACTCCCCCGAAAAAATTTTAAAGTATCGAAATATTTAAACGATATTATATTAAGTTTTTCGCGAGTTCCCGTATATTTAATGTTTAAACGAATGTACTATTGTTTAAATATTATTATATTATACCCGTGTACAATAGTGATTGTTTAAATAATTATTAAATAACCGAACGTGTTAATTTTTAAGTCCTCGCGATTAAATTTAAAGAGTCTAGATGTTCACGCGTCGAAGTGCAAAGTGAAACTGACTCGGTTATTGTCAAAGTCAAAAAAAGAAACGTTTATGTTTTTGATGTGCAAGGCCAATTACTCCCCCGAAAAAATTTTAAAGTATCGAAATATTAAAACGATATTATATTAAGTTTTTCGCGAGTTCCCGTATATTTAATGTTTAAACGAATGTACTATTGTTTAAATATTATTATATTATACCCGTGTACAATAGTGATTGTTTAAATAATTATTAAATAACAGAACGTGTTAATTTTTAAGTTCTCGCGATTAAATTTAAAGAGTCTCGATGTTCACGCGTCGAAGTGCAAAGTGAAACTGACTCGGTTATTGTCAAAGTCAAGAAAAGAAACATTTATGTTTTTGATGTGCAAGGCCAATTACTCCCCCGAAAAAATTTTAAAGTATCGAAATATTAAAACGATATTATATTAAGTTTTTCGCGAGTTCCCGTATATTTAATGTTTAAACGAATGTACTATTGTTTAAATATTATTATATTATACCCGTGTACAATAGTGATTGTTTAAATAATTATTAAATAACCGAACGTGTTAATTTTTAAGTCCTCGCGATTAAATTTAAAGAATCTCGATGTTTACGCGTCGAAGTGCAAAGTGAAACTGACTCGGTTATTGTCAAAGTCAAAAAAAGAAACGTTTATGTTTTTGATGTGCAAGGCCAATTACTCCCCCGAAAAAATTTTAAAGTATCGAAATATTTAAACGATATTATATTAAGTTTTTCGCGAGTTCCCGTATATTTAATGTTTAAACGAATGTACTATTGTTTAAATATTATTATATTATACCCGTGTACAATAGTGATTGTTTAAATAATTATTAAATAACCGAACGTGTTAATTTTTAAGTCCTCGCGATTAAATTTAAAGAGTCTAGATGTTCACGCGTCGAAGTGCAAAGTGAAACTGACTCGGTTATTGTCAAAGTCAAAAAAAGAAACGTTTATGTTTTTGATGTGCAAGGCCAATTACTCCCCCGAAAAAATTTTAAAGTATCGAAATATTTAAACGATATTATATTAAGTTTTTCGCGAGTTCCCGTATATTTAATGTTTAAACGAATGTACTATTGTTTAAATATTATTATATTATACCCGTGTACAATAGTGATTGTTTAAATAATTATTAAATAACCGAACGTGTTAATTTTTAAGTCCTCGCGATTAAATTTAAAGAGTCTAGATGTTCACGCGTCGAAGTGCAAAGTGAAACTGACTCGGTTATTGTCAAAGTCAAAAAAAGAAACGTTTATGTTTTTGATGTGCAAGGCCAATTACTCCCCCGAAAAAATTTTAAAGTATCGAAATATTAAAACGATATTATATTAAGTTTTTCGCGATTTCCTGTATATTTAATGTTTAAACGAATGTACTATTGTTTAAATATTATTATATTATACCCGTGTACAATAGTGATTGTTTAAATAATTATTAAATAACCGAACGTGTTAATTTTTAAGTCCTCGCGATTAAATTTAAAGAGTCTCGATGTTCACGCGTCGAAGTGCAAAGTAAAACTGACTCGGTTATTGTCAAAATCAAGAAAAGAAACGTTTATGTTTTTGATGTGCAAGGCCAATTACTCCCCCGAAAAAATTTTATAGTATCGAAATATTAAAACGATATTATATTAAGTTTTTCGCGAGTTCTCGTATATTTAATGTTTAAACGAATGTACTATTGTTTAAATATTATTATATTATACCCGTGTACAATAGTGATTGTTTAAATAATTATTAAATAACCGAACGTGTTAATTTTTAAGTCCTCGCGATTAAATTTAAAGAGTCTAGATGTTCACGCGTCGAAGTGCAAAGTGAAACTGACTCGGTTATTGTCAAAGTCAAAAAAAGAAACGTTTATGTTTTTGACGTGCAAGGCCAATTACTCCCCCGAAAAAATTTTAAAGTATCGAAATATTAAAACGATATTATATTAAGTTTTTCGCGAGTTCCCGTATATTTAATGTTTAAACGAATGTACGATTGTTTAAATATTATTATATTATACCCGTGTACATTAATGATTCTTTAAATAATTATTAAATTACCGAAAGTGTTAATTTTTAAGTTCTCACGTTTAGATTTAGAGAGACACGAAGCTTACTCGTCGACGTGCAAAGTTAAACTGACTCGGTTATTGTGTACGTTAGTGAAAAACCGTTTATTTTTAAATCACACAAGGTCAACTACCGCGAAATAAAATTTTGAAGTATTGAAATATTTAATCGAAATCATTTTTAGTTTCTCGTGAATTTTAGTCGTCTTAATGTTAAAACGTATATACTATCGTTTAATTATTAGTTAATTGTACCCGTGTACCTTATTAATTGTTTAAATAATTAATAGATCACCGAAAGCGTTAATTTTTAAGTTCTCGCGTCTAGACTTAGAGAGTCTCGATATTTATTGGTCGACGTGCAAGGTAAAATTGACTCGGTTATTGTCAAAGTCAAGAAAAGTACTCTCGCTTAAAAATCGACGAACATTGGACCAAAAAAATAAAAAATAAAAAAAACCGTTCACATGTAAATCTCCAAAGAGATTTTTTTCGTTGTTACTCAAAATGCTCTTTCACCGTTAATTAATTACAACTGTATCGCTCGTGCCGATTCGGACTATTCGTCCTCGGCATGATTGAGCGATCGGAGGGACTTTAAAAATTCACTCACTACTTATGAAGTTCTGCGATGGCTCCAAAACACTCGTACAATTTATGTCATATTAAATATTATCTATATCGATTAAAAAATATTAAATATCGTATATCATATTATTCAAACTACAAGATCTAAAATTGTAAAATTGTATTACATCTTTTGCATGCCATAATAATAAAAGGATAGCATTCAAAAGATGTAACTGCAAAATTTGTAAGCTATATAGTAATAAATCAATATGTAAAAGCAAACGATCAAAAAATCGCGTTGAATCTATCGTTTAAAAATGGATATGATCGCGATATGGATATGTTCACGGAAATATAGTAATTGCGTGGATACCTATAAATCGGAATAGATATAGCATCGATGTAAAACTAGACGAGGTGCTGTAAAAATTAAAATTATAACATCTGTAATATTAAATTAAGCGATTAAAGGTATCTTGAAATTTTATTCTATTTTAATTTAACTCTAATCAAATTTTTATTATTCTCGGTGCTTCTCAATATTCTTTAAATCCAATGTAAAATATGTTGCAAAAAATTTTTACGAATTAAAATTTTAACAAAAATATTTTCTAATGCACCGAACGTCAGCCTTTGGCCCGGTAGTGCGTACGTTTTATTATGTAAAAAACATAAACGTTCGCAATACCGACTTCCGGATCTCACCACATGGAGGTAGCTGCGTATGGAGATCCATATATAAATTTATCAAAATCCAAGAGTATTATTAATATAGAATAAAATCGATTAAATATATGAATAAATATGTATATGTATATAACCGTGTAATAACCTGTAAATAAGATCTTGTTATTAAATGCGACAAATGCTACATATACGGCAGTCTAATATGATTTAAAATGAGATGAATAATCCTTAAATGATTAGCAAATGAAGCTTATAAAATATATAGACTTACGTGTGCGTAGAGGACGATTGCGTTTCCAATATTATTTCTGCCGTCGCACGTAGTTGTCTTCTTATAGTTCGTAAATTGTCAAAGTCAAGATAAGGATCGTTTATGTTTATATCACGCAAGGCCATTACCCACAGACTAAAATTTTTAAGTAATGAAATATTTAATCGGATTTATTTTAAGTTTCTCGCGCGTTCCCGTATTTTTAATGTTTAAACGAATGTACTATTGTTTAAATATTATTATATTATACCCGTGTATAATAGTGATTGTTTAAATAATTATTCAATTACCGAAAGTACTTATTTTTAATTTCTCGCGATTAGATTTAAAGAGACTCGATGTTAACTCGTCGGAGTGCCAGGTGAAACTGACTCGGTTATTGTCTAAGTCAAAAAAAGAAACGTTTATGTTTTTGATGTGCAAGGCCAATTACTCCCCCGAAAAAATTTTAAAGTATCGAAATATTAAAACGATATTATATTAAGTTTTTCGCGATTTCCTGTATATTTAATGTTTAAACGAATGTACTATTGTTTAAATATTATTATATTATACCCGTGTACAATAGTGATTGTTTAAATAATTATTAAATAACCGAACGTGTTAATTTTTAAGTCCTCGCGATTAAATTTAAAGAGTCTCGATGTTCACGCGTCGAAGTGCAAAGTAAAACTGACTCGGTTATTGTCAAAATCAAGAAAAGAAACGTTTATGTTTTTGATGTGCAAGGCCAATTACTCCCCCGAAAAAATTTTATAGTATCGAAATATTAAAACGATATTATATTAAGTTTTTCGCGAGTTCTCGTATATTTAATGTTTAAACGAATGTACTATTGTTTAAATATTATTATATTATACCCGTGTACAATAGTGATTGTTTAAATAATTATTAAATAACCGAACGTGTTAATTTTTAAGTCCTCGCGATTAAATTTAAAGAGTCTAGATGTTCACGCGTCGAAGTGCAAAGTGAAACTGACTCGGTTATTGTCAAAGTCAAAAAAAGAAACGTTTATGTTTTTGACGTGCAAGGCCAATTACTCCCCCGAAAAAATTTTAAAGTATCGAAATATTAAAACGATATTATATTAAGTTTTTCGCGAGTTCCCGTATATTTAATGTTTAAACGAATGTACGATTGTTTAAATATTATTATATTATACCCGTGTACATTAATGATTCTTTAAATAATTATTAAATTACCGAAAGTGTTAATTTTTAAGTTCTCACGTTTAGATTTAGAGAGACACGAAGCTTACTCGTCGACGTGCAAAGTTAAACTGACTCGGTTATTGTGTACGTTAGTGAAAAACCGTTTATTTTTAAATCACACAAGGTCAACTACCGCGAAATAAAATTTTGAAGTATTGAAATATTTAATCGAAATCATTTTTAGTTTCTCGTGAATTTTAGTCGTCTTAATGTTAAAACGTATATACTATCGTTTAATTATTAGTTAATTGTACCCGTGTACCTTATTAATTGTTTAAATAATTAATAGATCACCGAAAGCGTTAATTTTTAAGTTCTCGCGTCTAGACTTAGAGAGTCTCGATATTTATTGGTCGACGTGCAAGGTAAAATTGACTCGGTTATTGTCAAAGTCAAGAAAAGTACTCTCGCTTAAAAATCGACGAACATTGGACCAAAAAAATAAAAAATAAAAAAAACCGTTCACATGTAAATCTCCAAAGAGATTTTTTTCGTTGTTACTCAAAATGCTCTTTCACCGTTAATTAATTACAACTGTATCGCTCGTGCCGATTCGGACTATTCGTCCTCGGCATGATTGAGCGATCGGAGGGACTTTAAAAATTCACTCACTACTTATGAAGTTCTGCGATGGCTCCAAAACACTCGTACAATTTATGTCATATTAAATATTATCTATATCGATTAAAAAATATTAAATATCGTATATCATATTATTCAAACTACAAGATCTAAAATTGTAAAATTGTATTACATCTTTTGCATGCCATAATAATAAAAGGATAGCATTCAAAAGATGTAACTGCAAAATTTGTAAGCTATATAGTAATAAATCAATATGTAAAAGCAAACGATCAAAAAATCGCGTTGAATCTATCGTTTAAAAATGGATATGATCGCGATATGGATATGTTCACGGAAATATAGTAATTGCGTGGATACCTATAAATCGGAATAGATATAGCATCGATGTAAAACTAGACGAGGTGCTGTAAAAATTAAAATTATAACATCTGTAATATTAAATTAAGCGATTAAAGGTATCTTGAAATTTTATTCTATTTTAATTTAACTCTAATCAAATTTTTATTATTCTCGGTGCTTCTCAATATTCTTTAAATCCAATGTAAAATATGTTGCAAAAAATTTTTACGAATTAAAATTTTAACAAAAATATTTTCTAATGCACCGAACGTCAGCCTTTGGCCCGGTAGTGCGTACGTTTTATTATGTAAAAAACATAAACGTTCGCAATACCGACTTCCGGATCTCACCACATGGAGGTAGCTGCGTATGGAGATCCATATATAAATTTATCAAAATCCAAGAGTATTATTAATATAGAATAAAATCGATTAAATATATGAATAAATATGTATATGTATATAACCGTGTAATAACCTGTAAATAAGATCTTGTTATTAAATGCGACAAATGCTACATATACGGCAGTCTAATATGATTTAAAATGAGATGAATAATCCTTAAATGATTAGCAAATGAAGCTTATAAAATATATAGACTTACGTGTGCGTAGAGGACGATTGCGTTTCCAATACTATTTCTGCCGTCGCACGTAGTTGTCTTCTTATAGTTCGTAAATTGTCAAAGTCAAGATAAGGATCGTTTATGTTTATATCACGCAAGGCCATTACCCACAGACTAAAATTTTTAAGTAATGAAATATTTAATCGGATTTATTTTAAGTTTCTCGCGCGTTCCCGTATTTTTAATGTTTAAACGAATGTACTATTGTTTAAATATTATTATATTATACCCGTGTATAATAGTGATTGTTTAAATAATTATTCAATTACCGAAAGTACTTATTTTTAATTTCTCGCGATTAGATTTAAAGAGACTCGATGTTAACTCGTCGGAGTGCCAGGTGAAACTGACTCGGTTATTGTCTAAGTCAAGAAAAGAACCGTTTATGTTTATATCACGCAAGGCCATTACCCATAGACTAAAATTTTTAAGTATTGAAATATTTAATCGGATTTATTTTAAGTTTCTTGCGCGTTCCCGTATTTTTAATGTTTAAACGAATGTACTATTGTTTAAATATTATTATATTATACCCGTGTATAATAGTGAATATTTAAATAATTATTAAATAAGCGAACGTGTTAATTTTTAAGTCCTCACGATTAGATTTAAAGAGTCTCGATGTTCACGCGTCGAAGTACAAAGTTAAACTGAACCGGTTATTGTAAAAGTTGGTGAAAAACCGTATATAATATAATATATAACAATTTCAAAACAGATTTAATAATGAATATATTAAATAATAAAATAATTTTTTATTTTGATCGACGTCCCTCGACGTCCGTCGGCGATACCTGAACGAAAAAGAGAAAAAGCAGAAAAGAAAATAGAAAGAAAATAAAAGAAAAGAAAGACGGAGACCCGCACAGAAGCCCACACCCATAGGCCCCTCCTATGGGTCCCACCCGAGATTTATAAATAATGATTGATAAAAGTAAATACATATAAAATGAATGGACAGTAAATTTTTCTGTGCGTTTCAATTATAAATCAATAACGTATCTATTAATCGATAGTATATACGATAGTTCATGTATATAATCGTTACAACGTTGCTAAATTTAAAATAATTTAATACAATTTTTGAGACATGAGAAATGAACAATATGGAAAAATAGAAAATAATCAATTTTAATTGAATGCAAATGCAGCCATTAGCTCGACAGTACTTGCGTTATTTACAATTATCATATATCGCAAGTAATATCGATTACCAGGTCTCACCACGTGGAGGTTGCTGCATCTGGAGACCCGCGGGCTAATGCTGACTCTACTTCAAAATCCGCGTTCGCGAGTTAATCTGATCGAAGTTTCGAGCAAACAAAACAAAGTCCACGGTAGGACTGTTAATCGCGTTCGCGAGCTCGCGTAAGTGCTAGGAAAACGGATGACTCTAGGGGTTGAAATTCGAAATGACATGAACTATCGACTAATACGGATCCCTACGCTAAACGATTCACAGGACCCTAGTCAATAGCTATGTACAACACTACTAGGTTGCCCCGGTCGTGTATCCGAATCTCGAACCAAAATGAAGTCCTTGACGTGGACTTTAAATCGCGAACGGACACTTACGCGAGTATTAGAAAAACGGTGACTCTAATATTCGCGATCCCGATTCGTTATATCTTTCCGCATCGGGAGAGACCTTCTGGCTTCTCAGCTCACTGGAAGCGTTTAAAGCCCCGCTGACGGAAAGCTCCACCGTCCGGAAACACCGTCAGCTTAGGGTATAACGGGGATTTATTAAGCACGACTGTTCGTGCGTTCCGAGTTTCGAACAAAAATATAAAGAAAAAAAATAAAGAAAAAAAAAAGAAAAAAAAACCCCGATAAAACTAAATCGCGTCCGCGGGAACGCGAAAGAAACAATGACTCTACTCTACAATTCGCTTTTTCGGCATAAAAAGCAATCAAACGAAATTTAATCGCGCCCGCGAACACCCACGCCTGTGCCAGCCGACACGCGCGCGAGTGTTCTCCCTATCCTACCCGTATCGCGTAAAAATCGATCATGTTTCTTCGTTAACCCCCCCAACAACCCTCCAATCACCCCTGAAAAATCTCGACAAACCCCCAAAAACCCCCCAAAATTCCCTCGACGTCCATCGATGTCCCAAGATGATCCCTCGGCGTCCCTCGATGATCCCTCGACGATACCTAAAAAGAAAAAGAGAAAGAGCAGAAAACAGAAAAGAAAGAAAATAAAAGAAAAGAAAGAAAATAAAAGAAAAGAAAGAAAATAAAAGAAAAGGAAGATGGAGACCCGCATAAAAGCCCTCACCCATAGGCCGGCCCCTCCTATGGGTCCAACCCGAGACATATAAATAATAATTAATACAAGTAAATACATAGAAATAAGAATGACAGAACATTAATACATAATACATGACGATATATCAATAATAATTAATAATAATATCTATAATAAATCTAAAAAATATAATATCTAAAATACATGACAATTACAAAATACAGTACAATAAATGGACAAAATAGTAGTACCACAATCGAGCTCGATTTTTTCTTATTGAAAAAAAAAAGACCCACCATAGATCCTTACGCGATACTGAGAGAGAAACCCGCCTAAAGGCCCTCACCTATTATTACAGATGTAATAATGAATATATTAAATAATAAAATAATTTTTTATCTTCATCGATGTCCCTCGACCTCCTTCGACGTCCCTCGATGATCTATCGACGATACCTGAAAGAAATAGAGAAAGAGCAGAAAAGAGAATAGAAAGAAAATAAAAGAAAAGAAAGACGGAGACCCGCACAGAAGCCCGCACCCATAGGCCCTTCCTATGGGTCCCACCCAAAACTTATAAATAATAATTAATTAAAGTAAATACATATAAATAGGAATGACAGTAAATTTTCTGTGCGTTTCAATTATAAATCAATAGCACAGAGAGATACCATAGAGCTTTACACGATGCTCAGAAAGCAACCCGCCAAAAGGCCCACACCCATAGGCCCCTCCTATGGGTCCCACCCGAGATTTATAAATAATAATTGATAAAAGTAAATACATATAAATATGAATGGACAGTAAAGTTTTCTGTGCGTTTCAATTATAAATCAATAGCATATCTATTAATGGATAGTATATACGATAGTACATGTATATAATCGTTACAACGTCGCTAAGAATGTCATTATAAATTAAAATTTAATTAAATTTATATAATTTATAAATTTTAAATAAATTTTGATTGAATGCAAATGCAGCCATTAGCTCGACAGTACTTGCGTTATTTACAATTATCATATATCGCAAGTAATATCGATTACCAGGTCTCACCACGTGGAGGTTGCTGCATCTGGAGACCCGCGGGCTAACGCTGACTCTACTTTAAAATCCGCGTTCGCGAGTTAATCTGATCGAAGTTTCGAGCAAACAAAACAAATTCCACGGTTGGACTTTTAATCGCGTTCGCTAGCTCGCGTAAGTGCTAGGAAAACGGATGACTCTAGGGGTTGAAATTCGAAATGACATGAACTATCGACTAATACGGATCCCTACGCTAAACGATTCACAGGACCCTAGTCAATAGCTATGTACAACACTACTAGGTTGCCCCGGTCGTGTATCCGAATCTCGAACCAAAATGAAGTCCTTGACGTGGACTTTAAATCGCGAACGGACACTTACGCGAGTATTAGAAAAACGGTGACTCTACTTTAATATCCGCGATCCCGATTCGTTATATCTTTCCGCATCGGGAGAGACCTTCTGGCTTCTCAGCTCACTGGAAGCGTTTAAAGCCCCGCTGACGGAAAGCTCCACCGTCCGGAAACACCGTCAGCTTAGGGTATAACGGGGATTTATTAAGCACGACTGTTCGTGCGTTCCGAGTTTCGAACGAAAATATAAAGAAAAAAAAAAAAAAAAAAACCTCGATAAAACTAAATCGCGTCCGCGGGCACGCGAAAGAAACAATGACTCTACTCTACAATTCGCGTTTTCGGCATAAAAAGCAATCAAACGAAATTTAATCGCGCCCGCGAACACCCACGCCTGTGCCAGCCGACACGCGCGCGAGTGTTCTCCCTATCCTACCCGTATCGCGTAAAAATCCATGATGTTCCTTCGATAACCCCCCAATAACACCCCAATCACCCCTCAAAAATCTCGACAAACCCCCAAAAACCCCCAAAAATCCCTCGACGTCCCTCGGCGTCCCACGATGATCCCTCGGCGTCCCTCGACGTTCCCTCGACGAAACCTAAAAAGAAAAAGAGAAAGAGCAGAAAACAGAAAAGAAAGAAAAGAAAAGAAAGATGGTAAGAAAGAAGGAGACCCGCATAAAAGCCCTCACCCATAGGCCGGCCCCTCCTATGGGTCCAACCCGAGACATATAAATAATAATTAATACAAGTAAATACATAGAAATAAGAATGACAGAACATTAATACATAATACATGACGATATATGAATAATAATTAATAATAATATCTATAATAAATCTAAAAAATATAATATCTAAAATTACATGACAATGACAAAGTACAGTACGAGATGGACAAAATCGTAGTACCAAAATCGAGCTCGATTTTTTCTTATTGAAATGAAAAGACCCACCATAGAGCCTTACGCAATACTGAGAGAGAAACCCGCCAAAAGGCCCTCACCCATAGGTCCTCTCCTATGGGTCCCACCCGAGACTTATAAATAATAATTAATAAAAGTGAATACATATAAATAGGAATAACAGTAAAGTTTTCGATGCGTTTCAATTATAAATCAATAGCAAAGAGAACCACCATAGAGCTTTACGTGATGCTCAGAGAGCAGCCCGCCAAAAGGCCCTCACCCATAGGCCCCTCCTATGGGTCCCACCCGAGATTTATAAATAATAATTGATAAAAGTAAATACATATAAATAGGAATGACAGTAAATTTTTCTATGCGTTACAATTATAAATCAATAGCATATTTATTAATCGATAGTATATACGATAATACATCTATATAATCGTTACAACGTTGCTAAGAATGTCATACTGTTTAAATATTAATAAATTATATTTCATGTATATCGTATATTGTTTAAATGTTAGTAATTTATATTAAATTCAATTTATTTTTATTATATTTATAATATTTATATTATTATTTAATATATTCATATAATGAATATATTAAATAATAAAACAATTTTTGATTAATGAGATATGAACAATATGGAAAAATTTAATTAAATTTATTAAATTTATAAATTTTAAATAAATTTTGATTGCATTTAAATGCAGCCATTAGCTCGACAGTACTTGCGTTATTTACGATTAAATCATATATCGCAAGTAATATCGATTACCAGGTCTCACCACATGGAGGTTGCTGCATAAGGAGACCCACGGGCTAAAGACTCTACTGTTAATATCAATTATTTTGGAATTATATAAAATCAATTATATATAACATCATTATTATAACATATTCATTAATAATTATTATAATTTGGAAAAAGAAAGAAAGAAACAAACGCGAAACGAATCACAAATTTTTTTCTAATCAATCGCGATTAGACGAAAATTTATGAATCCGTTTGATATCGACCTACATACCCGGTAAAGAATAGAGCCCTTCGTATGGAATTCTATTCCCTTTAAACTAACGTGGACACACCGCGCATAATGTACATTAAATTAAAAATACAACGAAACGCTTAACATACGCATGCAATACATCTATAATACACATTATATATAATAAGCCTACAATATATACATATATATTACGCCTTTAATATATATAATACTCTTATATTACACTTTATATATAACACTCATATACACACCATATATATAACACTCTTATAATACACCTTATATATAACACGCTTATAATATATATATATAATACGCCTATAATATATATAATGCGCCTATAATACACCTTATATATAAAATTATGCATTACATTTAATATTATTTCATAACAAAAATATCTTATTATCCATCAAACGTCAAAAATAATATAATGTTTGGTCGCATTATATATATTATCTTATCATATAATTATTAACATATAATTATATACTTCGTATGTGGCTACTTGTGAACATAAAACATCTAAACAATTTCATGATTATTAAACAGGAATCAATCGAAATAATGTGTGAATTTCTTATAATAAATATGCAATCATCTGTGAACATAAAACACGTAGACCATTTCATGATTATTAAACAAGAAGCAATCGAAACAATTAGTAAATTTTATATAATGAACGAACAACCTATGGACATAAGAAATTTATATAATGTTATTACTTTCGGGAAATAAAAAATATATTAAAATATGAGTTATTTTATACCTATGCACTCACAGAAACACATGCACATGCACACTCTCACGAACGAAAAGAACAACCAACGAAGTCTTAAATCAGATCTTGCCGAATTAGATGATATTTCGTAAAACAGAAATCAACTCTGTCTGGATCGATTACAAATTTTGTTAAATATTTAAAATGAATAAAAATAAATGATTGCAAACGATTCATCCTCAGATTGTTTTTTTATTTTCCATAAGTCCAATTCTTCATTCGAGTCCATAATAATTAGGATTTGAAAAACCTGAAACACAAATATATTTTACATAAGGTATTCATAATATTTAACGATATATTTAAATGTCATATACTATGACGGTATGACGAATCTTGAAATATTACTTCCAACTCGGAAGGGTTAATAGAATGCCTTTCTGTAACAGAAAACTATATAAAAACGCATGTGTGTAAAGACAAAATTATATCTACAATCCATGGCTAATCATTTTCATAATTTTGATAATTTAATAAATTAAAAATTTTATATGCATATATTTAACCATAGATTGTAATGCTGAAATAAAAGGAAAGAAAAATCAGCATTGATTATGTAGAATTTTCGATGCATTAGAAAAAAATGTTCTACATCCAAATAAATATATAATATATATATGCAATTAATTAAGACAATTACAGATACATGTTATAAACTATTCAAGATAAGTTATAAAAAAAAGAAAAAGAATTGTGAATATCTCACAATATTTAAGAATTAAACCGCGTTAAAAAAAAAAAGAAACAAGAAAAATAGCAAACATATACTGCACCTTGTTTCGTATTACAAAATGCATACGCAATTTTGTATACTGCCATAAACATATCCATATCGAGATCAAATCTATATATAATCGATAAAATACATATATCCTATATTATTACGTTTATACAAACGCGAAATATGCAGTTACATCAAGTGTCTCATGTACACATTACATCGTTTACATGCAAGACACTTTTTATCTATTAAATTATAAAAAATATATTAATACGATTTCACAATTTTAGAACCATGTATTTTGTATATGTATATGAAATAGAAAAATATTACTCATATTTGAAAAAAAAAAGATTTATTTAAATAAAGAATATATTCTTGCATATTAATGCTTATGAATTTATTTTTCGTCGCCACTGCTTGTTTTAACGCAGATCCTGACTTCCCTATAATTACATCAAGTCTTATAGATTTTTAATCAGAATAATTAGAATCCGTATAATAAGATGATGATGATTACGATATATGGAGTTATTTTACAACTCGTTATTATCGATTTTATAGAATTATTACATTGTAGTAATCATAGAAAAAATTTAATATTATTCTGATATAAAAATCTACACGCTTGAGTATCCCAGGTGCATTCCTGAATGCAGGGCCTGTCCCTATTCTAAACTATTTCCCCACTCCTGAGTGGGACAGCCTTTTCGTTCGTTTCATTTATATGCCAAGACTTATGCACTTTTATTCCACAAAATAATTATATTCATTTAATATATTATGCAATAAAAATATACATTTTTATGTATCTACAAAGTCTTTCATTTGACAATCACGTTTAAATAATGTGGAATAAAAATGTATAACCTTGACATATATTGTGCACTCCTGAGTGCAAGGCTGTTCATTTTCAATATCATATCGCTCGCACAGTAAGATTTATACATTTCTACTCAGAAAGATACAAAATTTTCTTTTCATTCATTTGCACTCTACTTAATTATAAATATACGTATTGTATTAGGAAAAGAGTATGAATTATTCTTGATTTATTTATTAGATTAATTACGTTTCTTTGAAAGAAAAATTATGAGAGTAGAAAATTTAAATATTTATTAATTATATACTTTCATTTATTATATTTCATTAAATATATACGAGTGCATTTTGTATTATGTATTTTTTTATCTTTCTGAACGAGAAATGTATATACTTACTGTAATATTTTCATCTGCATTCCTGAATGCTGGCATGTACTTACTGTGAACCTATCATATGCACTCCTGAGTGCAGGCAAGCCATTTCAATCGTTTCGTTTATATATCAAGACTTATCCATTTTTTAATCCAAAAATAAAAATACTTCCTCTTTCTCTTCCTCTCTCCCTCTCTCTCTCTCTCTCTCTTTCTCTCTCTCTCTCTCTCATATATATACTTATTAATTATCTCATTTTATATTCATTTGTTGATACATTTTGGAATAAAAATGGATATCCTTGACATATTTTAATATGCACTCCTGAGTGCTGGCTGCCATTCATTTCGTTTTATTCATCTAGCAAGACTTACACATTTCTTATCAGAATGATTCTAAATGTCTTTCGATTTAATTGCACTGTTTAAATATAATTAAATTATATTGCGAAATATTTAAATATTTGTTCATTAAGTATCTTCATCAGTGCTTTCGTTCATTTATTTACCTTTGATCATTCTGAATGAGAAATGTGTATCCTTACTATGATATATTCATCTGCATTCCTGAATGCAGGTATATTATCCTTTCTCGTTGTCAATCATCAAGTCTTGTAGATTTTTAATCAGAATAATCAGAATAATTAGAATAAGCAAAATAATTAGAATAAGAGGAATAATCAGAATAATGAAAGTCTGATTACGAAAGGATGATGATGATGATGATGATGATGATAATGATAATGTAAAATCAGGAGATTTTACATTATTTACCGCATATGGGCCATTGGGCGACCCGCGGTAATACTGTATTGACATGTAGTATGAAGTATGTATATATCTCGTATATATACATACACATTATGCAGTTATGAAAATAAAAGGGGGGGAAAAAACATATCTGATTATTCTGAATTAAAAATCAACATGCTTGGGTAATCCATATGCACTCCTGAGTGCAAATGCTGCTGCAGGCCACGGACGTCCACACAATAATTAACGAGCGTGACTCTAGTTTTAATATAAAAATCTAAGAAATGACTCTACTTTATTTACTTTAAAACTTTAAAATGCAAGGACTCGATTTTAATTTAAAATTTAAAGGGTGGGCGATTCGACTTTAATTTAAAAGGGTGGGCGACTCGACTTTAATTTAAAAGGGTGGGCGACTCGACTTTAATTTAAAAGGGTGGGCGACTCGACTTTAATTTAAAAGGGTGGGCGACTCGACTTTAAATAAAAGAAAAATAAATCAAATGCAAGGGGGACAAAAAGGCAATATTTTAAAATGAAAAATTGACTCTACTTTTTAAAATAAAAAACTCAATGACTCTACTTTAATTTAAGAAAAAAAAAATTGCAAAGACTCTATTAATTAATAATGACATTGAAAAAGCTTGACTCGAATTAGTAAAAAGACCGTACGCGAGTGTGGAACACCGTAGGCAAGGAGATGGAATGGTCCATCATCTCCAGTCATCAGGAACAAACTACTACTACTACTACTACGAGCATAAGTGTCAACGTGGTAAAAGGGGTAAATGGGATTTTGATAAGACCACGAGCCATTAACGAAGGGTTCGGATAAGCCGACCACCTTCGAAAAATGACTCGTAGTCGATAGTTGCCCTCTTGAGCCACAGTTTGTGGGGGCCTCTTCGGCACATGGCCTCTTCTTGCTTCGTGCCCTAATTACTGCATTGGAGCATTCCCTACGTGCGACGCATGATAAGTTTACGCGTCAAAAAACGCCCTACCGTTCGAAGCAACGCACCCACAAAAATTGACATGCCTCAGTGGTTTCTACTATAAGAATGAAATCGTCCCTAATTTAAAGCCGACCTATCCCGAACTATCCCGACCTAATCCCGATCTGATATCTCACATTACGCAACAAGGCTCAAACCGCTCGTGTTAACGCGCGCATTTTTTAACGAGACGCTATAGACGCGAGCTGAAAAGAGTTGGGAAGTAAACAACACTGGTTAGCTGGTTGTTTTTTTTTTGTTCTTTATTTAGCTTAACCTAACGAGCGGTAAGTGCTTGCGACGTAATGTATCGATTTCTTCTAAATAGTTAAACCACTGAGGCATGGCAAAATTCGCGAATGCATCACCCCAAACGGCACTGACGAATCCCAACGCGTATCCTTAACTGCGTTTCCTATTCTACCTGGGTGCGTCTCGATTTTCTAATGATCTTTATTTATTTATTAATATTTGACCAATATACCGTTAAGCTATCCTAGCCTGTGGACAATCAGTGGACTCAAAGAATCCACCGACCGTGCACATTTACACAGGCACATTTAATCGATTGCTCCAGCAGACATAATATTCATTCTAATTCGATGAACTATTACAAACTAAGATTAACTGCTTGCATGTAAAATATGAAAAATGTTTCGGTAAATAGTTAAGAAAAGAATATATATATATACATATATTATATTATATTATATATATAGATTCGTAAATATTTAAAGAATCGCGAAATGCAAGCGTTAATTTATAACTAAGTATAGAACAAGATCGAAATACTTTGCCAAGTTCAAAAGATATGGGATGCAATCTAATGTTCTTAATGGGTGCAAAGTTTTTCGAACTGTTTTATACTGATGCATCGCGCGAAGCTTCAGCAAAATATCTTTAAAAAAAAAAAAAAAAAAAAAAAGAAAAAGAATAAGAGATCATTCAGATGAACTGAAGGATCGTAAATATTTGCTGAAACTTCGCGAATCCCCGTAGACGGGACTTTCCACTCCTGAGTGAGAATCGGATCCAACGTCTTCCGGTCGCTACCTACTTATATTAGTTTTCACATTCACTCAGAAAAGGTATGCTACCTGCCTGCCTATCACCTATATTTAAAAAGTGCAAAGCATTCACACCAACACACACACTCCACGGTTCTCTCACATACCACCGGGGTGCAAATGCCTACACTAGAGAGCATGCCCCGGGGCACCTCCGTCACCCCAGTTCAACCGCGTATTTTTCTAATATATTATGAGTACGTACCAATTGCTGTAATCGGCTGCCAAGGCTAATGATTATTGCATATATGACTAAAGCAAAAATACTAGTACATACTAGTATACACATGGATACTAGTAATACGTACGAGTATTTATTATTTTCCACATAACAATGTGGTAACTCTATGCAAAACGATATTTAATATAATAAGATATTTATATTTATTTATTATTATTTAAAAAGTTATCGCGAAACGATGTACAATGCACCACCTAAAACGCACATACAGGTGCAAGGTACATCGTTGCAATCACTAGCACAATGACAGCCGCCAAAAGGAAATCTAAAACTTTTATATAACTAACCCATGCTAAAGTTTCTCACCCATACGAGTAACACCTGAGTTAACGCATGGATGAGAACGCAGAAGCACGGGGGGGAGAAACGGGTATTAGTATGATTAGAGCTGAAAATCCTGATCTAAAAAAATGATTAACTTATAAACTAGGCCTAAGCGGGCTATGACTCTACGTGAAAATTATTTATTGAAATATTTAATTTATTGAAAAATTTACTTTATTGAAAAATTTACTTTATTGAAAAATTTACTTTATTGAAAAATTTACTTTATTGAAAAATTTACTTTACTGAAAAATTTACTTTATTGAAAAATTTACTTTATTGAAAACTTTAATTTTTATTAAAAAATAACCTCGGACGATTCCTTTCATTAAATGGCTGTTCTAATGAAAGAACGGGGATTATGATCCGCTATTTAACTGACAGAATCTATCCGTCGCGGAATGGGTTTGTCTTCTTGCTCATTTATTGTTATATCGATATATCAAAATATCGAAGCAAATCGCGATTAAATATACTAAGTACGAAGCAATGCATTTAACGTAAATCACGTTGTAATGCTTTATTTGGGCGAAATCGGGTAAATTAATCCCCGATTTCATTACTAATATCGCGAGCAAAGACGGGAAAAAAGTGCTAATTAACAGCACTGTTAATTAAACGATTTTGAGACAAGAAGACCCTAGCCTGACATAAATATATACATATATACAAATAAAAAATTGGCAATAAAATAGTTAACTACACATATAGGGAACCACTCGTGATTAAGATCAAAAGATCTTAATCACGGACACTTATGCTCATTTCTAACGAAAGACATCTACGAATACAACCAGTAACCCGTGCCGATACGGACCTTTCATCCTCGGCATGATGGGCACCGGAGGAACTTAAAATTTGTCACTTACTACTTAAGAAGTTCTGCGATGGCTCCAAAACACTCGTCCCCCTCGACGTAGGTAGAACGACGTCGTGAAGTTGATTGAAATTGTGTACGTTCTGTAATTAAAGTCGTACATAAAAAGATTAATTATATGTTCCGTATAGAAAGGATATCTTTGATGATTGTGAAAATGATCAAAAAATATTTTATTTCGCTAATGAATGAGAAGTAATGATTAGAATAAAGAAATTATACTTACGCGTAATGGTATCCAGACGAAGCTTTACGTTCGTCGTTAAAGATGCAGCGGATGAATGTCTTAAATTCACACTTTCGACCATTACAATATTTTTATCGCGAACGCAATCCTCTTCCACCGTATTGGCCGAAAGTGTGTTAATGATTCTAACAACGCGGCGAACGAATAGTTTTAACAAGAATATGACATTAATTCTTGTTTTTTGTTTTATTAACGCGACCGAGAAATTTTAATCGGCGAACAACACTGACTCTAATTCGCGATTTTAATTTATTTTATATGATTTTTAAAGCAACTCGTTCGGTTGCAAAACGAATAAAATTACATTTCGCACAAGCACTGACTCTAAGATCGCATTGCGCGCGATCAACAACTGAAGACCTGTTGAAGAAAAATTGTTAAAACAAGCTGTGGCTTTTGCTTTTACAATTTCTGTCAAATTAAATATTATTTATATCGATTAAAAAATATTAAATATCGTATATCATATTATTCAAACTACATGATCTAAAATTGTAAAATTGTATTACATCTTTTGCATGCCATAATAATAAAAGGATAGCATTCAAAAGATGTAACTGCAAAATTTGTAAGCTATATAGTAATAAATCAATATGTAAAAGCAAACGATCAAAAAATCGCGTTGAATCTATCGTTTAAAAATGGATATGATCGCGATATGGATATGTTCACGGAAATATAGTAATTGCGTGGATACCTATAAATCGGAATAGATATAGCATCGAAGTAAAACTAGACGAGGTGCTGTAAAAATTAAAATTATAACATCTGTAATATTAAATTAAGCGATTAAACGTATCTTGAAATTTTATTCTATTTTAATTTAACTCTAATCAAATTTTTATTATTCTCGGTGCTTCTCAATATTCTTTAAATCCAATGTAAAATATGTTGCAAAAAATTTTTACGAATTAAAATTTTAACAAAAATATTTTCTAATGCACCGAACGTCAGCCTTTGGCCCGGTAGTGCGTACGTTTTATTATGTAAAAAACATAAACGTTCGCAATACCGACTTCCGGATCTCACCACATGGAGGTAGCTGCGTATGGAGATCCATATATAAATTTATCAAAATCCAAGAGTATTATTAATATAGAATAAAATCGATTAAATATATGAATAAATATGTATATGTATATAACCGTGTAATAACCTGTAAATAAGATCTTGTTATTAAATGCGACAAATGCTACATATACGGCAGTCTAATATGATTTAAAATGAGATGAATAATCCTTAAATGATTAGCAAATGAAGCTTATAAAATATATAGACTTACGTGTGCGTAGAGGACGATTGCGTTTCCAATATTATTTCTGCCGTCGCACGTAGTTGTCTTCTTATAGTTCGTAAATTGTCAAAGTCAAGATAAGGATCGTTTATGTTTATATCACGCAAGGCCATTACCCACAGACTAAAATTTTTAAGTAATGAAATATTTAATCGGATTTATTTTAAGTTTCTCGCGCGTTCCCGTATTTTTAATGTTTAAACGAATGTACTATTGTTTAAATATTATTATATTATACCCGTGTATAATAGTGAATGTTTAAATAATTATTAAATAAGCGAACGTGTTAATTTTTAAGTCCTCACGATTAGATTTAAAGAGTCTCGATGTTCACGCGTCGAAGTACAAAGTTAAACTGAACCGGTTATTGTCAAAGTTGGTGAAAAACCGTATATAATAAAATATATAACAATTTCAAAACAGATTTAATAATGAATATATTAAATAATAAAATAATTTTTTATATTGATCGACGTCCCTCGACGTCCATCGACGTCCCTCGACGTCCATCGACGTCCCTCGACGTCCATCGACGTCCCTCGACGTACGTCGACGATACCTGAACGAAAAAGAGAAAAAGCAGAAAAGAAAATAGAAAGAAAATAAAAGAAAAGAAAGACGGAGACCCGCACAGAAGCCCGCACACATAGGCCCCTTCTATGGGTCCAACCCGAAATTTATAAATAATAATTGATAAAAGTAAATACATATAAATATGAATGGACAGTAAAGTTTTCTGTGCGTTTCAATTATAAATCAATAACATATCTATTAATCGGTAGTATATAGGATAGTACATGTATATAATTGTTACAACGTTGCTAAATTTAAAATAATTTAATACAATTTTTGAGACATGATAAATGAACAATATGGAAAAATAGAAAATAATCAATTTTGATTGAATTGAAATGCAGCCCTTAGCTCGACAGTACTTGCGTTATTTACAATTATCATATATCGCAAGTAATATCGATTACCAGGTCTCACCACGTGGAGGTTGCTGCATCTGGAGACCCGCGGGCTAACGCTGACTCTACTTTAAAATCCGCGTTCGCGAGTTAATCTGATCGAAATTTCGAGCAAACAAAACAAAGTCCACGGTGGGACTTTTAATCGCGTTCGCGACCTCGCGTAAGTGCTAGGAAAACGGATGACTCTAGGGGTTGAAATTCGAAATGACATGAACTATCGACTAATACGGATCCCTACGCTAAACGATTCACAGGACCCTAGTCAATAGCTATGTACAACACTACTAGGTGGCACCGTTCGTGTTTCCCGAATCTCGAACCAAAATGAAGTCCTTGACGTGGACTTTAAATCGCGAACGGACACTTACGCGAGTATTAGAAAAACGGTGACTCTAATATTCGCGATCCCGATTCGTTATATCTTTCCGCATCGGGAGAGACCTTCTTGCTTCTCAGCTCACTGGAAGCGTTTAAAGCCCCGCTGACGGAAAGCTCCACCGTCCGGAAACACCGTCAGCTTAGGGTATAACGGGGATTTATTAAGCACGACTGTTCGTGCGTTCCGAGTTTCGAACAAAAATATAAAGAAAAAAAATAAAGAAAAAAAAAAGAAAAAAAAACCCCGATAAAACTAAATCGCGTCCGCGGGAACGCGAAAGAAACAATGACTCTACTCTACAATTCGCTTTTTCGGCATAAAAAGCAATCAAACGAAATTTAATCGCGCCCGCGAACACCCACGCCTGTGCCAGCCGACACGCGCGCGAGTGTTCTCCCTATCCTACCCGTATCGCGTAAAAATCGATCATGTTTCTTCGTTAACCCCCCCAACAACCCTCCAATCACCCCTGAAAAATCTCGACAAACCCCCAAAAACCCCCCAAAATTCCCTCGACGTCCATCGATGTCCCAAGATGATCCCTCGGCGTCCCTCGATGATCCCTCGACGATACCTAAAAAGAAAAAGAGAAAGAGCAGAAAACAGAAAAGAAAGAAAATAAAAGAAAAGAAAGAAAATAAAAGAAAAGAAAGAAAATAAAAGAAAAGGAAGATGGAGACCCGCATAAAAGCCCTCACCCATAGGCCGGCCCCTCCTATGGGTCCAACCCGAGACATATAAATAATAATTAATACAAGTAAATACATAGAAATAAGAATGACAGAACATTAATACATAATACATGACGATATATCAATAATAATTAATAATAATATCTATAATAAATCTAAAAAATATAATATCTAAAATACATGACAATTACAAAATACAGTACAATAAATGGACAAAATAGTAGTACCACAATCGAGCTCGATTTTTTCTTATTGAAAAAAAAAAGACCCACCATAGATCCTTACGCGATACTGAGAGAGAAACCCGCCTAAAGGCCCTCACCTATTATTACAGATGTAATAATGAATATATTAAATAATAAAATAATTTTTTATCTTCATCGATGTCCCTCGACCTCCTTCGACGTCCCTCGATGATCTATCGACGATACCTGAAAGAAATAGAGAAAGAGCAGAAAAGAGAATAGAAAGAAAATAAAAGAAAAGAAAGACGGAGACCCGCACAGAAGCCCGCACCCATAGGCCCTTCCTATGGGTCCCACCCAAAACTTATAAATAATAATTAATTAAAGTAAATACATATAAATAGGAATGACAGTAAATTTTCTGTGCGTTTCAATTATAAATCAATAGCACAGAGAGATACCATAGAGCTTTACACGATGCTCAGAAAGCAACCCGCCAAAAGGCCCACACCCATAGGCCCCTCCTATGGGTCCCACCCGAGATTTATAAATAATAATTGATAAAAGTAAATACATATAAATATGAATGGACAGTAAAGTTTTCTGTGCGTTTCAATTATAAATCAATAGCATATCTATTAATGGATAGTATATACGATAGTACATGTATATAATCGTTACAACGTCGCTAAGAATGTCATTATAAATTAAAATTTAATTAAATTTATATAATTTATAAATTTTAAATAAATTTTGATTGAATGCAAATGCAGCCATTAGCTCGACAGTACTTGCGTTATTTACAATTATCATATATCGCAAGTAATATCGATTACCAGGTCTCACCACGTGGAGGTTGCTGCATCTGGAGACCCGCGGGCTAACGCTGACTCTACTTTAAAATCCGCGTTCGCGAGTTAATCTGATCGAAGTTTCGAGCAAACAAAACAAATTCCACGGTTGGACTTTTAATCGCGTTCGCGAGCTCGCGTAAGTGCTAGGAAAACGGATGACTCTAGGGGTTGAAATTCGAAATGACATGAACTATCGACTAATACGGATCCCTACGCTAAACGATTCACAGGACCCTAGTCAATAGCTATGTACAACACTACTAGGTTGCCCCGGTCGTGTATCCGAATCTCGAACCAAAATGAAGTCCTTGACGTGGACTTTAAATCGCGAACGGACACTTACGCGAGTATTAGAAAAACGGTGACTCTACTCTAATATCCGCGATCCCGATTCGTTATATCTTTCCGCATCGGGAGAGACCTTCTGGCTTCTCAGCTCACTGGAAGCGTTTAAAGCCCCGCTGACGGAAAGCTCCACCGTCCGGAAACACCGTCAGCTTAGGATATAACGGGGATTTATTAAGCACGACTGTTCGTGCGTTCCGAGTTTCGAACGAAAATATAAAAAAAAAAAAAAAAAAAAAAACCTCGATAAAACTAAATCGCGTCCGCGGGCACGCGAAAGAAACAATGACTCTACTCTACAATTCGCGTTTTCGGCATAAAAAGCAATCAAACGAAATTTAATCGCGCCCGCGAACACCCACGACTGTGCCAGCCGACACGCGCGCGAGTGTTCTCCCTATCCTACCCGTATCGCGTAAAAATCCATGATGTTCCTTCGATAACCCCCCAATAACACCCCAATCACCCCTCAAAATCTCGACAAACCCCCAAAAACCCCCAAAAATCCCTCGACGTCCCTCGGCGTCCCACGATGATCCCTCGGCGTCCCTCGACGTTCCCTCGACGAAACCTAAAAAGAAAAAGAGAAAGAGCAGAAAACAGAAAAGAAAGAAAAGAAAAGAAAGATGGTAAGAAAGAAGGAGACCCGCATAAAAGCCCTCACCCATAGGCCGGTCCCTCCTATGGGTCCCTCCAGAGACATATAAATAATAATTAATACAATTAAATACATAGAAATAAGAATGCTAGAACATTAATACATAATACATGACGATATATGAATAATAATTAATAATAATATCTATAATAAATCTAAAAAATATAATATCTAAAATTACATGACAATGACAAAGTACAGTACGAGATGGACAAAATCGTAGTACCAAAATCGAGCTCGATTTTTTCTTATTGAAATGAAAAGACCCACCATAGAGCCTTACGCAATACTGAGAGAGAAACCCGCCAAAAGGCCCTCACCCATAGGTCCTCTCCTATGGGTCCCACCCGAGACTTATAAATAATAATTAATAAAAGTGAATACATATAAATAGGAATGACAGTAAAGTTTTCGATGCGTTTCAATTATAAATCAATAGCAAAGAGAACCACCATAGAGCTTTACGTGATGCTCAGAGAGCAGCCCGCCAAAAGGCCCTCACCCATAGGCCCCTCCTATGGGTCCCACCCGAGATTTATAAATAATAATTGATAAAAGTAAATACATATAAATAGGAATGACAGTAAATTTTTCTATGCGTTACAATTATAAATCAATAGCATATTTATTAATCGATAGTATATACGATAATACATCTATATAATCGTTACAACGTTGCTAAGAATGTCATACTGTTTAAATATTAATAAATTATATTTCATGTGTATCGTATATTGTTTAAATGTTAGTAATTTATATTAAATTCAATTTATTTTTATTATATTTATAATATTTATATTATTATTTAATATATTCATATAATGAATATATTAAATAATAAAACAATTTTTGATTAATGAGATATGAACAATATGGAAAAATTTAATTAAATTTATTAAATTTATAAATTTTAAATAAATTTTGATTGCATTTAAATGCAGCCATTAGCTCGACAGTACTTGCGTTATTTACAATTAAATCATATATCGCAAGTAATATCGATTACCAGGTCTCACCACATGGAGGTTGCTGCATAAGGAGACCCACGGGCTAAAGACTCTACTGTTAATATCAATTATTTTGGAATTATATAAAATCAATTATATATAACATCATTATTATAACATATTCATTAATAATTATTATAATTTGGAAAAAGAAAGAAAGAAACAATCGCGAAACGAATCACAAATTTTTTTCTAATCAATCGCGATTAGACGAAAATTTATGAAACCGTTTGATATCGACCTACATACCCGGTAAAGAATAGAGCCCTTCGTATGGAATTCTATTCCCTTTAAACTAACGTGGACACACCGCGCATAATGTACATTAAATTAAAAATACAACGAAACGCTTAACATACGCATGCAATACATCTATAATACACATTATATATAATAAGCCTACAATATATACATATATATTACGCCTTTAATATATATAATACTCTTATATTACACTTTATATATAACACTCATATACACACCATATATATAACACTCTTATAATACACCTTATATATAACACGCTTATAATATATATATATAATACGCCTATAATATATATAATGCGCCTATAATACACCTTATATATAAAATTATGCATTACATTTAATATTATTTCATAACAAAAATATCTTATTATCCATCAAACGTCAAAAATAATATAATGTTTGGTCGCATTATATATATTATCTTATCATATAATTATTAACATATAATTATATACTTCGTATGTGGCTACTTGTGAACATAAAACATCTAAACAATTTCATGATTATTAAACAGGAATCAATCGAAATAATGTGTGAATTTCTTATAATAAATATGCAATCATCTGTGAACATAAAACACGTAGACCATTTCATGATTATTAAACAAGAAGCAATCGAAACAATTAGTAAATTTTATATAATGAACGAACAACCTATGGACATAAGAAATTTATATAATGTTATTACTTTCGGGAAATAAAAAATATATTAAAATATGAGTTATTTTATACCTATGCACTCACAGAAACACATGCACATGCACACTCTCACGAACGAAAAGAACAACCAACGAAGTCTTAAATCAGATCTTGCCGAATTAGATGATATTTCGTAAAACAGAAATCAACTCTGTCTGGATCGATTACAAATTTTGTTAAATATTTAAAATGAATAAAAATAAATGATTGCAAACGATTCATCCTCAGATTGTTTTTTTATTTTCCATAAGTCCAATTCTTCATTCGAGTCCATAATAATTAGGATTTGAAAAACCTGAAACACAAATATATTTTACATAAGGTATTCATAATATTTAACGATATATTTAAATGTCATATACTATGACGGTATGACGAATCTTGAAATATTACTTCCAACTCGGAAGGGTTAATAGAATGCCTTTCTGTAACAGAAAACTATATAAAAACGCATGTGTGTAAAGACAAAATTATATCTACAATCCATGGCTAATCATTTTCATAATTTTGATAATTTAATAAATTAAAAATTTTATATGCATATATTTAACCATAGATTGTAATGCTGAAATAAAAGGAAAGAAAAATCAGCATTGATTATGTAGAATTTTCGATGCATTAGAAAAAAATGTTCTACATCCAAATAAATATATAATATATATATGCAATTAATTAAGACAATTACAGATACATGTTATAAACTATTCAAGATAAGTTATAAAAAAAAGAAAAAGAATTGTGAATATCTCACAATATTTAAGAATTAAACCGCGTTAAAAAAAAAAAGAAACAAGAAAAATAGCAAACATATACTGCACCTTGTTTCGTATTACAAAATGCATACGCAATTTTGTATACTGCCATAAACATATCCATATCGAGATCAAATCTATATATAATCGATAAAATACATATATCCTATATTATTACGTTTATACAAACGCGAAATATGCAGTTACATCAAGTGTCTCATGTACACATTACATCGTTTACATGCAAGACACTTTTTATCTATTAAATTATAAAAAATATATTAATACGATTTCACAATTTTAGAACCATGTATTTTGTATATGTATATGAAATAGAAAAATATTACTCATATTTGAAAAAAAAAAGATTTATTTAAATAAAGAATATATTCTTGCATATTAATGCTTATGAATTTATTTTTCGTCGCCACTGCTTGTTTTAACGCAGATCCTGACTTCCCTATAATTACATCAAGTCTTATAGATTTTTAATCAGAATAATTAGAATCCGTATAATAAGATGATGATGATTACGATATATGGAGTTATTTTACAACTCGTTATTATCGATTTTATAGAATTATTACATTGTAGTAATCATAGAAAAAATTTAATATTATTCTGATATAAAAATCTACACGCTTGAGTATCCCAGGTGCATTCCTGAATGCAGGGCCTGTCCCTATTCTAAACTATTTCCCCACTCCTGAGTGGGACAGCCTTTTCGTTCGTTTCATTTATATGCCAAGACTTATGCACTTTTATTCCACAAAATAATTATATTCATTTAATATATTATGCAATAAAAATATACATTTTTATGTATCTACAAAGTCTTTCATTTGACAATCACGTTTAAATAATGTGGAATAAAAATGTATAACCTTGACATATATTGTGCACTCCTGAGTGCAAGGCTGTTCATTTTCAATATCATATCGCTCGCACAGTAAGATTTATACATTTCTACTCAGAAAGATACAAAATTTTCTTTTCATTCATTTGCACTCTACTTAATTATAAATATACGTATTGTATTAGGAAAAGAGTATGAATTATTCTTGATTTATTTATTAGATTAATTACGTTTCTTTGAAAGAAAAATTATGAGAGTAGAAAATTTAAATATTTATTAATTATATACTTTCATTTATTATATTTCATTAAATATATACGAGTGCATTTTGTATTATGTATTTTTTTATCTTTCTGAACGAGAAATGTATATACTTACTGTAATATTTTCATCTGCATTCCTGAATGCTGGCATGTACTTACTGTGAACCTATCATATGCACTCCTGAGTGCAGGCAAGCCATTTCAATCGTTTCGTTTATATATCAAGACTTATCCATTTTTTAATCCAAAAATAAAAATACTTCCTCTTTCTCTTCCTCTCTCCCTCTCTCTCTCTCTCTCTCTCTCTCTCTCTCTCTCTCTCTCTCTCATATATATACTTATTAATTATCTCATTTTATATTCATTTGTTGATACATTTTGGAATAAAAATGGATATCCTTGACATATTTTAATATGCACTCCTGAGTGCTGGCTGCCATTCATTTCGTTTTATTCATCTAGCAAGACTTACACATTTCTTATCAGAATGATTCTAAATGTCTTTCGATTTAATTGCACTGTTTAAATATAATTAAATTATATTGCGAAATATTTAAATATTTGTTCATTAAGTATCTTCATCAGTGCTTTCGTTCATTTATTTACCTTTGATCATTCTGAATGAGAAATGTGTATCCTTACTATGATATATTCATCTGCATTCCTGAATGCAGGTATATTATCCTTTCTCGTTGTCAATCATCAAGTCTTGTAGATTTTTAATCAGAATAATCAGAATAATTAGAATAAGCAAAATAATTAGAATAAGAGGAATAATCAGAATAATGAAAGTCTGATTACGAAAGGATGATGATGATGATGATGATGATGATAATGATAATGTAAAATCAGGAGATTTTACATTATTTACCGCATATGGGCCATTGGGCGACCCGCGGTAATACTGTATTGACATGTAGTATGAAGTATGTATATATCTCGTATATATACATACACATTATGCAGTTATGAAAATAAAAGGGGGGGAAAAAACATATCTGATTATTCTGAATTAAAAATTAACATGCTTGGGTAATCCATATGCACTCCTGAGTGCAAATGCTGCTGCAGGCCACGGACGTCCACACAATAATTAACGAGCGTGACTCTAGTTTTAATATAAAAATCTAAGAAATGACTCTACTTTATTTACTTTAAAACTTTAAAATGCAAGGACTCGATTTTAATTTAAAATTTAAAGGGTGGGCGATTCGACTTTAATTTAAAAGGGTGGGCGACTCGACTTTAATTTAAAAGGGTGGGCGACTCGACTTTAATTTAAAAGGGTGGGCGACTCGACTTTAAATAAAAGAAAAATAAATCAAATGCAAGGGGGACAAAAAGGCAATATTTTAAAATGAAAAATTGACTCTACTTTTTAAAATAAAAAACTCAATGACTCTACTTTAATTTAAGAAAAAAAAAATTGCAAAGACTCTATTAATTAATAATGACATTGAAAAAGCTTGACTCGAATTAGTAAAAAGACCGTACGCGAGTGTGGAACACCGTAGGCAAGGAGATGGAATGGTCCATCATCTCCAGTCATCAGGAACAAACTACTACTACTACTACTACGAGCATAAGTGTCAACGTGGTAAAAGGGGTAAATGGGATTTTGATAAGACCACGAGCCATTAACGAAGGGTTCGGATAAGCCGACCACCTTCGAAAAATGACTCGTAGTCGATAGTTGCCCTCTTGAGCCACAGTTTGTGGGGGCCTCTTCGGCACATGGCCTCTTCTTGCTTCGTGCCCTAATTACTGCATTGGAGCATTCCCTACGTGCGACGCATGATAAGTTTACGCGTCAAAAAACGCCCTACCGTTCGAAGCAACGCACCCACAAAAATTGACATGCCTCAGTGGTTTCTACTATAAGAATGAAATCGTCCCTAATTTAAAGCCGACCTATCCCGAACTATCCCGACCTAATCCCGATCTGATATCTCACATTACGCAACAAGGCTCAAACCGCTCGTGTTAACGCGCGCATTTTTTAACGAGACGCTATAGACGCGAGCTGAAAAGAGTTGGGAAGTAAACAACACTGGTTAGCTGGTTGTTTTTTTTTTGTTCTTTATTTAGCTTAACCTAACGAGCGGTAAGTGCTTGCGACGTAATGTATCGATTTCTTCTAAATAGTTAAACCACTGAGGCATGGCAAAATTCGCGAATGCATCACCCCAAACGGCACTGACGAATCCCAACGCGTATCCTTAACTGCGTTTCCTATTCTACCTGGGTGCGTCTCGATTTTCTAATGATCTTTATTTATTTATTAATATTTGACCAATATACCGTTAAGCTATCCTAGCCTGTGGACAATCAGTGGACTCAAAGAATCCACCGACCGTGCACATTTACACAGGCACATTTAATCGATTGCTCCAGCAGACATAATATTCATTCTAATTCGATGAACTATTACAAACTAAGATTAACTGCTTGCATGTAAAATATGAAAAATGTTTCGGTAAATAGTTAAGAAAAGAATATATATATATACATATATTATATTATATTATATATATAGATTCGTAAATATTTAAAGAATCGCGAAATGCAAGCGTTAATTTATAACTAAGTATAGAACAAGATCGAAATACTTTGCCAAGTTCAAAAGATATGGGATGCAATCTAATGTTCTTAATGGGTGCAAAGTTTTTCGAACTGTTTTATACTGATGCATCGCGCGAAGCTTCAGCAAAATATCTTTAAAAAAAAAAAAAAAAAAAAAAAGAAAAAGAATAAGAGATCATTCAGATGAACTGAAGGATCGTAAATATTTGCTGAAACTTCGCGAATCCCCGTAGACGGGACTTTCCACTCCTGAGTGAGAATCGGATCCAACGTCTTCCGGTCGCTACCTACTTATATTAGTTTTCACATTCACTCAGAAAAGGTATGCTACCTGCCTGCCTATCACCTATATTTAAAAAGTGCAAAGCATTCACACCAACACACACACTCCACGGTTCTCTCACATACCACCGGGGTGCAAATGCCTACACTAGAGAGCATGCCCCGGGGCACCTCCGTCACCCCAGTTCAACCGCGTATTTTTCTAATATATTATGAGTACGTACCAATTGCTGTAATCGGCTGCCAAGGCTAATGATTATTGCATATATGACTAAAGCAAAAATACTAGTACATACTAGTATACACATGGATACTAGTAATACGTACGAGTATTTATTATTTTCCACATAACAATGTGGTAACTCTATGCAAAACGATATTTAATATAATAAGATATTTATATTTATTTATTATTATTTAAAAAGTTATCGCGAAACGATGTACAATGCACCACCTAAAACGCACATACAGGTGCAAGGTACATCGTTGCAATCACTAGCACAATGACAGCCGCCAAAAGGAAATCTAAAACTTTTATATAACTAACCCATGCTAAAGTTTCTCACCCATACGAGTAACACCTGAGTTAACGCATGGATGAGAACGCAGAAGCACGGGGGGGAGAAACGGGTATTAGTATGATTAGAGCTGAAAATCCTGATCTAAAAAAATGATTAACTTATAAACTAGGCCTAAGCGGGCTATGACTCTACGTGAAAATTATTTATTGAAATATTTAATTTATTGAAAAATTTACTTTATTGAAAAATTTACTTTATTGAAAAATTTACTTTATTGAAAAATTTACTTTATTGAAAAATTTACTTTACTGAAAAATTTACTTTATTGAAAAATTTACTTTATTGAAAACTTTAATTTTTATTAAAAAATAACCTCGGACGATTCCTTTCATTAAATGGCTGTTCTAATGAAAGAACGGGGATTATGATCCGCTATTTAACTGACAGAATCTATCCGTCGCGGAATGGGTTTGTCTTCTTGCTCATTTATTGTTATATCGATATATCAAAATATCGAAGCAAATCGCGATTAAATATACTAAGTACGAAGCAATGCATTTAACGTAAATCACGTTGTAATGCTTTATTTGGGCGAAATCGGGTAAATTAATCCCCGATTTCATTACTAATATCGCGAGCAAAGACGGGAGAAAAGTGCTAATTAACAGCACTGTTTATTAAACGATTTTGAGACAAGAAGACCCTAGCCTGACATAAATATATACATATATACAAATAAAAAATTGGCAATAAAATAGTTAACTACACATGTAGGGAACCACTCGTGATTAAGATCAAAAGATTTTAATCACGGACACTTATGCTCGTTACGAACGTAAGACATCTACGAATAAAACAAGTGACCCGTGTCGATATGGACCTTTCGTCCTCGGCATGATGGGCACCGGAGGAACTTAAAATTTGTCACTTACTACTTAAGAAGTTCTGCGATGGCTCCAAAACACTCGTCCCCCTCGACGTAGGTAGAACGACGTCGTGAAGTTGATTGAAATTGTGTACGTTCTGTAATTAAAGTCGTACATAAAAAGATTAATTATATGTTCCGTATAGAAAGGATATCTTTGATGATTGTGAAAATGATCAAAAAATATTTTATTTCGCTAATGAATGAGAAGTAATGATTAGAATAAAGAAATTATACTTACGCGTAATGGTATCCAGACGAAGCTTTACGTTCGTCGTTAAAGATGCAGCGGATGAATGTCTTAAATTCACACTTTCGACCATTACAATATTTTTATCGCGAACGCAATCCTCTTCCACCGTATTGGCCGAAAGTGTGTTAATGATTCTAACAACGCGGCGAACGAATAGTTTTAACAAGAATATGACATTAATTCTTGTTTTTTGTTTTATTAACGCGACCGAGAAATTTTAATCGGCGAACAACACTGACTCTAATTCGCGATTTTAATTTATTTTATATGATTTTTAAAGCAACTCGTTCGGTTGCAAAACGAATAAAATTACATTTCGCACAAGCACTGACTCTAAGATCGCATTGCGCGCGATCAACAACTGAAGACCTGTTGAAGAAAAATTGTTAAAACAAGCTGTGGCTTTTGCTTTTACAATTTCTGTCAAATTAAATATTATTTATATCGATTAAAAAATATTAAATATCGTATATCATATTATTCAAACTACATGATCTAAAATTGTAAAATTGTATTACATCTTTTGCATGCCATAATAATAAAAGGATAGCATTCAAAAGATGTAACTGCAAAATTTGTAAGCTATATAGTAATAAATCAATATGTAAAAGCAAACGATCAAAAAATCGCGTTGAATCTATCGTTTAAAAATGGATATGATCGCGATATGGATATGTTCACGGAAATATAGTAATTGCGTGGATACCTATAAATCGGAATAGATATAGCATCGAAGTAAAACTAGACGAGGTGCTGTAAAAATTAAAATTATAACATCTGTAATATTAAATTAAGCGATTAAACGTATCTTGAAATTTTATTCTATTTTAATTTAACTCTAATCAAATTTTTATTATTCTCGGTGCTTCTCAATATTCTTTAAATCCAATGTAAAATATGTTGCAAAAAATTTTTACGAATTAAAATTTTAACAAAAATATTTTCTAATGCACCGAACGTCAGCCTTTGGCCCGGTAGTGCGTACGTTTTATTATGTAAAAAACATAAACGTTCGCAATACCGACTTCCGGATCTCACCACATGGAGGTAGCTGCGTATGGAGATCCATATATAAATTTATCAAAATCCAAGAGTATTATTAATATAGAATAAAATCGATTAAATATATGAATAAATATGTATATGTATATAACCGTGTAATAACCTGTAAATAAGATCTTGTTATTAAATGCGACAAATGCTACATATACGGCAGTCTAATATGATTTAAAATGAGATGAATAATCCTTAAATGATTAGCAAATGAAGCTTATAAAATATATAGACTTACGTGTGCGTAGAGGACGATTGCGTTTCCAATATTATTTCTGCCGTCGCACGTAGTTGTCTTCTTATAGTTCGTAAATTGTCAAAGTCAAGATAAGGATCGTTTATGTTTATATCACGCAAGGCCATTACCCACAGACTAAAATTTTTAAGTAATGAAATATTTAATCGGATTTATTTTAAGTTTCTCGCGCGTTCCCGTATTTTTAATGTTTAAACGAATGTACTATTGTTTAAATATTATTATATTATACCCGTGTATAATAGTGATTGTTTAAATAATTATTCAATTACCGAAAGTACTTATTTTTAATTTCTCGCGATTAGATTTAAAGAGACTCGATGTTAACTCGTCGGAGTGCCAGGTGAAACTGACTCGGTTATTGTCTAAGTCAAGAAAAGAACCGTTTATGTTTATATCACGCAAGGCCATTACCCATAGACTAAAATTTTTAAGTATTGAAATATTTAATCGGATTTATTTTAAGTTTCTTGCGCGTTCCCGTATTTTTAATGTTTAAACGAATGTACTATTGTTTAAATATTATTATATTATACCCGTGTATAATAGTGAATATTTAAATAATTATTAAATAAGCGAACGTGTTAATTTTTAAGTCCTCACGATTAGATTTAAAGAGTCTCGATGTTCACGCGTCGAAGTACAAAGTTAAACTGAACCGGTTATTGTAAAAGTTGGTGAAAAACCGTATATAATATAATATATAACAATTTCAAAACAGATTTAATAATGAATATATTAAATAATAAAATAATTTTTTATTTTGATCGACGTCCCTCGACGTCCGTCGGCGATACCTGAACGAAAAAGAGAAAAAGCAGAAAAGAAAATAGAAAGAAAATAAAAGAAAAGAAAGACGGAGACCCGCACAGAAGCCCACACCCATAGGCCCCTCCTATGGGTCCCACCCGAGATTTATAAATAATGATTGATAAAAGTAAATACATATAAAATGAATGGACAGTAAATTTTTCTGTGCGTTTCAATTATAAATCAATAACGTATCTATTAATCGATAGTATATACGATAGTTCATGTATATAATCGTTACAACGTTGCTAAATTTAAAATAATTTAATACAATTTTTGAGACATGAGAAATGAACAATATGGAAAAATAGAAAATAATCAATTTTAATTGAATGCAAATGCAGCCATTAGCTCGACAGTACTTGCGTTATTTACAATTATCATATATCGCAAGTAATATCGATTACCAGGTCTCACCACGTGGAGGTTGCTGCATCTGGAGACCCGCGGGCTAATGCTGACTCTACTTCAAAATCCGCGTTCGCGAGTTAATCTGATCGAAGTTTCGAGCAAACAAAACAAAGTCCACGGTAGGACTGTTAATCGCGTTCGCGAGCTCGCGTAAGTGCTAGGAAAACGGATGACTCTAGGGGTTGAAATTCGAAATGACATGAACTATTGACTAATACGGATCCCTACGCTAAACGATTCACAGGACCCTAGTCAATAGCTATGTACAACACTACTAGGTGGCACCGTTCGTGTTTCCCGAATCTCGAACCAAAATGAAGTCCTTGACGTGGACTTTAAATCGCGAACGGACACTTACGCGAGTATTAGAAAAACGGTGACTCTAATATTCGCGATCCCGATTCGTTATATCTTTCCGCATCGGGAGAGACCTTCTTGCTTCTCAGCTCACTGGAAGCGTTTAAAGCCCCGCTGACGGAAAGCTCCACCGTCCGGAAACACCGTCAGCTTAGGGTATAACGGGGATTTATTAAGCACGACTGTTCGTGCGTTCCGAGTTTCGAACAAAAATATAAAGAAAAAAAATAAAGAAAAAAAAAAGAAAAAAAAACCCCGATAAAACTAAATCGCGTCCGCGGGAACGCGAAAGAAACAATGACTCTACTCTACAATTCGCTTTTTCGGCATAAAAAGCAATCAAACGAAATTTAATCGCGCCCGCGAACACCCACGCCTGTGCCAGCCGACACGCGCGCGAGTGTTCTCCCTATCCTACCCGTATCGCGTAAAAATCGATCATGTTTCTTCGTTAACCCCCCCAACAACCCTCCAATCACCCCTGAAAAATCTCGACAAACCCCCAAAAACCCCCCAAAAATCCCTCGACGTCCATCGATGTCCCAAGATGATCCCTCGGCGTCCCTCGATGATCCCTCGACGATACCTAAAAAGAAAAAGAGAAAGAGCAGAAAACAGAAAAGAAAGAAAATAAAAGAAAAGAAAGAAAATAAAAGAAAAGAAAGAAAATAAAAGAAAAGGAAGATGGAGACCCGCATAAAAGCCCTCACCCATAGGCCGGCCCCTCCTATGGGTCCAACCCGAGACATATAAATAATAATTAATACAAGTAAATACATAGAAATAAGAATGACAGAACATTAATACATAATACATGACGATATATCAATAATAATTAATAATAATATCTATAATAAATCTAAAAAATATAATATCTAAAATACATGACAATTACAAAATACAGTACAATAAATGGACAAAATAGTAGTACCACAATCGAGCTCGATTTTTTCTTATTGAAAAAAAAAAAGACCCACCATAGATCCTTACGCGATACTGAGAGAGAAACCCGCCTAAAGGCCCTCACCTATTATTACAGATGTAATAATGAATATATTAAATAATAAAATAATTTTTTATCTTCATCGATGTCCCTCGACCTCCTTCGACGTCCCTCGATGATCCATCGACGATACCTGAAAGAAATAGAGAAAGAGCAGAAAAGAGAATAGAAAGAAAATAAAAGAAAAGAAAGACGGAGACCCGCACAGAAGCCCGCACCCATAGGCCCTTCCTATGGGTCCCACCCAAAACTTATAAATAATAATTAATTAAAGTAAATACATATAAATAGGAATGACAGTAAATTTTCTGTGCGTTTCAATTATAAATCAATAGCACAGAGAGATACCATAGAGCTTTACACGATGCTCAGAAAGCAACCCGCCAAAAGGCCCACACCCATAGGCCCCTCCTATGGGTCCCACCCGAGATTTATAAATAATAATTGATAAAAGTAAATACATATAAATATGAATGGACAGTAAAGTTTTCTGTGCGTTTCAATTATAAATCAATAGCATATCTATTAATGGATAGTATATACGATAGTACATGTATATAATCGTTACAACGTCGCTAAGAATGTCATTATAAATTAAAATTTAATTAAATTTATATAATTTATAAATTTTAAATAAATTTTGATTGAATGCAAATGCAGCCATTAGCTCGACAGTACTTGCGTTATTTACAATTATCATATATCGCAAGTAATATCGATTACCAGGTCTCACCACGTGGAGGTTGCTGCGTCTGGAGACCCGCGGGCTAACGCTGACTCTACTTTAAAATCCGCGTTCGCGAGTTAATCTGATCGAAGTTTCGAGCAAACAAAACAAATTCCACGGTTGGACTTTTAATCGCGTTCGCGAGCTCGCGTAAGTGCTAGGAAAACGGATGACTCTAGGGGTTGAAATTCGAAATGACATGAACTATCGACTAATACGGATCCCTACGCTAAACGATTCACAGGACCCTAGTCAATAGCTATGTACAACACTACTAGGTTGCCCCGGTCGTGTATCCGAATCTCGAACCAAAATGAAGTCCTTGACGTGGACTTTAAATCGCGAACGGACACTTACGCGAGTATTAGAAAAACGGTGACTCTACTCTAATATCCGCGATCCCGATTCGTTATATCTTTCCGCATCGGGAGAGACCTTCTGGCTTCTCAGCTCACTGGAAGCGTTTAAAGCCCCGCTGACGGAAAGCTCCACCGTCCGGAAACACCGTCAGCTTAGGATATAACGGGGATTTATTAAGCACGACTGTTCGTGCGTTCCGAGTTTCGAACGAAAATATAAAAAAAAAAAAAAAAAAAAAAACCTCGATAAAACTAAATCGCGTCCGCGGGCACGCGAAAGAAACAATGACTCTACTCTACAATTCGCGTTTTCGGCATAAAAAGCAATCAAACGAAATTTAATCGCGCCCGCGAACACCCACGCCTGTGCCAGCCGACACGCGCGCGAGTGTTCTCCCTATCCTACCCGTATCGCGTAAAAATCCATGATGTTCCTTCGATAACCCCCCAATAACACCCCAATCACCCCTCAAAAATCTCGACAAACCCCCAAAAACCCCCAAAAATCCCTCGACGTCCCTCGGCGTCCCACGATGATCCCTCGGCGTCCCTCGACGTTCCCTCGACGAAACCTAAAAAGAAAAAGAGAAAGAGCAGAAAACAGAAAAGAAAGAAAAGAAAAGAAAGATGGTAAGAAAGAAGGAGACCCGCATAAAAGCCCTCACCCATAGGCCGGCCCCTCCTATGGGTCCCTCCAGAGACATATAAATAATAATTAATACAATTAAATACATAGAAATAAGAATGCTAGAACATTAATACATAATACATGACGATATATGAATAATAATTAATAATAATATCTATAATAAATCTAAAAAATATAATATCTAAAATTACATGACAATGACAAAGTACAGTACGAGATGGACAAAATCGTAGTACCAAAATCGAGCTCGATTTTTTCTTATTGAAATGAAAAGACCCACCATAGAGCCTTACGCAATACTGAGAGAGAAACCCGCCAAAAGGCCCTCACCCATAGGTCCTCTCCTATGGGTCCCACCCGAGACTTATAAATAATAATTAATAAAAGTGAATACATATAAATAGGAATGACAGTAAAGTTTTCGATGCGTTTCAATTATAAATCAATAGCAAAGAGAACCACCATAGAGCTTTACGTGATGCTCAGAGAGTAGCCCGCCAAAAGGCCCTCACCCATAGGCCCCTCCTATGGGTCCCACCCGAGATTTATAAATAATAATTGATAAAAGTAAATACATATAAATAGGAATGACAGTAAATTTTTCTATGCGTTATAATTATAAATCAATAGCATATTTATTAATCGATATTATATACGATAATATATCTATATAATCGTTACAACGTTGCTAAGAATGTCATACTGTTTAAATATTAATAAATTATATTTCATGTATATCGTATATTGTTTAAATGTTAGTAATTTATATTATATTCAATTTATTTTTATTATATTTATAATATTTATATTATTATTTAATATATTCACATAATGAATATATTAAATAATAAATCAATTTTTGAGTAATGAGATATGAACAATATGGAAAAATTTAATTAAATTTATAAAATTTATAAATATTAAATAAATTTTGATTGCATTTAAATGTAGCCATTAGCTCGACAGTACTTGCGTTATTTACAATCAAATCATATATCGCAAGTAATATCGATTACCAGGTCTCACCACATGGAGGTTGCTGCATATGGAGACCCACGGGCTAAAGACTCTACTGTTAATATCAATTATTTTGGAATTATATAAAATCAATTATATATAACATCATTATTATAACATATTCATTAATAATTATTATAATTTGGAAAAAGAAAGAAAGAAACAAACGCGAAACGAATCACAAATTTTTTTCTAATCAATCGCGATTAGACGAAAATTTATGAATCCGTTTGATATCGACCTACATACCCGGTAAAGAATAGAGTCCTTCATATGGAATTCTATTCCCTTTAAACTATCGTGGACACACCGCGCATAATGTACATTAAATTAAAAATACAACGAAACGCTTAACATACGTATGTAATACATCTATAATACACATTATATATAATAAGCCTATAATATATATATATATATATATTACGCCTATAATATATATAATACGCTTATATTACACCTTATATATAACACTCATATAACACACCTTATATATAACACTCTTATAATACACCTTATATATAACACGCTTATAATATATATATAATACGCCTATAATACACCTTATATATAAAATTATGCATTACATTTAATATTATTTCATAATAAGAATATCTAATATTATATAGATACCATATTATTATCCATCAAACGACAAAAATAATATAATGTTTGTTCGCATTATATATATTATCTTATCATCTAATTATTAACATATAATTATATACTTCGTATGATGAATTATATCTTCATATGATGAGGCTACCTGTAAACATAAAACATCTAAACCATTTCATGATTATTAAACAGGAATCAATCGAAATAATGTGTGAATTTCTTATAATAAATCAGCAATCATCTGTGAACATAAAACACGTAGACCATTACATGATTATTAAACAAGGAGCAATCGAAACAATTAGTAAATTTTATATGATGAACGAACAACCTATGGACATAAGAAATTTAAATAATTCTATTACTTTCTGGAAATAAAAAATATATTAAAATATGAGTTATTTTATACCTTATGCACTCACCGAAACACATGCACATCCACACACTCTCACGAACGAAAAGAACAACCAACGAAGTCTTGAATCATATCTTGCCGATTTAGATGATATTTCCTAAAACAGAAATCAACTTTGTTTAGATCGATTAAAAATTTTGTTAAATATTTAAAATGAATAAAAATAAATGATTGCAAACGATTCATCCTCAGATTGTTTTTTTATTCTCTATAATTCCAATTCTTCATTCGAGTCCATAATAATTAGGATTTGAAAAACCTGAAACACAAATCTATTTTACATAAGGTATTCATAATATTTAACGATATATTTAAATGTCATATACTATGACAGTATGACGAATCTTGAAATATTACTTCCAACTCGGAAGGGTTAATAGGATGCCTTTCTGTAACAGAAAACTATATAAAAACGCATGTGTGTAAAGACAAAATTATATCTACAATCCATGGCTAAACATTTTCATAATTTTGATAATTTAATAAATTAAAAATTTTATATGCATATATTTAGTCTTAGATTGTAATGCTGAAAAAAAGGAAAAAAGAATTAGCATTGTATATGTAGAATTTTCGATGCATTAGAAAAAAATGTTCTTCATTCAAATAAAAATATAATATATATATGCAATTAATTAAGACAATTACAGATACATGTTATAAACTATTCAAGATACGTTGATAAAAAAAGAAAAAGAATTGTGAATATCTCACAATATTTAAGAATTAAACCTCGTTAAAAAAAAAAGAAACAAGAAAAATAGCAAACATATACTGCACCTTGTTTCGTATTACAAAATGCATATGCAATTTTGTATACTGCCATAAACATATCCATATCGAAATCAAATCTATATTTAATCGATAAAATACATATATCCTATATTATTACGTTTATACTAACGCGAAATATGCAGTTACATCAAGTGTCTCATGTACACATTACATCGTTTACATGCAAGACACTTTTTATCTATTAAATTATAAAAAATATATTAATACGATTTCACAATTTTAGAACCATGTATTTTGTATATGTATATGAAATAGAAAAATATTACTCATATTTGAAAAAAAAAGATTTAATATATTCTTGCATATTAATGCTTATGAATTTATTTTTTGTCGCCACTGCTTGTTTTAACGCAGATCCTGACTTCCCTATAATTACATCAAGTCTTATAGATTTTTAATCAGAATAATTAGAATCTGTATAATAAGATGATGATGGTTACGATTTATGAGTTGTTTTACAACTCGTGGTTATCATAGAAAAAAAAAATTTAATATTATTCTGAAATAAAAAACTATACGCTTGAGTATCCCAGGTGCATTCTTGAATGCAGGCCTGTCCCTATTCTAAACTATTTTCATTCCCACTCCTGAGTGGGGCAGCCTTTTCGTTCGTTTTATTTATATGCCAAGACTTATGCATTTTTATTCCACAAAATAATTATATTCATTTAATATATTATGTAATAAAAATATACATTTTTATGTATCTACAAAGTCTTTCGTTTGACAATCACGTTTAAATAATGTGGAATAAAAATGTATAACCTTGACATATATTATGCACTCAGGAGTGCAAGGCTGTTCATTTTCGATATCATATCGCTCGCACAGTAAGATTTATACATTTCTAATCAGAAAGATACAAATTTTCTTTTCGTTCATTTGCACTCTACTCAAATATAAATATAAGTATTGCATTAGGAATAGTATTAATTATTCTTGATTTATTTATTAGATTAATTTCGCTTCTTTGAAAGAAAATTTAAGAATTTATTAATTATATATTATCATTTATTATATTTCATTCAATATATACGAGTGCATTTTCTATTATGTATTTTTGTATCTTTCTGAACGAGAAATGTATATCCTTACTGTAATATGTTCATTTGCATTCCTGAATGCAGGCATGTACTTACTGTGAACCTATCATATGCACTCCTGAGTGCAGGCAAGCCATTTCAATTGTTTCGTTTATATACCAAGACTTATCCATTTTTTATTCCAAAAATAAAAATACTTCCTCTTTCTCTTTCTAAATGAGAAATGTGTATCCTTACTATGATATATTCATCTGCATTCCTGAATGCAGGTATATTATCCTTTCTCGTTGTCAATAATCAAGTCTTGTAGATTTTTAATCAGAATAATCAGAATAATTAGAATAAGCAAAATAATTAGAATAAGAGGAATAATCAGAATAATGAGAGTCTGATTACAAAAGGATGATGATGATGATGATGATGATGATGATGATAATGATAATGATAATGAGGATAAGGTAAAATCAGGAGATTTTACATTATTTACCGCATATGGGCCATTGGGCGACCCGCGGTAATACTGTGTTGACATGTAGTATGAAGTATGTATATATCTCGTATATATACATACACATTATGCAGTTATGATAATAATAGGGGGGAGGGGAAAAAACATATCTGATTATTCTGAATTAAAAATCAACATGCTTGGGTAATCCATATGCACTCCTGAGTGCAAATGCTGCTGCAGGCCACGGACGTCCACACAATAATTAACGAGCGTGACTCTAGTTTTAATATAAAAATCTAAGAAATGACTCTACTTTATTTACTTTAAAACTTTAAAATGCAAGGACTCGATTTTAATTTAAAATTTAAAGGGTGGGCGATTCGACTTTAATTTAAAAGGGTGGGCGACTCGACTTTAATTTAAAAGGGGGGGGCCACGCGACTTTAATTTAAAAGGGTGGGCGACTCGACTTTAATTTAAAAGGGTGGGCGACTCGACTTTAATTTAAAAGGGTGGGCGACTCGACTTTAAATAAAAGAAAAATAAATCAAATGCAAGGGGGACAAAAAGGCAATATTTTAAAATGAAAAATTGACTCTACTTTTTAAAATAAAAAACTCAATGACTCTACTTTAATTTAAGAAAAAAAAAATTGCAAAGACTCTATTAATTAATAATGACATTGAAAAAGCTTGACTCGAATTAGCAAAAAGAACGTACGCGAGTGTGGAACACCGTAGGCAAGAAGATGGAATGGTCCATCATCTCCAGTCATCAGGAACAAACTACTACTACTACTACTACGAGCATAAGTGTCAACGTGGTAAAAGGGGTAAATGGGATTTTGATAAGACCACGAGCCATTAACGAAGGGTTCGGATAAGCCGACCACCTTCGAAAAATGACTCGTAGTCGATAGTTGCCCTCTTGAGCCACAGTTTGTGGGGGCCTCTTCGGCACATGGCCTCTTCTTGCTTCGTGCCCTAATTACTGCATTGGAGCATTCCCTACGTGCGACGCATGAAAAGTTTACGCGTCAAAAAACGCCCTACCGTTCGAAGCAACGCACCCACAAAAATTGACATGCCTCAGTGGTTTCTACTATAAGAATGAAATCGTCCCTAATTTAAAGCCGACCTATCCCGAACTATCCCGACCTAATCCCGATCTGATATCTCACATTACGCAACAAGGCTCAAACCGCTCGTGTTAACGCGCGCATTTTTTAACGAGACGCTATAGACGCGAGCTGAAAAGAGTTGGGAAGTAAACAACACTGGTTAGCTGGTTGTTTTTTTTTTGTTCTTTATTTAGCTTAACCTAACGAGCGGTAAGTGCTTGCGACGTAATGTATCGATTTCTTCTAAATAGTTAAACCACTGAGGCATGGCAAAATTCGCGAATGCATCACCCCAAACGGCACTGACGAATCCCAACGCGTATCCTTAACTGCGTTTCCTATTCTACCTGGGTGCGTCTCGATTTTCTAATGATCTTTATTTATTTATTAATATTTGACCAATATACCGTTAAGCTATCCTAGCCTGTGGACAATCAGTGGACTCAAAGAATCCACCGACCGTGCACATTTACACAGGCACATTTAATCGATTGCTCCAGCAGACATAATATTCATTCTAATTCGATGAACTATTACAAACTAAGATTAACTGCTTGCATGTAAAATATGAAAAATGTTTCGGTAAATAGTTAAGAAAAGAATATATATATATACATATATTATATTATATTATATATATAGATTCGTAAATATTTAAAGAATCGCGAAATGCAAGCGTAATTTATAACTAAGTATAGAACAAGTTCGAAATACTTTGCCAAGTTCAAAAGATATGGGATGCAATCTAATGTTCTTAATGGGTGCAAAGTTTTTTCGAACTATTTTATACTGATGCATCGCGCGAAGCTTCAGCAAAATATCTTTAAAAAAAAAAAAAAAAAAAAAAAAAGAAAAAGAATAAGAGATCATTCAGATGAACTGAAGGATCGTAAATATTTGCTGAAACTTCGCGAATCCCCGTAGACGGGACTTCCCACTCCTGAGTGAGAATCGGATCCAACGTCTTCCGGTCGCTACCTACTTATATTAGTTTTCACATTCACTCAGAAAAGGTATGCTACCTGCCTGCCTATCACCTATATTTAAAAAGTGCAAAGCATTCACACCAACACACACACTCCACGGTTCTCTCACATACCACCGGGGTGCAAATGCCTACACTAGAGAGCATGCCCCGGGGCACCTCCGTCACCCCAGTTCAACCGCGTATTTTTCTAATATATTATGAGTACGTACCAATTGCTGTAATCGGCTGCCAAGGCTAATGATTATTGCATATATGACTAAAGCAAAAATACTAGTACATACTAGTATACACATGGATACTAGTAATACGTACGAGTATTTATTATTTTCCACATAACAATGTGGTAACTCTATGCAAAACGATATTTAATATAATAAGATATTTATATTTATTTATTATTATTTAAAAAGTTATCGCGAAACGATGTACAATGCACCACCTAAAACGCACATACAGGTGCAAGGTACATCGTTGCAATCACTAGCACAATGACAGCCGCCAAAAGGAAATCTAAAACTTTTATATAACTAACCCATGCTAAAGTTTCTCACCCATACGAGTAACACCTGGGTTAACGCATGGATGAGAACGCAGAAGCACAGGGGGGGGGGAGAAACAGGTATTAGTATGATTAGAGCTGAAAATCATGATCTAAAAAAATGATTAACTTATAAACTAGGCCTAAGCGGGCTATGACTCTACGTGAAAATTATTTATTGAAATATTTAATTTATTGAAAAATTTACTTTATTGAAAAATTTACTTTATTGAAAAATTTACTTTATTGAAAAATTTACTTTACTGAAAAATTTACTTTATTGAAAAATTTACTTTATTGAAAAATATAATTTATATATTAAAAAAAAATAACCTCGGACAATTCCTTTCATTAAATGGCTGTTCTAATGAAAGAACGGGGATTATGATCCGCTATTTAACTGACAGAATCTATCCGTCGCGGAATGGGTTTGTCTTCTTGCTCATTTATTGTTATATCGATATATCAAAATATCGAAGCAAATCGCGATTAAATATACTAAGTACGAAGCAATGCATTTAACGAAAATCACGTTGTAATGCTTTATTTGGGCGAAATCGGGTAAATTAATCCCCGATTTCATTACTAATATCGCGAGCAAAGACGGGAAAAAAGTGCTAATTAACAGCACTGTTAATTAAACGATTTTGAGACAAGAAGACCCTAGCCTGACATAAATATATACATATATACAAATAAAAAATTGGCAATAAAATAGTTAACTACACATATAGGGAACCACTCGTGATTAAGATCAAAAGATCTTAATCACGGACACTTATGCTCATTTCTAACGAAAGACATCTACGAATACAACCAGTAACCCGTGCCGATACGGACCTTTCATCCTCGGCATGATGGGCACCGGAGGAACTTAAAATTTGTCACTTACTACTTAAGAAGTTCTGCGATGGCTCCAAAACACTCGTCCCCCTCGACGTAGGTAGAACGACGTCGTGAAGTTGATTGAAATTGTGTACGTTCTGTAATTAAAGTCGTACATAAAAAGATTAATTATATGTTCCGTATAGAAAGGATATCTTTGATGATTGTGAAAATGATCAAAAAATATTTTATTTCGCTAATGAATGAGAAGTAATGATTAGAATAAAGAAATTATACTTACGCGTAATGGTATCCAGACGAAGCTTTACGTTCGTCGTTAAAGATGCAGCGGATGAATGTCTTAAATTCACACTTTCGACCATTACAATATTTTTATCGCGAACGCAATCCTCTTCCACCGTATTGGCCGAAAGTGTGTTAATGATTCTAACAACGCGGCGAACGAATAGTTTTAACAAGAATATGACATTAATTCTTGTATTTTGTTTTACTAACGCGACCGAGAAATTCTTATCGGCGAACAACACTGACTCTAATTCGCGATTTTATTTTATTTTATCTGTTTTTTAAAGCAACTCGTTCGGTTGCAAAATAATCAAATTACATTTCGCACAAGCACTGACTCTAAGATCGCATTGCGCGCGATCAACAACTGAAGACCTGTTGAAAAAAATATTGTTAAAACAAGCTGTGGCTTTTGCTTTTACAATTTCTGTCAAATTAAATATTATTTATATCGATTAGAAAATATTAAATATCATATATCATATTATTCAAACTACATGATCTAAAATTGTAAAATTGTATTACATCTTTTGCATGCCATAATAATAAAAGGATAGCATTCAAAAGATGTAACTGCAAAATTTGTAAGCTATATTGTGATAAATCAATATGTAAAAGCAAACGATCAAAAAATCGCGTTGTATCTATCGTTTAAAAATGGATATGATCGCGATATGGATATGTTCACAGAAATATAGTAATTGCGTGGATATCTATAAATCAAAATAGATATAGCATCGAAGTAAAACTAGACAAGGTGCTGTAAAAATTAAAATTATAACATTTCTAATATTTAATTAAGCGATCAAACGTATCTTGAAATTTTATTCTATTTTAATTTAACTCTAATGAGTTTTGTATTATTCTCGGTGCTACTTAATATTCTTTAAATTCAATGTAAAATATATTGCAAAACTTTTTAACGAATTAATATTTTAACAAAAATATTTTCTAATGCACCGAACGTCAGCCTTTGGCCCGGTAGTGCGTACGTTTTATTATGTAAAAAACATAAACGTTCGCAATACCGACTTCCGGATCTCACCACATGGAGGTAGCTGCGTATGGAGATCCATATATAAATTTATCAAAATCCAAGAGTATTATTAATATAGAATAAAATCGATTAAATATATGAATAAATATGTATATGTATATAACCGTGTAATAACCTGTAAATAAGATCTTGTTATTAAATGCGACAAATGCTACATATACGGCAGTCTAATATGATTTAAAATGAGATGAATAATCCTTAAATGATTAGCAAATGAAGCTTATAAAATATATAGACTTACGTGTGCGTAGAGGACGATTGCGTTTCCAATATTATTTCTGCCGTCGCACGTAGTTGTCTTCTTATAGTTCGTAAATTGTCAAAGTCAAGATAAGGATCGTTTATGTTTATATCACGCAAGGCCATTACCCACAGACTAAAATTTTTAAGTAATGAAATATTTAATCGGATTTATTTTAAGTTTCTCGCGCGTTCCCGTATTTTTAATGTTTAAACGAATGTACTATTGTTTAAATATTATTATATTATACCCGTGTATAATAGTGAATGTTTAAATAATTATTAAATAAGCGAACGTGTTAATTTTTAAGTCCTCACGATTAGATTTAAAGAGTCTCGATGTTCACGCGTCGAAGTACAAAGTTAAACTGAACCGGTTATTGTCAAAGTTGGTGAAAAACCGTATATAATAAAATATATAACAATTTCAAAACAGATTTAATAATGAATATATTAAATAATAAAATAATTTTTTATATTGATCGACGTCCCTCGACGTCCATCGACGTCCCTCGACGTCCATCGACGTCCCTCGACGTCCATCGACGTCCCTCGACGTCCATCGACGTCCCTCGACGTACGTCGACGATACCTGAACGAAAAAGAGAAAAAGCAGAAAAGAAAATAGAAAGAAAATAAAAGAAAAGAAAGACGGAGACCCGCACAGAAGCCCGCACACATAGGCCCCTTCTATGGGTCCAACCCGAAATTTATAAATAATAATTGATAAAAGTAAATACATATAAATATGAATGGACTGTAAAGTTTTCTGTGCGTTTCAATTATAAATCAATAACATATCTATTAATCGGTAGTATATAGGATAGTACATGTATATAATCTCGAACCAAAATGAAATCCTTGACGTGGACTTTAAATCGCGCACGGACACTTACGCGAGTATTAGAAAAACGGTGACTCTAATATTCGCGATCCCGATTCGTTATATCTTTCCGCATCGGGAGAGACCTTCTTGCTTCTCAGCTCACTGGAAGCGTTTAAAGCCCCGCTGACGGAAAGCTCCACCGTCCGGAAACACCGTCAGCTTAGGGTATAACGGGGATTTATTAAGCACGACTGTTCGTGCGTTCCGAGTTTCGAACAAAAATATAAAGAAAAAAAATAAAGAAAAAAAAAAGAAAAAAAAACCCCGATAAAACTAAATCGCGTCCGCGGGAACGCGAAAGAAACAATGACTCTACTCTACAATTCGCTTTTTCGGCATAAAAAGCAATCAAACGAAATTTAATCGCGCCCGCGAACACCCACGCCTGTGCCAGCCGACACGCGCGCGAGTGTTCTCCCTATCCTACCCGTATCGCGTAAAAATCGATCATGTTTCTTCGTTAACCCCCCCAACAACCCTCCAATCACCCCTGAAAAATCTCGACAAACCCCCAAAAACCCCCCAAAATTCCCTCGACGTCCATCGATGTCCCAAGATGATCCCTCGGCGTCCCTCGATGATCCCTCGACGATACCTAAAAAGAAAAAGAGAAAGAGCAGAAAACAGAAAAGAAAGAAAATAAAAGAAAAGAAAGAAAATAAAAGAAAAGAAAGAAAATAAAAGAAAAGGAAGATGGAGACCCGCATAAAAGCCCTCACCCATAGGCCGGCCCCTCCTATGGGTCCAACCCGAGACATATAAATAATAATTAATACAAGTAAATACATAGAAATAAGAATGACAGAACATTAATACATAATACATGACGATATATCAATAATAATTAATAATAATATCTATAATAAATCTAAAAAATATAATATCTAAAATACATGACAATTACAAAATACAGTACAATAAATGGACAAAATAGTAGTACCACAATCGAGCTCGATTTTTTCTTATTGAAAAAAAAAAAGACCCACCATAGATCCTTACGCGATACTGAGAGAGAAACCCGCCTAAAGGCCCTCACCTATTATTACAGATGTAATAATGAATATATTAAATAATAAAATAATTTTTTATCTTCATCGATGTCCCTCGACCTCCTTCGACGTCCCTCGATGATCCATCGACGATACCTGAAAGAAATAGAGAAAGAGCAGAAAAGAGAATAGAAAGAAAATAAAAGAAAAGAAAGACGGAGACCCGCACAGAAGCCCGCACCCATAGGCCCTTCCTATGGGTCCCACCCAAAACTTATAAATAATAATTAATTAAAGTAAATACATATAAATAGGAATGACAGTAAATTTTCTGTGCGTTTCAATTATAAATCAATAGCACAGAGAGATACCATAGAGCTTTACACGATGCTCAGAAAGCAACCCGCCAAAAGGCCCACACCCATAGGCCCCTCCTATGGGTCCCACCCGAGATTTATAAATAATAATTGATAAAAGTAAATACATATAAATATGAATGGACAGTAAAGTTTTCTGTGCGTTTCAATTATAAATCAATAGCATATCTATTAATGGATAGTATATACGATAGTACATGTATATAATCGTTACAACGTCGCTAAGAATGTCATTATAAATTAAAATTTAATTAAATTTATATAATTTATAAATTTTAAATAAATTTTGATTGAATGCAAATGCAGCCATTAGCTCGACAGTACTTGCGTTATTTACAATTATCATATATCGCAAGTAATATCGATTACCAGGTCTCACCACGTGGAGGTTGCTGCATCTGGAGACCCGCTGGCTAACGCTGACTCTACTTTAAAATCCGCGTTCGCGAGTTAATCTGATCGAAGTTTCGAGCAAACAAAACAAAGTCCACGGTGGGACTTTTAATCGCGTTCGCGAGCTCGCGTAAGTGCTAGGAAAACGGATGACTCTAGGGGTTGAAATTCGAAATGACATGAACTATCGACTAATACGGATCCCTACGCTAAACGATTCACAGGACCCTAGTCAATAGCTATGTACAACACTACTAGGTTGCCCCGGTCGTGTATCCGAATCTCGAACCAAAATGAAGTCCTTGACGTGGACTTTAAATCGCGAACGGACACTTACGCGAGTATTAGAAAAACGGTGACTCTACTCTAATATCCGCGATCCCGATTCGTTATATCTTTCCGCATCGGGAGAGACCTTCTGGCTTCTCAGCTCACTGGAAGCGTTTAAAGCCCCGCTGACGGAAAGCTCCACCGTCCGGAAACACCGTCAGCTTAGGATATAACGGGGATTTATTAAGCACGACTGTTCGTGCGTTCCGAGTTTCGAACGAAAATATAAAGAAAAAAAAAAAAAAAAAAACCTCGATAAAACTAAATCGCGTCCGCGGGCACGCGAAAGAAACAATGACTCTACTCTACAATTCGCGTTTTCGGCATAAAAAGCAATCAAACGAAATTTAATCGCGCCCGCGAACACCCACGACTGTGCCAGCCGACACGCGCGCGAGTGTTCTCCCTATCCTACCCGTATCGCGTAAAAATCCATGATGTTCCTTCGATAACCCCCCAATAACACCCCAATCACCCCTCAAAATCTCGACAAACCCCCAAAAACCCCCAAAAATCCCTCGACGTCCCTCGGCGTCCCACGATGATCCCTCGGCGTCCCTCGACGTTCCCTCGACGAAACCTAAAAAGAAAAAGAGAAAGAGCAGAAAACAGAAAAGAAAGAAAAGAAAAGAAAGATGGTAAGAAAGAAGGAGACCCGCATAAAAGCCCTCACCCATAGGCCGGTCCCTCCTATGGGTCCCTCCAGAGACATATAAATAATAATTAATACAATTAAATACATAGAAATAAGAATGCTAGAACATTAATACATAATACATGACGATATATGAATAATAATTAATAATAATATCTATAATAAATCTAAAAAATATAATATCTAAAATTACATGACAATGACAAAGTACAGTACGAGATGGACAAAATCGTAGTACCAAAATCGAGCTCGATTTTTTCTTATTGAAATGAAAAGACCCACCATAGAGCCTTACGCAATACTGAGAGAGAAACCCGCCAAAAGGCCCTCACCCATAGGTCCTCTCCTATGGGTCCCACCCGAGACTTATAAATAATAATTAATAAAAGTGAATACATATAAATAGGAATGACAGTAAAGTTTTCGATGCGTTTCAATTATAAATCAATAGCAAAGAGAACCACCATAGAGCTTTACGTGATGCTCAGAGAGCAGCCCGCCAAAAGGCCCTCACCCATAGGCCCCTCCTATGGGTCCCACCCGAGATTTATAAATAATAATTGATAAAAGTAAATACATATAAATAGGAATGACAGTAAATTTTTCTATGCGTTACAATTATAAATCAATAGCATATTTATTAATCGATAGTATATACGATAATACATCTATATAATCGTTACAACGTTGCTAAGAATGTCATACTGTTTAAATATTAATAAATTATATTTCATGTATATCGTATATTGTTTAAATGTTAGTAATTTATATTAAATTCAATTTATTTTTATTATATTTATAATATTTATATTATTATTTAATATATTCATATAATGAATATATTAAATAATAAAACAATTTTTGATTAATGAGATATGAACAATATGGAAAAATTTAATTAAATTTATTAAATTTATAAATTTTAAATAAATTTTGATTGCATTTAAATGCAGCCATTAGCTCGACAGTACTTGCGTTATTTACAATTAAATCATATATCGCAAGTAATATCGATTACCAGGTCTCACCACATGGAGGTTGCTGCATAAGGAGACCCACGGGCTAAAGACTCTACTGTTAATATCAATTATTTTGGAATTATATAAAATCAATTATATATAACATCATTATTATAACATATTCATTAATAATTATTATAATTTGGAAAAAGAAAGAAAGAAACAATCGCGAAACGAATCACAAATTTTTTTCTAATCAATCGCGATTAGACGAAAATTTATGAAACCGTTTGATATCGACCTACATACCCGGTAAAGAATAGAGCCCTTCGTATGGAATTCTATTCCCTTTAAACTAACGTGGACACACCGCGCATAATGTACATTAAATTAAAAATACAACGAAACGCTTAACATACGCATGCAATACATCTATAATACACATTATATATAATAAGCCTACAATATATACATATATATTACGCCTTTAATATATATAATACTCTTATATTACACTTTATATATAACACTCATATACACACCATATATATAACACTCTTATAATACACCTTATATATAACACGCTTATAATATATATATATATAATACGCCTATAATATATATAATGCGCCTATAATACACCTTATATATAAAATTATGCATTACATTTAATATTATTTCATAACAAAAATATCTTATTATCCATCAAACGACAAAAATAATATAATGTTTGGTCGCATTATATATATTATCTTATCATATAATTATTAACATATAATTATATACTTCGTATGTGGCTACTTGTGAACATAAAACATCTAAACAATTTCATGATTATTAAACAGGAATCAATCGAAATAATGTGTGAATTTCTTATAATAAATATGCAATCATCTGTGAACATAAAACACGTAGACCATTTCATGATTATTAAACAAGAAGCAATCGAAACAATTAGTAAATTTTATATAATGAACGAACAACCTATGGACATAAGAAATTTATATAATGTTATTACTTTCGGGAAATAAAAAATATATTAAAATACGAGTTATTTTATACCTGTGCACTCACAGAAACACATGCACATGCACCCACTCTCACGAACGAAAAGAACAACCAACGAAGTCTTAAATCAGATCTTGCCGAATTAGATGATATTTCGTAAAACAGAAATCAACTCTGTCTGGATCGATTACAAATTTTGTTAAATATTTAAAATGAATAAAAATAAATGATTGCAAACGATTCATCCTCAGATTGTTTTTTTATTTTCCATAAGTCCAATTCTTCATTCGAGTCCATAATAATTAGGATTTGAAAAACCTGAAACACAAATCTATTTTACATAAGGTATTCATAATATTTAACGATATATTTAAATGTCATATACTATGACGGTATGACGAATCTTGAAATATTACTTCCAACTCGGAAGGTTTAATAGGATGCCTTTCTGTAACAGAAAACTATATAAAAACGCATGTGTGTAAAGACAAAATTATATCTACAATCCATGGCTAAACATTTTCATAATTTTGATAATTTAATAAATTAAAAATTTTATATGCATATATTTAACCATAGATTGTAATGCTGAAATAAAAGGAAAGAAAAATCAGCATTGATTATGTAGAATTTTCGATGCATTAGAAAAAAATGTTCTACATCCAAATAAATATATAATATATATATGCAATTAATTAAGACAATTACAGATACATGTTATAAACTATTCAAGATAAGTTATAAAAAAAAGAAAAAGAATTGTGAATATCTCACAATATTTAAGAATTAAACCGCGTTAAAAAAAAAAAAGAAACAAGAAAAATAGCAAACATATACTGCACCTTGTTTCGTATTACAAAATGCATACGCAATTTTGTATACTGCCATAAACATATCCATATCGAGATCAAATCTATATATAATCGATAAAATACATATATCCTATATTATTACGTTTATACAAACGCGAAATATGCAGTTACATCAAGTGTCTCATGTACACATTACATCGTTTACATGCAAGACACTTTTTATCTATTAAATTATAAAAAATATATTAATACGATTTCACAATTTTAGAACCATGTATTTTGTATATGTATATGAAATAGAAAAATATTACTCATATTTGAAAAAAAAAAGATTTATTTAAATAAAGAATATATTCTTGCATATTAATGCTTATGAATTTATTTTTCGTCGCCACTGCTTGTTTTAACGCAGATCCTGACTTCCCTATAATTACATCAAGTCTTATAGATTTTTAATCAGAATAATTAGAATCCGTATAATAAGATGATGATGATTACGATATATGGAGTTATTTTACAACTCGTTATTATCGATTTTATAGAATTATTACATTGTAGTAATCATAGAAAAAATTTAATATTATTCTGATATAAAAATCTACACGCTTGAGTATCCCAGGTGCATTCCTGAATGCAGGGCCTGTCCCTATTCTAAACTATTTCCCCACTCCTGAGTGGGACAGCCTTTTCGTTCGTTTCATTTATATGCCAAGACTTATGCATTTTTATTCCACAAAATAATTATATTCATTTAATATATTATGCAATAAAAATATACATTTTTATGTATCTACAAAGTCTTTCATTTGACAATCACGTTTAAATAATGTGGAATAAAAATGTATAACCTTGACATATATTGTGCACTCCTGAGTGCAAGGCTGTTCATTTTCAATATCATATCGCTCGCACAGTAAGATTTATACATTTCTACTCAGAAAGATACAAAATTTTCTTTTCATTCATTTGCACTCTACTTAATTATAAATATACGTATTGTATTAGGAAAAGAGTATGAATTATTCTTGATTTATTTATTAGATTAATTACGTTTCTTTGAAAGAAAAATTATGAGAGTAGAAAATTTAAATATTTATTAATTATATACTTTCATTTATTATATTTCATTAAATATATACGAGTGCATTTTGTATTATGTATTTTTTTATCTTTCTGAACGAGAAATGTATATACTTACTGTAATATTTTCATCTGCATTCCTGAATGCTGGCATGTACTTACTGTGAACCTATCATATGCACTCCTGAGTGCAGGCAAGCCATTTCAATCGTTTCGTTTATATATCAAGACTTATCCATTTTTTAATCCAAAAATAAAAATACTTCCTCTTTCTCTTCCTCTCTCCCTCTCTCTCTCTCTCTCTCTCTCTCTCTCTCATATATATACTTATTAATTATCTCATTTTATATTCATTTGTTGATACATTTTGGAATAAAAATGGATATCCTTGACATATTTTAATATGCACTCCTGAGTGCTGGCTGCCATTCATTTCGTTTTATTCATCTAGCAAGACTTACACATTTCTTATCAGAATGATTCTAAATGTCTTTCGATTTAATTGCACTGTTTAAATATAATTAAATTATATTGCGAAATATTTAAATATTTGTTCATTAAGTATCTTCATCAGTGCTTTCGTTCATTTATTTACCTTTGATCATTCTGAATGAGAAATGTGTATCCTTACTATGATATATTCATCTGCATTCCTGAATGCAGGTATATTATCCTTTCTCGTTGTCAATCATCAAGTCTTGTAGATTTTTAATCAGAATAATCAGAATAATTAGAATAAGCAAAATAATTAGAATAAGAGGAATAATCAGAATAATGAAAGTCTGATTACGAAAGGATGATGATGATGATGATGATGATGATAATGATAATGTAAAATCAGGAGATTTTACATTATTTACCGCATATGGGCCATTGGGCGACCCGCGGTAATACTGTATTGACATGTAGTATGAAGTATGTATATATCTCGTATATATACATACACATTATGCAGTTATGAAAATAAAAGGGGGGGAAAAAACATATCTGATTATTCTGAATTAAAAATCAACATGCTTGGGTAATCCATATGCACTCCTGAGTGCAAATGCTGCTGCAGGCCACGGACGTCCACACAATAATTAACGAGCGTGACTCTAGTTTTAATATAAAAATCTAAGAAATGACTCTACTTTATTTACTTTAAAACTTTAAAATGCAAGGACTCGATTTTAATTTAAAATTTAAAGGGTGGGCGATTCGACTTTAATTTAAAAGGGTGGGCGACTCGACTTTAATTTAAAAGGGTGGGCGACTCGACTTTAATTTAAAAGGGTGGGCGACTCGACTTTAAATAAAAGAAAAATAAATCAAATGCAAGGGGGACAAAAAGGCAATATTTTAAAATGAAAAATTGACTCTACTTTTTAAAATAAAAAACTCAATGACTCTACTTTAATTTAAGAAAAAAAAAATTGCAAAGACTCTATTAATTAATAATGACATTGAAAAAGCTTGACTCGAATTAGCAAAAAGACCGTACGCGAGTGTGGAACACCGTAGGCAAGGAGATGGAATGGTCCATCATCTCCAGTCATCAGGAACAAACTACTACTACTACTACTACGAGCATAAGTGTCAACGTGGTAAAAGGGGTAAATGGGATTTTGATAAGACCACGAGCCATTAACGAAGGGTTCGGATAAGCCGACCACCTTCGAAAAATGACTCGTAGTCGATAGTTGCCCTCTTGAGCCACAGTTTGTGGGGGCCTCTTCGGCACATGGCCTCTTCTTGCTTCGTGCCCTAATTACTGCATTGGAGCATTCCCTACGTGCGACGCATGATAAGTTTACGCGTCAAAAAACGCCCTACCGTTCGAAGCAACGCACCCACAAAAATTGACATGCCTCAGTGGTTTCTACTATAAGAATGAAATCGTCCCTAATTTAAAGCCGACCTATCCCGAACTATCCCGACCTAATCCCGATCTGATATCTCACATTACGCAACAAGGCTCAAACCGCTCGTGTTAACGCGCGCATTTTTTAACGAGACGCTATAGACGCGAGCTGAAAAGAGTTGGGAAGTAAACAACACTGGTTAGCTGGTTGTTTTTTTTTTGTTCTTTATTTAGCTTAACCTAACGAGCGGTAAGTGCTTGCGACGTAATGTATCGATTTCTTCTAAATAGTTAAACCACTGAGGCATGGCAAAATTCGCGAATGCATCACCCCAAACGGCACTGACGAATCCCAACGCGTATCCTTAACTGCGTTTCCTATTCTACCTGGGTGCGTCTCGATTTTCTAATGATCTTTATTTATTTATTAATATTTGACCAATATACCGTTAAGCTATCCTAGCCTGTGGACAATCAGTGGACTCAAAGAATCCACCGACCGTGCACATTTACACAGGCACATTTAATCGATTGCTCCAGCAGACATAATATTCATTCTAATTCGATGAACTATTACAAACTAAGATTAACTGCTTGCATGTAAAATATGAAAAATGTTTCGGTAAATAGTTAAGAAAAAGAATATATATATATACATATATTATATTATATTATATATATAGATTCGTAAATATTTAAAGAATCGCGAAATGCAAGCGTAATTTATAACTAAGTATAGAACAAGTTCGAAATACTTTGCCAAGTTCAAAAGATATGGGATGCAATCTAATGTTCTTAATGGGTGCAAAGTTTTTTCGAACTATTTTATACTGATGCATCGCGCGAAGCTTCAGCAAAATATCTTTAAAAAAAAAAAAAAAAAAAAAAAAAAGAAAAAGAATAAGAGATCATTCAGATGAACTGAAGGATCGTAAATATTTGCTGAAACTTCGCGAATCCCCGTAGACGGGACTTCCCACTCCTGAGTGAGAATCGGATCCAACGTCTTCCGGTCGCTACCTACTTATATTAGTTTTCACATTCACTCAGAAAAGGTATGCTACCTGCCTGCCTATCACCTATATTTAAAAAGTGCAAAGCATTCACACCAACACACACACTCCACGGTTCTCTCACATACCACCGGGGTGCAAAGGCCTACACTAGAGAGCATGCCCCGGGGCACCTCCGTCACCCCAGTTCAACCGCGTATTTTTCTAATATATTATGAGTACGTACCAATTGCTGTAATCGGCTGCCAAGGCTAATGATTATTGCATATATGACTAAAGCAAAAATACTAGTACATACTAGTATACACATGGATACTAGTAATACGTACGAGTATTTATTATTTTCCACATAACAATGTGGTAACTCTATGCAAAACGATATTTAATATAATAAGATATTTATATTTATTTATTATTATTTAAAAAGTTATCGCGAAACGATGTACAATGCACCACCTAAAACGCACATACAGGTGCAAGGTACATCGTTGCAATCACTAGCACAATGACAGCCGCCAAAAGGAAATCTAAAACTTTTATATAACTAACCCATGCTAAAGTTTCTCACCCATACGAGTAACACCTGGGTTAACGCATGGATGAGAACGCAGAAGCACAGGGGGGGGGAGAAACAAGTATTAGTATGATTAGAGCTGAAAATCATGATCTAAAAAAATGATTAACTTATAAACTAGGCCTAAGCGGGCTATGACTCTACGTGAAAATTATTTATTGAAATATTTAATTTATTGAAAAATTTACTTTATTGAAAAATTTACTTTATTGAAAAATTTACTTTATTGAAAAATTTACTTTACTGAAAAATTTACTTTATTGAAAAATTTACTTTATTGAAAACTTTAATTTTTATTAAAAAATAACCTCGGACGATTCCTTTCATTAAATGGCTGTTCTAATGAAAGAACGGGGATTATGATCCGCTATTTAACTGACAGAATCTATCCGTCGCGGAATGGTCTTCTTGCTCATTTATTGTTATATCAATATATCAAAATATCGAAGCAAATCGCGATTAAATATACTAAGTACGAAGCAATGCATTTAACGTAAATCACGTTGTAATGCTTTATTTGGGCGAAATCGGGTAAATTAATCCCCGATTTCATTACTAATATCGCGAGCAAAGACGGGAAAAAAGTGCTAATTAACAGAACTGTTAATTAAACGATTTTGAGACAAGAAGACCCTAGCCTGACATAAATATATACATATATACAAATAAAAAATTGGCAATAAAATAGTTAACTACACATGTAGGGAACCACTCGTGATTAAGATCAAAAGATTTTAATCACGGACACTTATGCTCGTTACGAACGTAAGACATCTACGAATAAAACAAGTGACCCGTGTCGATATGGACCTTTCGTCCTCGGCATGATGGGCACCGGAGGAACTTAAAATTTGTCACTTACTACTTAAGAAGTTCTGCGATGGCTCCAAAACACTCGTCCCCCTCGACGTAGGTAGAACGACGTCGTGAAGTTGGTTGAAATTGTGTACGTTCTGTAATTAAAGTCGTACATAAAAAGATTAATTATATGTTCCGTATAGAAAGGATATCTTTGATGATTGTGAAAATGATCAAAAAATATTTTATTTCGCTAATGAATGAGAAGTAATGATTAGAATAAAGAAATTATACTTACGCGTAATGGTATCCAGACGAAGCTTTACGTTCGTCGTTAAAGATGCAGCGGATGAATGTCTTAAATTCACACTTTCGACCATTACAATATTTTTATCGCGAACGCAATCCTCTTCCACCGTATTGGCCGAAAGTGTGTTAATGATTCTAACAACGCGGCGAACGAATAGTTTTAACAAGAATATGACATTAATTCTTGTTTTTTGTTTTACTAACGCGACCGAGAAATTCTTATCGGCGAACAACACTGACTCTAATTCGCGATTTTATTTTATTTTATCTGTTTTTTAAAGCAACTCGTTCGGTTGCAAAATAATCAAATTACATTTCGCACAAGCACTGACTCTAAGATCGCATTGCGCGCGATCAACAACTGAAGACCTGTTGAAAAAAATATTGTTAAAACAAGCTGTGGCTTTTGCTTTTACAATTTCTGTCAAATTAAATATTATTTATATCGATTAGAAAATATTAAATATCATATATCATATTATTCAAACTACATGATCTAAAATTGTAAAATTGTATTACATCTTTTGCATGCCATAATAATAAAAGGATAGCATTCAAAAGATGTAACTGCAAAATTTGTAAGCTATATAGTAATAAATCAATATGTAAAAGCAAACGATCAAAAAATCGCGTTGAATCTATCGTTTAAAAATGGATATGATCGCGATATGGATATGTTCACGGAAATATAGTAATTGCGTGGATACCTATAAATCGGAATAGATATAGCATCGATGTAAAACTAGACGAGGTGCTGTAAAAATTAAAATTATAACATCTGTAATATTAAATTAAGCGATTAAAGGTATCTTGAAATTTTATTCTATTTTAATTTAGCTCTAATCAAATTTTTATTATTCTCGGTTCTTCTCAATATTCTTTAAATCCAATGTAAAATATGTTGCAAAAAATTTTTACGAATTAAAATTTTAACAAAAATATTTTCTAATGCACCGAACGTCAGCCTTTGGCCCGGTAGTGCGTACGTTTTATTATGTCAAAAAAACATAAACGTTCGCATTACCGACTTCCGGATCTCACCACATGGAAGTAGCTGCGTATGGAGATCCATTTATAAATTTATCAAAATCCAAGAGTTATTATTAATATAGAATAAAATTGATTAAATTTATAAATAAATACGTATATGTATTTAACCGTGTATATAAACTGTAAATAAGATCTTGTTATTAAATGCGACAAATGCTACATATACGGCAGTCTAATATGATTTAAAATGAGATAAATAATCCTTAAATGATTAACAAATGAAGCTTATAGAATATATAGACTTACGTGTGCGTAGAGGACGATTGCGTTTCCAATATTATTTCTGCCGTCGCACGTAGTTGTCTTCTTATAGTTCGTAAATTGTCAAAGTCAAGAAAAGGATCGTTTATGTTTTTGATGTGCAAGGCCGAATTACTCCCACGAAAAAATTTTAAAGTATTGAAATATTTAAACGATATTATTTTAAATTTCTCGCGCGTTCCCGTATATATAATGTTTAAACGAATGTACTATTGTTTAAATATTATTATATTATACCCGTGTACAATAGTGATTGTTTAAATAATTATTAAATAACCGAACGTGTTAATTTTTAAGTCCTCGCGATTAAATTTAAAGAATCTCGATGTTTACGCGTCGAAGTGCAAAGTGAAACTGACTCGGTTATTGTCAAAGTCAAAAAAAGAAACGTTTATGTTTTTGATGTGCAAGGCCAATTACTCCCCCGAAAAAATTTTAAAGTATCGAAATATTTAAACGATATTATATTAAGTTTTTCGCGAGTTCCCGTATATATAATGTTTAAACGAATGTACTATTGTTTAAATATTATTATATTATACCCGTGTACAATAGTGATTGTTTAAATAATTATTAAATAACGAACGTGTTAATTTTTAAGTCCTCGCGATTAAATTTAAAGAGTCTCGATGTTTACGCGTCGAAGTGCAAAGTGAAACTGACTCGGTTATTGTCAAAGTCAAGAAAAGAAACGTTTATGTTTTTGATGTGCAAGGCCAATTACTCCCCCGAAAAAATTTTAAAGTATCGAAATATTAAAACGATATTATATTAAATTTTTCGCGAGTTCCCGTATATTTAATGTTTAAACGAATGTACTATTGTTTAAATATTATTATATTATACCCGTGTACAATAGTGATTGTTTAAATAATTATTAAAAAACCGAACGTGTTAATTTTTAAGTCCTCGCGATTAAATTGAAAGAGTCTCGATGTTTACGCGTCGAAGTGCAAAGTGAAACTGACTCGGTTATTGTCAAAATCAAGAAAAGAAACGTTTATGTTTTTGATGTGCAAGGCCTATTACTCCCAAGAAAAAATTTTATGGTATCGGAATATTTAAACGATATTATATTAAGTTTCTCGCGCGTTCCCGTATTTTTAATGTTTGAACGAATGTACTATTGTTTAAATATTATTATATTATACCCGTGTATAATAGTAAATGTTTAAATAATTATAAAATAACCGAACGTGTTAATTTTTAAGTCCTCGCAATTAGATTTGAAGATTCTTGATGTTCACGCGTCGAAGTACTAAGTTAAACTGAACCGGTTATTGTCAAAGTTGAAAAACCGTATATAATATAATATATAACAATTTCAAAACAGATTTAATAATGAATATATTAAATAATAAAATAATTTTTTATTTTGATCGACGTCCCTCGACGTCCATCGACGTCCCTCGACGTCCGTCGACGATACCTGAACGAAAAAGAGAAAAAGCAGAAAAGAGAATAGAAAGAAAATAAAAGAAAAGATTGAATATAGAATATAGAATTAGAATATAGAATATTGAATATAGAATTATAGAAACATATAACTATGGGTGTGGGCCTTTTGGCGGGTTGCTTTCTGAGCATCGTGTAAAGCTCTATGGTAGCTCTCTATGCTATTGATTTATAATTGAAACGCACAGAAAAATTTACTGTCATTCCTATTTATATGTATTTACTTTAATTAATTATTATTTATAATTTTTTGTGGGACCCATAGGAAGGGCCTATGGGTGCGGGCTTCTGTGCGGGTCTCCGTCTTTCTTTTCTTTTATTTTCTTTCTATTCTCTTTTCTGCTCTTTCTCTTTTTCTTTCAGGTATCGTCGAGGGATCATCGAGGGACGTCGAAGGAGGTCGAGGGACATCGATGAAGATAAAAAATTATTTTATTATTTAATATATTCATTATTACATCTGTAATAATGGGTGAGGGCCTTTAGGCGGGTTTCTCTCTCAGTATCGCGTAAGGATCTATGGTGGGTCTTTTTTTTTTTCAATAAGAAAAAATCGAGCTCGATTGTGGTACTACTATTTTGTCCATTTATTGTACTGTATTTTGTAATTGTCATGTATTTTAGATATTATATTTTTTAGATTTATTATAGATATTATTATTAATTATTATTGATATATCGTCATGTATTATGTATTAATGTTCTGTCATTCTTATTTCTATGTATTTACTTGTATTAATTATTATTTTTATGTCTCGGGTGGGACCCATAGGAGGGGCCGGCCTATGGGTGAGGGCTTTTATGCGGGTCTCCATCTTCCTTTTCTTTTATTTTCTTTCTTTTCTTTTATTTTCTTTCTTTTCTGTTTTCTGCTCTTTCTCTTTTTCTTTTTAGGTATCGTCGAGGGATCATCGAGGGACGCCGAGGGATCATCTTGGGACATCGATGGACGTCGAGGGATTTTTGGGGGGTTTTTGGGGGTTTGTCGAGATTTTTCAGGGGTGATTGGAGGGTTGTTGGGGGGGCTAACGAAGAAACATGATCGATTTTTACGCGATACGGGTAGGATTGGGAGAACACTCGCGCGCGTGTCGGCTGGCATAGGCGTGGGTGTTCGCGGGCGCGTTAAAATTTCGTTTGATTGCTTTTTATGCCGAAAACGCGAATTGTAGAGTAGAGTCATTGTTTCTTTCGCGTGCCCGCGGACGCGATTTAGTTTTATCGAGGTTTTTTTTTTTTTTTGTTTTTATTTTCGTTCAAACTCGGAACGCACGAACAGTCGTGCTTAATAAATCCCCGTTATATCCCAAGCTGACGGTGTTTCCGGACGGTGGAGCTTTCCGTCAGCGGGGCTTTAAACGCTTCCAGTGAGCTGAGAAGCCAGAAGGTCTCTCCCGATGCGGAAACATATAACGAATCGGGATCGCGGATATTAGAGTAGAGTCACCGTTTTTCTAATACTCGCGTAAGTGTCCGTTCGCGATTTAAAGTCCACGTCAAGGACTTCATTTTGGTTCGAGATTCGGATACACGACCGGGGCAACCTAGTAGTGTTGTACATAGCTATTGACTAGGGTCCTGTGAATCGTTTAGCGTAGGGATCCGTATTAGTCGATAGTTCATGTCATTTCGAATTTCAACCCCTAGAGTCATCCGTTTTCCTAGCACTTACGCGAGCTCGCGAACGCGATTAAAAGTCCAACCGTGGACTTTGTTTTGTTTGCTCGAAACTTCGATCAGATTAACTCGCGAACGCGGATTTTAAAGTAGAGTCAGCGTTAGCCCGCGGGTCTCCAGATGCAGCAACCTCCACGTGGTGAGACCTGGTAATCGATATTACTTGCGATATATGATAATTGTAAATAACGCAAGTACTGTCGAGCTAATGGCTGCATTTGCATTCAATCAAAATTGATTATTTTCTATTTTTCCATATTGTTCATTTCTCATGTCTCAAAAATTGTATTAAATTATTTTAAATTTTGCAACGTTGTAACGATTATATACATGTACTATCGTATACACTACCGATTAATAGATATGTTATTGATTTATAATTGAAAAGCACAGAAAAACTTTATGGTTCATTAATTTTAATATATATTTACTTTTATCAATTATTATTTATAAATCTCTGGTGGGACCCATAGGAAGGGCCTATGGGTGCGGGCTTCTGTGCTGGTCTCCGTCTTTCTTTTCTTTTATTTCTTTCTATTCTCTTTTCTGCTCTTTATCTATTTCTTTCAGGTATCGTCGAGGGATCATCGAGGGACGTCGAAGGAGGTCGAGGGACATCGATGAAAATAAAAAATTATTTTATTATTTAATATATTCATTATTACATCTGTTTTGAAATTGTTATATATTATATTATATACGGTTTTTCACTAACTTTGACAATAACCGGGTCAGTTTAACTTTGCACTTCGACGCGTAAACATCGAGACTCTTTCAATTTAATCGCGAGGACTTAAAAATTAACACGTTCGGTTTTTTAATAATTATTTAAACAATCACTATTGTACACGGGTATAATATAATAATATTTAAACAATAGTACATTCGTTTAAACATTAAATATACGGGAACTCGCGAAAAACTTAATACAATATCGTTTAAATATTTCGATACTTTAAAATTTTTTCGGGGGAGTAATTGGCCTTGCACATCAATAACATAAACGTTTCTTTTTTTGACTTTGACAATAACCGAGTCAGTTTCACTTTGCACTTCGACCCGTAAACATCGAGACTCTTTAAATTTAATCGCGAGGACTTAAAAATTAACACGTTCGGTTATTTAATAATTATTTACACAATCACTATTGTACACGGGTATAATATAATAATATTTAAACAATAGTACATTCGTTTAAACATTAAATATACGGGAACTCGCGAAAAACTTAATATAATATCGTTTAAATATTTCGATACTTTAAAATTTTTTCGGGGGAGTAATTGGACTTGCACATCAAAAACATAAAAGTTTCTTTTTTTGACTTTGACAATAACCGAGTCAGTTTCACTTTGCACTTCGACCCGTAAACATCGAGATTCTTTAAATTTAATCGCGAGGACTTAAAAATTAACACGTTCGGTTATTTTATAATTACTTAAACAATCACTATTGTACACGGGTATAATATAATAATATTTAAACAATAGTACATTCGTTTAAACATTAAATATACGGGAACTCGCGAAAAACTTAATATAATATCGTTTAAATATTTCGATACTTTAACATTTTTTCGGGGGAGTAATTGGCCTTGCACATCAAAAACATAAACGTTTCTTTTCTTGATTTTGACAATAACCGAGTCAGTTTCACTTTGCACTTCGAAGCGTAAACATCGAGACTCTTTAAAATTAATCGCAAGGACTTAAAAATTAACACGTTCGGTTATTTAATAATTATTTAAACAATCACTATTGTACACGGGTATAATATAATAATATTTAAACAATAGTACATTCGTTTAAACATTAAATATACGGGAACTCGCGAAAAACTTAATATAATATCGTTTAAATATTTCGATACTTTAACATTTTTTCGGGGGAGTAATTGGCCTTGCACATCAAAAACATAAACGTTTCTTTTCTTGATTTTGACAATAACCGAGTCAGTTTCACTTTGCACTTCGAAGCGTAAACATCGAGACTCTTTAAAATTAATCGCAAGGACTTAAAAATTAACACGTTCGGTTATTTAATAATTATTTAAACAATCACTATTGTACACGGGTATAATATAATAATATTTAAACAATAGTACATTCGTTTAAACATTAAATATACGGGAACTCGCGAAAAACTTAATATAATATCGTTTAAATATTTCGATACTTTAACATTTTTTCGGGGGAGTAATTGGCCTTGCACATCAAAAACATAAACGTTTCTTTTCTTGATTTTGACAATAACCGAGTCAGTTTCACTTTGCACTTCGACGCGTGAACATCGAGACTCTTTAAATTTAATCGCGAGGACTTGAAAATTAACACGTTCGGTTTTTTAATAATAATTTAAACAATCACTATTGCACACGGGTATAATATAATAATATTTAAACAATAGTACATTCGTTTAAACATTAAATATACGGGAACTCGCGAAAAACTTAATATAATGTCGTTTAAATATTTCGATTCTTTAAAATTTTTTCGGGGGAGTAATTGGCCTTGCACATCAAAAACATAAACGTTTCTTTTTTTGACTTTGACAATAACCGAGTCAGTTTCACTTTGCACTTCGACGCGTAAACATCGAGATTCTTTAAATTTAATCGCGAGGACTTAAAATTTAACACGTTCGGTTATTTAATAATTATTTAAACAATCACTATTGCACACGGGTATAATATAATAATATTTAAACAATAGTACATTCGTTTAAACATTAAATATACGGGAACTCGCGAAAAACTTAATATAATGTCGTTTAAATATTTCGATTCTTTAAAATTTTTTCGGGGGAGTAATTGGCCTTGCACATCAAAAACATAAACGTTTCTTTTTTTGACTTTGACAATAACCGAGTCAGTTTCACTTTGCACTTCGACGCGTAAACATCGAGACTCTTTAAATTTAATCGCGAGGACTTAAAAATTAACACGTTCAGTTATTTAATAATTATTTAAACAATCACTATTGTACACGTGTATAATATAATAATAATTAAACAATAGTACATTCGTTTAAACATTAAATATACGGGAACTCGCGAAAAACTTAATATAATATCGTTTAAATATTTCGATACTTTAAAATTCTTTCGGGGGAGTAATTGGCTTTGCACATTAAAAACATAAACGTTTCTTTTTTTGACTTTGACAATAACCGAGTCAGTTTCACTTTGCACTTCGACGCGTGAACATCGAGACTCTTTAAATTTAATCGCGAGGAATTAAAAATTAACACGTTCGGTTTTTTAATAATAATTTAAACAATCACTATTGCACACGGGTATAATATAATAATATTTAAACAATAGTACATTCGTTTAAACATTAAATATACGGGAACTCGCGAAAAACTTAATATAATGTCGTTTAAATATTTCGATTCTTTAAAATTTTTTCGGGGGAGTAATTGGCCTTGCACATCAAAAACATAAACGTTTCTTTTTTTGACTTTGACAATAACCGAGTCAGTTTCACTTTGCACTTCGACGCGTAAACATCGAGATTCTTTAAATTTAATCGCGAGGACTTAAAATTTAACACGTTCGGTTATTTAATAATTATTTAAACAATCACTATTGTACACGGGTATAATATAATAATAATTAAACAATAGTACATTCGTTTAAACATTAAATATACGGGAACTCGCGAAAAACTTAATATAATATCGTTTAAATATTTCGATACTTTAAAATTTTTTCGGGGGAGTAATTGGCCTAGCACATCAAAAACATAAACGTTTCTTTTTTTGACTTTGACTATAACCGAGTCAGTTTCACTTTGCACTTCGACAGGTGAACATCGAGACTCTTTAAATTTAATCGCGAGGACTTAAAAATTAACACGTTCGGTTATTTAATAATTATTTAAACAATCACTATTGTACACGGGTATAATATAATAATAATTAAACAATAGTACATTCGTTTAAACATTAAATATACGGGAACTCGCGAAAAACTTAATATAATATCGTTTAAATATTTCGATACTTTAAAATTTTTTCGGGGGAGTAATTGGCTTTGCACATTAAAAACATAAACGTTTCTTTTTTTGACTTTGACTATAACCGAGTCAGTTTCACTTTGCACTTCGACGCGTGAACATCGAGACTCTTTAAATTTAATCGCGAGGACTTAAAAATTAACACGTTCGGTTTTTTAATAATAATTTAAACAATCACTATTGCACACGGGTATAATATAATAATAATTAAACAATAGTACATTCGTTTAAACATTAAATATACGGGAACTCGCGAAAAACTTAATATAATATCGTTTAAATATTTCGATACTTTAAAATTTTTTCGGGGGAGTAATTGGCTTTGCACATTAAAAACATAAACGTTTCTTTTTTTGACTTTGACTATAACCGAGTCAGTTTCACTTTGCACTTCGACGCGTGAACATCGAGACTCTTTAAATTTAATCGCGAGGACTTAAAAATTAACACGTTCGGTTTTTTAATAATAATTTAAACAATCACTATTGCACACGGGTATAATATAATAATATTTAAACAATAGTACATTCGTTTAAACATTAAATATTCGGGAACTCGAGAAAAACTTAATATAATGTCGTTTAAATATTTCGATTCTTTAAAATTTTTTCGGGGGAGTAATTGGCTTTGCACATTAAAAACATAAACGTTTCTTTTTTTGACTTTGACTATAACCGAGTCAGTTTCACTTTGCACTTCGACGCGTGAACATCGAGACTCTTTAAATTTAATCGCGAGGACTTAAAAATTAACACGTTCGGTTTTTTAATAATAATTTAAACAATCACTATTGCACACGGGTATAATATAATAATAATTAAACAATAGTACATTCGTTTAAACATTAAATATACGGGAACTCGCGAAAAACTTAATATAATATCGTTTAAATATTTCGATACTTTAAAATTTTTTCGGGGGAGTAATTGGCTTTGCACATTAAAAACATAAACGTTTCTTTTTTTGACTTTGACTATAACCGAGTCAGTTTCACTTTGCACTTCGACGCGTGAACATCGAGACTCTTTAAATTTAATCGCGAGGACTTAAAAATTAACACGTTCGGTTTTTTAATAATAATTTAAACAATCACTATTGCACACGGGTATAATATAATAATATTTAAACAATAGTACATTCGTTTAAACATTAAATATTCGGGAACTCGAGAAAAACTTAATATAATGTCGTTTAAATATTTCGATTCTTTAAAATTTTTTCGGGGGAGTAATTGGCCTTGCTCATCAAAAACATAAACGTTTCTTTTTTTGACTTTGACAATAACCGAGTCAGTTTCACTTTGCACTTCGACGCGTAAACATCGAGATTCTTTAAATTTAATGGCGAGGACTTAAAAATTAACACGTTCGGTTATTTAATAATTATTTAAACAATCACTATTGTACACGGGAATAATATAATAATATTTAAACAATAGTACATTCGTTTAAACATTAAATATACGGGAACTCGCGAAAAACTTAATATAATGTCGTTTAAATATTCCGATACTATAAAATTTTTTCGGGGGTGTAATTTGCCTTGCACATCAAAAACATAAACGGTTCTTTTCTTGACTTTGACAATAACCGAGTCAGTTTAACTTTGCACGTCGACGAGTAAGCATCGAGACTCTCTAAGTCTAAAGACGAGAACTTACATTTAATCCTCTCGTTATTAAATAATTATTTAAACAATCATTAATGTACTCGGGTACAATTAACTAATAATTAAACAATAGTACATTCGTTTAAATATTAAAACGACTAAAACTCGCGAGAAACTTAAAATAATTTTGATTAAATATTTCAATACTTTATAATTTTATCTCGGGGCTGTTGGCCTTTTATAATATATACATAAATTTCAACATGAACGGCTACTGGATCATTCTTCCATTGGATTCGGACGAGCGATCTTCGAAGTTCTCTCAGGATGTCTCTCTTGCACGCATCAACGAAGAGTAAAAAGTAAGTACATTTCTATATCATAGATATCTTGAATAATTTATAAAATTTCTCATTATAACAGCGATATTAATTAGAACGTTTGTATTTTTCTGTTACAGGACTTCATCGCAATTCGCGCGCGCAGCAATGGATTAATCGAGTCTTTGTATCGGTAAAATAAAAATATCGCCAATTAGAAGCCGTGTTTTGTACGTTCGCGTTTCGCGATTTAAAAGACAATTGTTTTTTTGCATCGACTGCGTGCAATGCAGTCGTTAGAGTCAGTGTTTGTTCGCAAAGTTTATTACTTTTTTAACGGTCGCACATACTGTATATATAAATAAGAAGGTAGAGTTTCGCGAAGTAGAGTCAGTGATCGTCCGTTTAAAGAATAACTATCGCGTAATAGAGTCAGTGCATCATCGAAGAGGATTGTCTCGACCAACTTCGATGTCGACCTACCTCATCTTCAACCACCTACGAATCGTCCACCCTCAATGTCGACCTAAATCGCGGACGAGTGTTTTGGAGCCATCGCAGAACTTCATAAGTAGTGAGTGAATTTTTAAAGTCTCTCCGATCGCTCAATCATGCCGAGGACGAATGGTCCGAATCGGCACGAGCGATACAGTTGTAATTAATTAACAGTGAAAGAGCATTTTGAGTAACAACGTAAAAAATCTCTTTGGAGATTTACTTGTGAACGGTTTTTTTTATTTTTTATTTTTTTGGTCCAATGTTCGTCGATTTTTAAGCGAGAGTACTTTTCTTGACTTTGACAATAACCGAGTCAATTTTACCTTGCACTTCGACCAATAAATATCGAGACTCTCTAAGTCTAGACGCGAGAACTTAAAAATTAACGCTTTCGGTGATCTATTAATTATTTAAACAATTATTAAGGTACACGGGTACAATTAACTAATAATTAAACGATAGTATATACGTTTTAACATTAAGACGACTAAAATTCACGAGAAACTTAAAATGATTTCGATTAAATATTTCAATACTTCAAAATTTTATTTCGCGGTAGTTGACCTTGTGTGATTTAAAAATAAACGGTTTTTCACTAACTTACACAATAACCGAGTCAGTTTAACTTTGCACGTCGACGAGTAAGCTTCGTGTCTCTCTAAATCTAAACGTGAGAACTTAAAAATTAACACTTTCGGTAATTTAATAATTATTTAAACAATCACTATTGTACACGGGTATAATATAATAATATTTAAACAATAGTACATTCGTTTAAACATTAAATATACGGGAACTCGCGAAAAATTTAATATAATATAGTTTAAATATTTCGATACTTTAAAATTTTTTCGGGGGAGTAATTGGCCTTGCACATCAAAAACATAAATGTTTCTTTTCTTGACTTTGACAATAACCGAGTCAGTTTCACTTTGCACTTCGACGCGTGAACATCGAGACTCTTTAAATTTAATCACGAGGACTTAAAAATTAACACGTTCGGTTATTTAATAATTATTTAAACAATCACTATTGTACACGGGTATAATATAATAATATTTAAACAATAGTACATTCGTTTAAACATTAAAAATACGGGAACGCGCGAGAAATTTAAAATAATATCGTTTAAATATTTCGATACTTTAAAATTTTGTCGTGGGAGTAATTCGGCCTTGCACATCAAAAACATAAACGATCCTTTTCTTGACTTTGACAATTTACGAACTATAAGAAGACAACTACGTGGGACAGCAGATATAATATTGGAAACGCAATCATCCCGTACGGACACGTAAGTCTATATATTTTATAAGCTTCATTTACTAATCACTTAAGGATTATTCATCTCATTTTAAATCATATTATAGTTCGGTATACGTAGCATTTGTTGCATTTAATAACAAGATCGCATTTACACGTTATATACACGGTTACATACATATACGTATTTATTTATAAATTTAATCAATTTTATTCTATATTAATAATAACTCTTGGATTTTGATAAATTTATAAATGGATCTCCATACGCAGCTACTTCCATGTGGTGAGATCCGGTAGTCGGTATTGCGAACGTTTATGTTTTTTTACATAATACAACGTACGCACTACCGGGCCAAAGGCTGACGTTCGGTGCATTAGAAAATATTTTTGATAAAATATTAATTCGTTAAAAATTTTTGCAATATATTTTACATTGAATTTAAAGAATATTAAGTAGCACCGAGAATAATACAAAATTCATTAGAGTTAAATTAAAATAGAATAAAATTTCAAGATACGTTTGATCGCTTAATTAAATATTAGAAATGTTATAATTTTAATTTTTACAGCACCTTGTCTAGTTTTACTTCGATGCTATATCTATTTTGATTTATAGATATCCACGCAATTACTATATTTCTGTGAACATATCCATATCGCGATCATATCCATTTTTAAACGATAGATACAACGCGATTTTTTGATCGTTTGCTTTTACATATTGATTTATCACAATATAACTTACAAATTTTGCAGTTACATCTTTTGAATGCTATCCTTTTATTATTATGGCATGCAAAAGATGTAATACAATTTTACAATTTTAGATCATGTAGTTTGAATAATATGATATATGATATTTAATATTTTCTAATCGATATAAATAATATTTAATTTGACAGAAATTGTAAAAGCAAAAGCCACAGCTTGTTTTAACAATATTTTTTTCAACAGGTCTTCAGTTGTTGATCGCGCGCAATGCGATCTTAGAGTCAGTGCTTGTGCGAAATGTAATTTGATTATTTTGCAACCGAACGAGTTGCTTTAAAAAACAGATAAAATAAAATAAAATCGCGAATTAGAGTCAGTGTTGTTCGCCGATAAGAATTTCTCGGTCGCGTTAGTAAAACAAAAAACAAGAATTAATGTCATATTCTTGTTAAAACCATTTGTTCGGCCCGCGTTTTTAGAATCATTAACACACTTTCGGCCAATACGGTGGAAGAGGATTGCGTTCGCGATAAAAATATTGTAATGGTCGAAAGTGTGAATTTAAGACATTCATCCGCTGCATCTTTAACGACGAACGTAAAGCTTCGTCTGGATACCATTACGCGTAAGTATAATTTCTTTATTCTAATCATTACTTCTCATTCATTAGCGAAATAAAATATTTTTTGATCATTTTCACAATCATCAAAGATATCCTTTCTATACGGAACATATAATTAATCTTTTTATGTACGACTTTAATTACAGAACGTACACAATTTCAACCAACTTCACGACGTCGTTCTACCTACGTCGAGGGGGACGAGTGTTTTGGAGCCATCGCAGAACTTCTTAAATAGTAAGTGACAAATTTTAAGTTCCTCCGGTGCCCATCATGCCGAGGATGAAAGGTCCGTATCGGCACGGGTTACTGGTTGTATTCGTAGATGTCTTTCGTTAGAAATGAGCATAAGTGTCCGTGATTAAGATCTTTTGATCTTAATCACGAGTGGTTCCCTATATGTGTAGTTAACTATTTTATTGCCAATTTTTTATTTGTATATATGTATATATTTATGTCAGGCTAGGGTCTTCTTGTCTCAAAATCGTTTAATTAACAGTGCTGTTAATTAGCACTTTTTTCCCGTCTTTGCTCGCGATATTAGTAATGAAATCGGGGATTAATTTACCCGATTTCGCCCAAATAAAGCATTACAACGTGATTTACGTTAAATGCATTGCTTCGTACTTAGTATATTTAATCGCGATTTGCTTCGATATTTTGATATATCGATATAACAATAAATGAGCAAGAAGACAAACCCATTCCGCGACGGATAGATTCTGTCAGTTAAATAGCGGATCATAATCCCCGTTCTTTCATTAGAACAGCCATTTAATGAAAGGAATCGTCCGAGGTTATTTTTTAATAAAAATTAAAGTTTTCAATAAAGTAAATTTTTCAATAAAGTAAATTTTTCAGTAAAGTAAATTTTTCAATAAAGTAAATTTTTCAATAAAGTAAATTTTTCAATAAAGTAAATTTTTCAATAAATTAAATATTTCAATAAATAATTTTCACGTAGAGTCATAGCCCGCTTAGGCCTAGTTTATAAGTTAATCATTTTTTTAGATCAGGATTTTCAGCTCTAATCATACTAATACCCGTTTCTCCCCCCCGTGCTTCTGCGTTCTCATCCATGCGTTAACCCAGGTGTTACTCGTATGGGTGAGAAACTTTAGCATGGGTTAGTTATATAAAAGTTTTAGATTTCCTTTTGGCGGCTGTCATTGTGCTAGTGATTGCAACGATGTACCTTGCACCTGTATGTGCGTTTTAGGTGGTGCATTGTACATCGTTTCGCGATAACTTTTTAAATAATAATAAATAAATATAAATATCTTATTATATTAAATATCGTTTTGCATAGAGTTACCACATTGTTATGTGGAAAATAATAAATACTCGTACGTATTACTAGTATCCATGTGTATACTAGTATGTACTAGTATTTTTGCTTTAGTCATATATGCAATAATCATTAGCCTTGGCAGCCGATTACAGCAATTGGTACGTACTCATAATATATTAGAAAAATACGCGGTTGAACTGGGGTGACGGAGGTGCCCCGGGGCATGCTCTCTAGTGTAGGCCTTTGCACCCCGGTGGTATGTGAGAGAACCGTGGAGTGTGTGTGTTGGTGTGAATGCTTTGCACTTTTTAAATATAGGTGATAGGCAGGCAGGTAGCATACCTTTTCTGAGTGAATGTGAAAACTAATATAAGTAGGTAGCGACCGGAAGACGTTGGATCCGATTCTCACTCAGGAGTGGGAAGTCCCGTCTACGGGGATTCGCGAAGTTTCAGCAAATATTTACGATCCTTCAGTTCATCTGAATGATCTCTTATTCTTTTTCTTTTTTTTTTTTTTTTTAAAGATATTTTGCTGAAGCTTCGCGCGATGCATCAGTATAAAATAGTTCGAAAAAACTTTGCATCCAATAAGAACATTAGATTGCATCCCATATCTTTTGAACTTGGCAAAGTATTTCGATCTTGTTCTATACTTAGTTATAAATTAACGCTTGCATTTCGCGATTCTTTAAATATTTACGAATCTATATATATAATATAATATAATATATGTATATATATATATATTCTTTTCTTAACTATTTACCGAAACATTTTTCATATTTTACATGCAAGCAGTTAATCTTAGTTTGTAATAGTTCATCGAATTAGAATGAATATTATGTCTGCTGGAGCAATCGATTAAATGTGCCTGTGTAAATGTGCACGGTCGGTGGATTCTTTGAGTCCACTGATTGTCCACAGGCTAGGATAGCTTAACGGTATATTGGTCAAATATTAATAAATAAATAAAGATCATTAGAAAATCGAGACGCACCCAGGTAGAATAGGAAACGCAGTTAAGGATACGCGTTGGGATTCGTCAGTGCCGTTTGGGGTGATGCATTCGCGAATTTTGCCATGCCTCAGTGGTTTAACTATTTAGAAGAAATCGATACATTACGTCGCAAGCACTTACCGCTCGTTAGGTTAAGCTAAATAAAGAACAAAAAAAAAACAACCAGCTAACCAGTGTTGTTTACTTCCCAACTCTTTTCAGCTCGCGTCTATAGCGTCTCGTTAAAAAATGCGCGCGTTAACACGAGCGGTTTGAGCCTTGTTGCGTAATGTGAGATATCAGATCGGGATTAGGTCGGGATAGTTCGGGATAGGTCGGCTTTAAATTAGGGACGATTTCATTCTTATAGTAGAAACCACTGAGGCATGTCAATTTTTGTGGGTGCGTTGCTTCGAACGGTAGGGCGTTTTTTGACGCGTAAACTTTTCATGCGTCGCACGTAGGGAATGCTCCAATGCAGTAATTAGGGCACGAAGCAAGAAGAGGCCATGTGCCGAAGAGGCCCCCACAAACTGTGGCTCAAGAGGGCAACTATCGACTACGAGTCATTTTTCGAAGGTGGTCGGCTTATCCGAACCCTTCGTTAATGGCTCGTGGTCTTATCAAAATCCCATTTACCCCTTTTACCACGTTGACACTTATGCTCGTAGTAGTAGTAGTAGTAGTTTGTTCCTGATGACTGGAGATGATGGACCATTCCATCTCCTTGCCTACGGTGTTCCACACTCGCGTACGGTCTTTTTGCTAATTCGAGTCAAGCTTTTTCAATGTCATTATTAATTAATAGAGTCTTTGCAATTTTTTTTTTCTTAAATTAAAGTAGAGTCATTGAGTTTTTTATTTTAAAAAGTAGAGTCAATTTTTCATTTTAAAATATTGCCTTTTTGTCCCCCTTGCATTTGATTTATTTTTCTTTTATTTAAAGTCGAGTCGCCCACCCTTTTAAATTAAAGTCGAGTCGCCCACCCTTTTAAATTAAAGTCGAGTCGCCCACCCTTTTAAATTAAAGTCGAATCGCCCACCCTTTAAATTTTAAATTAAAATCGAGTCCTTGCATTTTAAAGTTTTAAAGTAAATAAAGTAGAGTCATTTCTTAGATTTTTATATTAAAACTAGAGTCACGCTCGTTAATTATTGTGTGGACGTCCGTGGCCTGCAGCAGCATTTGCACTCAGGAGTGCATATGGATTACCCAAGCATGTTGATTTTTAATTCAGAATAATCAGATATGTTTTTTCCCCCCCTTTTATTTTCATAACTGCATAATGTGTATGTATATATACGAGATATATACATACTTCATACTACATGTCAATACAGTATTACCGCGGGTCGCCCAATGGCCCATATGCGGTAAATAATGTAAAATCTCCTGATTTTACATTATCATTATCATCATCATCATCATCATCATCATCCTTTCGTAATCAGACTTTCATTATTCTGATTATTCCTCTTATTCTAATTATTTTGCTTATTCTAATTATTCTGATTATTCTGATTAAAAATCTACAAGACTTGATGATTGACAACGAGAAAGGATAATATACCTGCATTCAGGAATGCAGATGAATATATCATAGTAAGGATACACATTTCTCATTCAGAATGATCAAAGGTAAATAAATGAACGAAAGCACTGATGAAGATACTTAATGAACAAATATTTAAATATTTCGCAATATAATTTAATTATATTTAAACAGTGCAATTAAATCGAAAGACATTTAGAATCATTCTGATAAGAAATGTGTAAGTCTTGCTAGATGAATAAAACGAAATGAATGGCAGCCAGCACTCAGGAGTGCATATTAAAATATGTCAAGGATATCCATTTTTATTCCAAAATGTATCAACAAATGAATATAAAATGAGATAATTAATAAGTATATATATGAGAGAGAGAGAGAGAGAGAGAGAGAGAGAGAGGGAGAGAGGAAGAGAAAGAGGAAGTATTTTTATTTTTGGATTAAAAAATGGATAAGTCTTGATATATAAACGAAACGATTGAAATGGCTTGCCTGCACTCAGGAGTGCATATGATAGGTTCACAGTAAGTACATGCCAGCATTCAGGAATGCAGATGAAAATATTACAGTAAGTATATACATTTCTCGTTCAGAAAGATAAAAAAATACATAATACAAAATGCACTCGTATATATTTAATGAAATATAATAAATGAAAGTATATAATTAATAAATATTTAAATTTTCTACTCTCATAATTTTTCTTTCAAAGAAACGTAATTAATCTAATAAATAAATCAAGAATAATTCATACTCTTTTCCTAATACAATACGTATATTTATAATTAAGTAGAGTGCAAATGAATGAAAAGAAAATTTTGTATCTTTCTGAGTAGAAATGTATAAATCTTACTGTGCGAGCGATATGATATTGAAAATGAACAGCCTTGCACTCAGGAGTGCACAATATATGTCAAGGTTATACATTTTTATTCGACATTATTTAAACGTGATTGTCAAATGAAAGACTTTGTAGATACATAAAAATGTATATTTTTATTGCATAATATATTAAATGAATATAATTATTTTGTGGAATAAAAATGCATAAGTCTTGGCATATAAATGAAACGAACGAAAAGGCTGTCCCACTCAGGAGTGGGGAAATAGTTTAAAATAGGGACAGGCCCTGCATTCAGGAATGCACCTGGGATACTCAAGCGTGTAGATTTTTATATCAGAATAATATTAAATTTTTTCTATGATTACTACAATGTAATAATTCTATAAAATCGATAATAACGAGTTGTAAAATAACTCCATATATCGTAATCATCATCATCTTATTATACGGATTCTAATTATTCTGATTAAAAATCTATAAGACTTGATGTAATTATAGGGAAGTCAGGATCTGCGTTAAATCAAGCAGTGGCGACGAAAAATAAATTCATAAGCATTAATATGCAAGAATATATTCTTTATTTAAATAAATCTTTTTTTTTTCCAATATGAGTAATATTTTTCTATTTCATATACATATACAAAATACATGGTTCTAAAATTGTGAAATCGTATTAATATATTTTTTATAATTTAATAGATAAAAAGTGTCTTGCATGTAAACGATGTAATGTGTACATGAGACACTTGATGTAACTGCATATTTCGCGTTTGTATAAACGTAATAATATAGGATATATGTATTTTATCGATTATATATAGATTTGATCTCGATATGGATATGTTTATGGCAGTATACAAAATTGCGTATGCATTTTGTAATACGAAACAAGGTGCAGTATATGTTTGCTATTTTTCTTGTTTCTTTTTTTTTTTAACGCGGTTTAATTCTTAAATATTGTGAGATATTCACAATTCTTTTTCTTTTTTTTATAACTTATCTTGAATAGTTTATAACATGTATCTGTAATTGTCTTAATTAATTGCATATATATATTATATATTTATTTGGATGTAGAACATTTTTTTCTAATGCATCGAAAATTCTACATAATCAATGCTGATTTTTCTTTCCTTTTATTTCAGCATTACAATCTATGGTTAAATATATGCATATAAAATTTTTAATTTATTAAATTATCAAAATTATGAAAATGTTTAGCCATGGATTGTAGATATAATTTTGTCTTTACACACATGCGTTTTTATATAGTTTTCTGTTACAGAAAGGCATTCTATTAACCCTTCCGAGTTGGAAGTAATATTTCAAGATTCGTCATACCGTCATAGTATATGACATTTAAATATATCGTTAAATATTATGAATACCTTATGTAAAATATATTTGTGTTTCAGGTTTTTCAAATCCTAATTATTATGGACTCGAATGAAGAATTGGACTTATGGAAAATAAAAAAACAATCTGAGGATGAATCGTTTGCAATCATTTATTTTTATTCATTTTAAATATTTAACAAAATTTGTAATCGATCCAGACAGAGTTGATTTCTGTTTTACGAAATATCATCTAATTCGGCAAGATCTGATTTAAGACTTTGTTGGTTGTTCTTTTCGTTCGTGAGAGTGTGCATGTGCATGTGTTTCTGTGAGTGCATAGGTATAAAATAACTCATATTTTAATATATTTTTTATTTCCCGAAAGTAATAACATTATATAAATTTCTTATGTCCATAGGTTGTTCGTTCATTATATAAAATTTACTAATTGTTTCGATTGCTTCTTGTTTAATAATCATGAAATGGTCTACGTGTTTTATGTTCACAGATGATTGCATATTTATTATAAGAAATTCACACATTATTTCGATTGATTCCTGTTTAATAATCATGAAATTGTTTAGATGTTTTATGTTCACAAGTAGCCACATACGAAGTATATAATTATATGTTAATAATTATATGATAAGATAATATATATAATGCGACCAAACATTATATTATTTTTGACGTTTGATGGATAATAAGATATTTTTGTTATGAAATAATATTAAATGTAATGCATAATTTTATATATAAGGTGTATTATAGGCGCATTATATATATTATAGGCGTATTATATATATATATTATAAGCGTGTTATATATAAGGTGTATTATAAGAGTGTTATATATATGGTGTGTATATGAGTGTTATATATAAAGTGTAATATAAGAGTATTATATATATTAAAGGCGTAATATATATGTATATATTGTAGGCTTATTATATATAATGTGTATTATAGATGTATTGCATGCGTATGTTAAGCGTTTCGTTGTATTTTTAATTTAATGTACATTATGCGCGGTGTGTCCACGTTAGTTTAAAGGGAATAGAATTCCATATAAAGGGCTCTATTCTTTACCGGGTATGTAGGTCGATATCAAACGGATTCATAAATTTTCGTCTAATCGCGATTGATTAGAAAAAAATTTGTGATTCGTTTCGCGATTGTTTCTTTCTTTCTTTTTCCAAATTATAATAATTATTAATGAATATGTTATAATAATGATGTTATATATAATTGATTTTATATAATTCCAAAATAATTGATATTAACAGTAGAGTCTTTAGCCCGTGGGTCTCCTTATGCAGCAACCTCCATGTGGTGAGACCTGGTAATCGATATTACTTGCGATATATGATTTAATTGTAAATAACGCAAGTACTGTCGAGCTAATGGCTGCATTTAAATGCAATCAAAATTTATTTAAAATTTATAAATTTAATAAATTTAATTAAATTTTTCCATATTGTTCATATCTCATTAATCAAAAATTGTTTTATTATTTAATATATTCATTATATGAATATATTAAATAATAATATAAATATTATAAATATAATAAAAATAAATTGAATTTAATATAAATTACTAACATTTAAACAATATACGATATACATGAAATATAATTTATTAATATTTAAACAGTATGACATTCTTAGCAACGTTGTAACGATTATATAGATGTATTATCGTATATACTATCGATTAATAAATATGCTATTGATTTATAATTGTAACGCATAGAAAAATTTACTGTCATTCCTATTTATATGTATTTACTTTTATCAATTATTATTTATAAATCTCGGGAGGGACCCATAGGAGGGGCCTATGGGTGAGGGCCTTTTGGCGGGCTGCTCTCTGAGCATCACGTAAAGCTCTATGGTGGTTCTCTTTGCTATTGATTTATAATTGAAACGCATCGAAAACTTTACTGTCATTCCTATTTATATGTATTCACTTTTATTAATTATTATTTATAAGTCTCGGGTGGGACCCATAGGAGAGGACCTATGGGTGAGGGCCTTTTGGCGGGTTTCTCTCTCAGTATTGCGTAAGGCTCTATAGTGGGTCTTTTCATTTCAATAAGAAAAAATCGAGCTCGATTTTGGTACTACGATTTTGTCCATCTCGTACTGTACTTTGTCATTGTCATGTAATTTTAGATATTATATTTTTTAGATTTATTATAGATATTATTATTAATTATTATTCATATATCGTCATGTATTATGTATTAATGTTCTAGCATTCTTATTTCTATGTATTTAATTGTATTAATTATTATTTATATGTCTCTGGAGGGACCCATAGGAGGGGCCGGCCTATGGGTGAGGGCTTTTATGCGGGTCTCCTTCTTTCTTACCATCTTTCTTTTCTTTTCTTTCTTTTCTGTTTTCTGCTCTTTCTCTTTTTCTTTTTAGGTTTCGTCGAGGGAACGTCGAGGGACGCCGAGGGATCATCTTGGGACATCGAGCGACGTCGAGGGATTTTTGGGGGTTTGTCGAGATTTTTCAGGGGTGATTGGAGGGTTGTTGGGGGGGTTATCGAAGGAACATCATGGATTTTTACGCGATACGGGTAGGATAGGGAGAACACTCGCGCGCGTGTCGGCTGGCACAGACGTGGGTGTTCGCGGGCGCGATTAAATTTCGTTTGATTGCTTTTTATGCCGAAAACGCGAATTGTAGAGTAGAGTCATTGTTTCTTTCGCGTGCCCGCGGACGCGATTTAGTTTTATCGAGGTTTTTTTTTTTTTTTTTTTCTTTATATTTTCGTTCGAAACTCGGAACGCACGAACAGTCGTGCTTAATAAATCCCCGTTATATCCTAAGCTGACGGTGTTTCCGGACGGTGGAGCTTTCCGTCAGCGGGGCTTTAAACGCTTCCAGTGAGCTGAGAAGCCAGAAGGTCTCTCCCGATGCGGAAAGATATAACGAATCGGGATCGCGGATATTAGAGTAGAGTCACCGTTTTTCTAATACTCGCGTAAGTGTCCGTTCGCGATTTAAAGTCCACGTCAAGGACTTCATTTTGGTTCGAGATTCGGATACACGACCGGGGCAACCTAGTAGTGTTGTACATAGCTATTGACTAGGGTCCTGTGAATCGTTTAGCGTAGGGATCCGTATTAGTCGATAGTTCATGTCATTTCGAATTTCAACCCCTAGAGTCATCCGTTTTCCTAGCACTTACGCGAGGTCGCGAACGCGATTAAAAGTCCAACCGTGGACTTTGTTTTGTTTGCTCGAAACTTCGATCAGATTAACTCGCGAACGCGGATTTTAAAGTAGAGTTAGCGTTAGCCCGCGGGTCTCCAGATGCTGCAACCTCCACGTGGTGAGACCTGGTAATCGATATTACTTGCGATATATGATAATTGTAAATAACGCAAGTACTGTCGAGCTAATGGCTGCATTTGCATTCAATTAAAATTGATTATTTTCTATTTTTCCATATTGTTCATTTCTCATGTCTCAAAAATTGTATTAAATTATTTTAAATTTAGCAACGTTGTAACGATTATATACATGAACTATCGTATATACTATCGATTAATAGATACGTTATTGATTTATAATTGAAACGCACAGAAAAATTTACTGTCCATTCATTTTTATATGTATTTACTTTTATCAATCATTATTTATAAATCTCGGGTGGGACCCATAGGAGGGGCCTATGGGTGTGGGCTTCTGTGCGGGTCTCCGTCTTTCTTTTCTTTTATTTTCTTTCTATTTTCTTTTCTGCTTTTTCTCTTTTTCGTTCAGGTATCGCCGACGGACGTCGAGGGACGTCGATCAAAATAAAAAATTATTTTATTATTTAATATATTCATTATTAAATCTGTTTTGAAATTGTTATATATTATCATATATACGGTTTTTCACCAACTTTGACAATAACCGGTTCAGTTTAACTTTGTACTTCGACGCGTGAACATCGAGACTCTTTAAATCTAATCGTGAGGACTTAAAAATTAACACGTTCGCTTATTTAATAATTATTTAAATATTCACTATTATACACGGGTATAATATAATAATATTTAAACAATAGTACATTCGTTTAAACATTAAATATACAGGAACTCGCGAAAAATTTAATATAATATCGTTTAAATATTTCGATACTTTAAAATTTTTTCGGGGTAGTAATTGGCCTTGCACATCAAAAACATAAACGTTTCTTTTTTTGACTTTGAAAATAACCGACTCAGTTTCACTTTGCACTTCGACGCGTGAACATCGAGACTCTTTAAATTTAATCGCGAGGACTTAAAAATTAACACGTTCGGTTTTTTAATAATTATTTAAACAATCACTATTGTACACGGGTATAATATAATAATATTTAAACAATAGTACATTCGTTTAAACATTAAATATACGGGAACTCGCGAAAAATTTAATATAATATCGTTTAAATATTTCGATACTTTAAAATTTTTTCGGGGGAGTAATTGGCCTTGCACATCAAAAACATAAACGTTTCTTTTTTTGACTTTGACAATAACCGAGTCAGTTTCACTTTGCACTTCGACGCGTGAACATCGAGACTCTTTAAATTTAATCGCGAGGACTTAAAAATTAACACGTTCGGTTTTTTAATAATTATTTAAACAATCACTATTGTACACGGGTATAATATAATAATATTTAAACAATAGTACATTCGTTTAAACATTAAATATACGGGAACTCGCGAAAAACTTAATATAATATCGTTTAAATATTTCGATACTTTAAAATTTTTTCGGGGGAGTAATTGGCCTGGCACATCAAAAACATAAACGTTTCTTTTCTTGATTTTGACAATAACCGAGTCAGTTTCACTTTGCACTTCGACGCGTAAACATCAAGACTCTTTAAATTTAATCGCGAGGACTTAAAAATTAACACGTTCGGTTATTTAATAATTATTTAAACAATCACTATTGTACACGGGTATAATATAATAATATTTAAACAATAGTACATTCGTTTAAACATTATATATACGGGAACTCGCGAAAAACTTAATATAATATCGTTTAAATATTTCGATACTTTAAAATTTTTTCGGGGGAGTAATTGGCCTTGCACATCAAAAACATAAACGTTTCTTTTCTTGATTTTGACAATAACCGAGTCAGTTTTACTTTGCACTTCGACGCGTGAACATCGAGACTCTTTAAATTTAATCGCGAGGACTTAAAAATTAACACGTTCGGTTATTTAATAATTATTTAAACAATCACTATTGTACACGGGTATAATATAATAATATTTAAACAATAGTACATTCGTTTAAACATTATATATACGGGAACTCGCGAAAAACTTAATATAATATCGTTTAAATATTTCGATACTTTAAAATTTTTTCGGGGGAGTAATTGGCCTTGCACATCAAAAACATAAACGTTTCTTTTAATGACTTTGACAATAACCGACTCAGTTACACTTTGCACTTCGACGCGTGAACATCGAGACTCTTTAAATTTAATCGCGAGGACTTAAAAATTAACACGTTCGGTTTTTTAATAATTATTTAAACAATCACTATTGTACACGGGTATAATATAATAATATTTAAACAATAGTACATTCGTTTAAACATTATATATACGGGAACTCGCGAAAAACTTAATATAATATCGTTTAAATATTTCGATACTTTAAAATTTTTTCGGGGGAGTAATTGGCCTTGCACATCAAAAACATAAACGTTTCTTTTCTTGATTTTGACAATAACCGAGTCAGTTTTACTTTGCACTTCGACGCGTGAACATCGAGACTCTTTAAATTTAATCGCGAGGACTTAAAAATTAACACGTTCGGTTATTTAATAATTATTTAAACAATCACTATTGTACACGGGTATAATATAATAATATTTAAACAATAGTACATTCGTTTAAACATTAAATATACGGGAACTCGCGAAAAATTTAATATAATATCGTTTAAATACTTCGATACTTTAAAATTTTTTCGGGGGAGTAATTGGCCTTGCACATCAAAAACATAAACGTTTCTTTTCTTGATTTTGACAATAACCGAGTCAGTTTCACTTTGCACTTCGACGCGTAAACATCGAGACTCTCTAAATCTAAACGCGAGAACTTAATTTTTGTACTTTCGGTAATTTAATAATTATTTAAACAATCACTATTGTACACGGGTATAATATAATAATATTTAAACAATAGTACATTCGTTTAAACATTAAAAATACGGGAACGCGTGAGAAATTTAAAATAATATCGTTTAAATATTTCAATACTTTAAAATTTTGTCGTGGGAGTAATTCGGCCTTGCACATCAAAAACATAAACGATCCTTTTCTTGACTTTGACAATTTACGAACTATAAGAAGACAACTACGTGGGACGGCAGATATAATATTGGAAACGCAATCATCCCGTACGGACACGTAAGTCTATATATTTTATAAGCTTCATTTACTAATCACTTAAGGATTATTCATCTCATTTTAAATCATATTATAGTTCGGTATACGTAGCATTTGTTGCATTTAATAACAAGATCGCATTTACACGTTATATACACGGTTACATACATATACGTATTTATTTATAAATTTAATCAATTTTATTCTATATTAATAATAACTCTTGGATTTTGATAAATTTATAAATGGATCTCCATACGCAGCTACTTCCATGTGGTGAGATCCGGTAGTCGTTATTGCGAACGTTTATGTTTTTTTACATAATACAACGTACGCACTACCGGACCAAAGGCTGACGTTCGGTGCATTAGAAAATATTTTTGATAAAATATTAATTCGTTAAAAATTTTTGCAATATATTTTACATTGAATTTAAAGAATATTAAGTAGCACCGAGAATAATACAAAATTCATTAGAGTTAAATTAAAATAGAATAAAATTTCAAGATACGTTTGATCGCTTAATTAAATATTAGAAATGTTATAATTTTAATTTTTACAGCACCTTGTCTAGTTTTACTTCGATGCTATATCTATTTTGATTTATAGATATCCACGCAATTACTATATTTCTGTGAACATATCCATATCGCGATCATATCCATTTTTAAACGATAGATACAACGCGATTTTTTGATCGTTTGCTTTTACATATTGATTTATTACAATATAGCTTACAAATTTTGCAGTTACATCTTTTGAATGCTATCCTTTTATTATTATGGCATGCAAAAGATGTAATACAATTTTACAATTTTAGATCATGTAGTTTGAATAATATGATATATGATATTTAATATTTTCTAATCGATATAAATAATATTTAATTTGACAGAAATTGTAAAAGCAAAAGCCACAGCTTGTTTTAACAATATTTTTTTCAACAGGTCTTCAGTTGTTGATCGCGCGCAATGCGATCTTAGAGTCAGTGCTTGTGCGAAATGTAATTTGATTATTTTGCAACCGAACGAGTTGCTTTAAAAAACAGATAAAATAAAATAAAATCGCGAATTAGAGTCAGTGTTGTTCGCCGATAAGAATTTCTCGGTCGCGTTAGTAAAACAAAAAACAAGAATTAATGTCATATTCTTGTTAAAACTATTCGTTCGCCGCGTTGTTAGAATCATTAACACACTTTCGGCCAATACGGTGGCAGAGGATTGCGTTCGCGATAAAAATATTGTAATGGTCGAAAGTGTGAATTTAAAACATTCATCCGCTGCATCTTTAACGACGAACGTAAAGCTTCGTCTGGATACCATTACGCGTAAGTATAATTTCTTTATTCTAATCATTACTTCTCATTCATTAGCGAAATAAAATATTTTTTGATCATTTTCACAATCATCAAAGATATCCTTTCTATACGGAACATATAATTAATCTTTTTATGTACGACTTTAATTACAGAACGTACACAATTTCAACCAACTTCACGACGTCGTTCTACCTACGTCGAGGGGGACGAGTGTTTTGGAGCCATCGCAGAACTTCTTAAGTAGTAAGTGACAAATTTTAAGTTCCTCCGGTGCCCATCATGCCGAGGACGAAAGGTCCATATCGGCACGGGTCACTTGTTGTATTCGTAGATGTCTTACGTTCGTAACGAGCATAAGTGTCCGTGATTAAAATCTTTTGATCTTAATCACGAGTGGTTCCCTACATGTGTAGTTAACTATTTTATTGCCTATGAGCCATTTTTCGAAGGTGGTCGGCATGCCTTTGTTAATGGCTCGTGGTCTTATCAAAATCTCATTTACCCCTTTTACCACATTGACACTAATGCTCGTAGTAGTAGTAGTAGTTTGTTCCTGATGACAAGGAGATCCATCTCCTTGCTACGGTGTTCCGCACTCGCGTACGGTCTTTTTGCTAATTAGAATCAAGCTATTTCAATGTCATTATTTAATTAATAGAGTCTTTGCAATTTCTTTTTCTTAAAGTAAAGTTGAGTCATTGAGTTTTTCATTTTAAAAACTAGAGTCAATTTTCCATTTTAAAGTGTAGTTTTGTTGTACCCCTTGCATTTGATTTTTTTTTCTTCTTTTATTTAAAGTCGAGTCGCCCACCCTTTAAATTTTATATTCAAGTCGAGTCGCCCCATCCCTTTTAAATTTTATATTAAAGTCGATTTATTGCATTTTAAAGTTTTAAAGTAAATAAAGTAGAGTCATTTCTTAGATTTTTATATTAAAACTAGAGTCACGCTCGTTAATTATTGTGTGGACGTCCGTGGCCTGCAGCAGCATTTGCACTCAGGAGTGCATATGAATTACCCAAGCATGTTGATTTTTAATTCAGAATAAACAGATATATTTTTTTTTCTCCCCTTTTATTTTCATGACTGCATAATGTGTATGTATATATACGAGATATAATACATACTTCATACTACATGACAACACAGTATTACCGCGGGTCGCCCAATGGCCCATATGCGGTAAATAATGTAAAATCTCCTGATTTTACATTATCATTATCATCATCAGCATCATCATCATCATCCTTTCGTAATCAGACTCTCATTATTCTTATTATTCCTCTTATTGTAATTATTTTGCTTATTCTAATTATTCTGATTATTCTGATTAAAAATCTACAAGACTTGATGATTGACAACGAGAAAGGATAATATACCTGCATTCAGGAATGCAGATGAATATATCATAGTAAGGATACACATTTCTCATTCAGAATGATCAAAAATAAATAAATGAACGAAAGCACTGATGAAGATACTTAATGAACAAATATTTAAATATTTCGCAATATAATTTAATTATATTTAAACAGTGCAATTAAATCGAAAGAAATTTAGAATCATTCTGATAAGAAATGTGTAAGTCTTGCTAGATGAATAAAACGAAATGAATGGCAGCCAGCACTCAGGAGTGCATATTAAAATATGTCAAGGATATCCATTTTTATTCCAAAATGTATCAACAAATGAATATAAAATGAGATAATTAATAAGTATATATATGAGAGAGAGAGAGAGATAGAGAGAGAGAGTGAGAGAGGGAGAGAGGAAGGGAAAGAGGAAGTATTTTTATTTTTGGATTAAAAAATGGATAAGTCTTGGTATATAAACGAAACGATTGAAATGGCTTGCCTGCACTCAGGAATGCATATGATAGTTTCACAGTAAGTACATGCCTGCATTCAGGAATGCAGATGAAAATATTACAGTAAGTATATACATTTCTCGTTCAGAAAGATAAAAAAATACATAATACAAAATGCACTCGTATATATTTAATGAAATATAATAAATGAAAGTATATAATTAATAAATATTTAAATTTTCTTCTCTCATAATTTTTCTTTCAAAGAAACGTAATTAATCTAATAAATAAATCAAGAATAATTCATACTCTTTTCCTAATACAATACGTATATTTATAATTAAGTAGAGTGCAAATGAATGAAAAGAAAATTTTGTATCTTTCTGAGTAGAAATGTATAAATCTTACTGTGCGAGCGATATGATATTGAAAATGAACAGCCTTGCACTCAGGAGTGCACAATATATGTCAAGGTTATACATTTTTATTCCACATTATTTAAACGTGATTGTCAAATGAAAGACTTTGTAGATACATAAAAATGTATATTTTTATTGCATAATATATTAAATGAATATAATTATTTTGTGGAATAAAAATGCATAAGTCTTGGCATATAAATGAAACGAACGAAATGGCCCACTCAGGAGTGGGGAAATAGTTTAGAATAGGGACAGGCCTGCATTCAGGAATGCACCTGCGATACTCAAGCGTGTAGATTTTTATATCAGAATAATATTAAATTTTTTCTATGATTACTACAATGTAATAATTCTATAAAATCGATAATAACGAGTTGTAAAATAACTCCATATATCGTAATCATCATCATCTTATTATACGGATTCTAATTATTCTGATTAAAAATCTATAAGACTTGATGTAATTATAGGGAAGTCAGGATCTGCGTTAAAACAAGCAGTGGCGACGAAAAATAAATTCATAAGCATTAATATGCAGGAATATATTCTTTATTTAAATAAATCTTTTTTTTTCAAATATGAGTAATATTTTTCTATTTCATATACATATACAAAAGACATGGTTCTAAAATTGTGAAATCGTATTAATATATTTTTTATAATTTAATAGATAAAAAGTGTCTTGCATATAAACGATGTAATGTGTACATGAGACACTTGATGTAACTGCATATTTCGCGTTAGTATAAACGTAATAATATAGGATATATGTATTTTATCGATTATATATAGATTTGATCTCGATATGGATATGTTTATGGCAGTATACAAAATTGCTTATGCATTTTGTAATACGAAACAAGGTGCAGTATATGTTTGCTATTTTTCTTGTTTCTTTTTTTTTTTAACGCGGTTTAATTCTTAAATATTGTGAGATATTCACAATTCGTTTTCTTTTTTTTATAACTTATCTTGAATAGTTTATAACATGTATCTGTAATTGTCTTAATTAATTGCATATATATATTATATTTTTATTTGAATGTAGAACATTTTTTTCTAATGCATCGAAAATTCTACATATTCAATGCTGATTTTTCTTTCCGTTTATTTCAGCATTACAATCTATGGTTAAATATATGCATATAAAATTTTTAATTTATTAAATTATGAAAATTATGAAAATGTTTAGCTATGGATTGTAGATATAATTTTGTCTTTACACACATGCGTTTTTATATAGTTTTCTGTTACAGAAAGGCATCCTATTAACCCTTCCGAGTTGGAAGAAATATTTCAAGATTCGTCATACCGTCATAGTATATGACATTTAAATATATCGTTAAATAATATGAATACCTTATGTAAAATATATTTGTGTTTCAGGTTTTCCAAATCCTAATTATTATGGACTCGAATGAAGAATTGGACTTATGGAAAATAAAAAAACAATCTGAGGATGAATCGTTTGCAATCATTTATTTTTATTCATTTTAAATATTTAACAAAATTTGTAATCGATCCAGACAGAGTTGATTTCTGTTTTACGAAATATCATCTAATTCGGCAAGATCTGATTTAAGACTTCGTTGGTTGTTCTTTTCGTTCGTGAGAGTGTGCATGTGCATGTGTTTCTGTGAGTGCATAGGTATAAAATAACTCATATTTTAATATATTTTTTATTTCCCGAAAGTAATAACATTATATAAATTTCTTATGTCCATAGGTTGTTCGTTCATTATATAAAATTTACTAATTGTTTCGATTGCTTCTTGTTTAATAATCATGAAATGGTCTACGTGTTTTATGTTCACAGATGATTGCATATTTATTATAAGAAATTCACACATTATTTCGATTGATTCCTGTTTAATAATCATGAAATTGTTTAGATGTTTTATGTTCACAAGTAGCCACATACGAAGTATATAATTATATGTTAATAATTATATGATAAGATAATATATATAATGCGACCAAACATTATATTATTTTTGACGTTTGATGGATAATAAGATATTTTTGTTATGAAATAATATTAAATGTAATGCATAATTTTATATATAAGGTGTATTATAGGCGCATTATATATATTATAGGCGTATTATATATATATATTATAAGCGTGTTATATATAAGGTGTATTATAAGAGTGTTATATATATGGTGTGTATATGAGTGTTATATATAAAGTGTAATATAAGAGTATTATATATATTAAAGGCGTAATATATATGTATATATTGTAGGCTTATTATATATAATGTGTATTATAGATGTATTGCATGCGTATGTTAAGCGTTTCGTTGTATTTTTAATTTAATGTACATTATGCGCGGTGTGTCCACGTTAGTTTAAAGGGAATAGAATTCCATATAAAGGGCTCTATTCTTTACCGGGTATGTAGGTCGATATCAAACGGATTCATAAATTTTCGTCTAATCGCGATTGATTAGAAAAAAATTTGTGATTCGTTTCGCGATTGTTTCTTTCTTTCTTTTTCCAAATTATAATAATTATTAATGAATATGTTATAATAATGATGTTATATATAATTGATTTTATATAATTCCAAAATAATTGATATTAACAGTAGAGTCTTTAGACCGTGGGTCTCCTTATGTAGCAACCTCCATGTGGTGAGACCTGGTAATCGATATTACTTGCGATATATGATTTAATTGTAAATAACGCAAGTACTGTCGAGCTAATGGCTGCATTTAAATGCAATCAAAATTTATTTAAAATTTATAAATTTAATAAATTTAATTAAATTTTTCCATATTGTTCATATCTCATTAATCAAAAATTGTTTTATTATTTAATATATTCATTATATGAATATATTAAATAATAATATAAATATTATAAATATAATAAAAATAAATTGAATTTAATATAAATTACTAACATTTAAACAATATACGATATACATGAAATATAATTTATTAATATTTAAACAGTATGACATTCTTAGCAACGTTGTAACGATTATATAGATGTATTATCGTATATACTATCGATTAATAAATATGCTATTGATTTATAATTGTAACGCATAGAAAAATTTACTGTCATTCCTATTTATATGTATTTACTTTTATCAATTATTATTTATAAATCTCGGGTGGGACCCATAGGAGGGGCATATGGGTGAGGGCCTTTTGGCGGGCTGCTCTCTGAGCATCACGTAAAGCTCTATGGTGGTTCTCTTTGCTATTGATTTATAATTGAAACGCATCGAAAACTTTACTGTCATTCCTATTTATATGTATTCACTTTTATTAATTATTATTTATAAGTCTCGGGTGGGACCCATAGGAGAGGACCTATGGGTGAGGGCCTTTTGGCGGGTTTCTCTCTCAGTATTGCGTAAGGCTCTATGGTGGGTCTTTTCATTTCAATAAGAAAAAATCGAGCTCGATTTTGGTACTACGATTTTGTCCATCTCGTAGTGTACTTTGTCATTGTCATGTAATTTTAGATATTATATTTTTTAGATTTATTATAGATATTATTATTAATTATTATTCATATATCGTCATGTATTATGTATTAATGTTCTAGCATTCTTATTTCTATGTATTTACTTGTATTAATTATTATTTATATGTCTCGGGTGGGACCCATAGGAGGGGCCGGCCTATGGGTGAGGGCTTTTATGCGGGTCTCCGTCTTTCTTTTCTTTTATTTTCTTTCTATTCTCTTTTCTGCTCTTTCTCTATTTCTTTCAGGTATCGTCGAGGGATCATCGAGGGACATCGAAGGAGGTCGAGGGACATCGATGAAGATAAAAAATTATTTTATTATTTAATATATTCATTATTACATCTGTAATAATGGGTGAGGGCCTTTAGGCGGGTTTCTCTCTCAGTATCGCGTAAGGATCTATGGTGGGTCTTTTTTTTTTCAATAAGAAAAAATCGAGCTCGATTGTGGTACTACTATTTTGTCCATTTATTGTACTGTATTTTGTAATTGTCATGTATTTTATATATTATATTTTTTAGATTTATTATAGATATTATTATTAATTATTATTGATATATCGTCATGTATTATGTATTAATGTTCTGTCATTCTTATTTCTATGTATTTACTTGTATTAATTATTATTTATATGTCTCGGGTGGGACCCATAGGAGGGGCCGGCCTATGGGTGAGGGCTTTTATGCGGGTCTCCTTCTTTCTTACCATCTTTCTTTTCTTTTCTTTCTTTTCTGTTTTCTGCTCTTTCTCTTTTTCTTTTTAGGTTTCGTCGAGGGAACGTCGAGGGACGCCGAGGGATCATCGTGGGACGCCGAGGGACGTCGAGGGATTTTTGGGGGTTTTTGGGGGTTTGTCGAGATTTTTGAGGGGTGATTGGGGTGTTATTGGGGGGTTATCGAAGGAACATCATGGATTTTTACGCGATACGGGTAGGATAGGGAGAACACTCGCGCGCGTGTCGGCTGGCACAGGCGTGGGTGTTCGCGGGCGCGATTAAATTTCGTTTGATTGCTTTTTATGCCGAAAACGCGAATTGTAGAGTAGAGTCATTGTTTCTTTCGCGTGCCCGCGGACGCGATTTAGTTTTATCGAGGTTTTTTTTTTTTTTTTTTCTTTATATTTTCGTTCGAAACTCGGAACGCACGAACAGTCGTGCTTAATAAATCCCCGTTATATCCCAAGCTGACGGTGTTTCCGGACGGTGGAGCTTTCCGTCAGCGGGGCTTTAAACGCTTCCAGTGAGCTGAGAAGCCAGAAGGTCTCTCCCGATGCGGAAAGATATAACGAATCGGGATCGCGGATATTAGAGTAGAGTCACCGTTTTTCTAATACTCGCGTAAGTGTCCGTTCGCGATTTAAAGTCCACGTCAAGGACTTCATTTTGGTTCGAGATTCGGATACACGACCGGGGCAACCTAGTAGTGTTGTACATAGCTATTGACTAGGGTCCTGTGAATCGTTTAGCGTAGGGATCCGTATTAGTCGATAGTTCATGTCATTTCGAATTTCAACCCCTAGAGTCATCCGTTTTCCTAGCACTTACGCGAGCTCGCGAACGCGATTAAAAGTCCCACCGTGGACTTTGTTTTGTTTGCTCAAAACTTCGATCAGATTAACTCGCGAACGCGGATTTTAAAGTAGAGTTAGCGTTAGCCCGCGGGTCTCCAGATGCAGCAACCTCCACGTGGTGAGACCTGGTAATCGATATTACTTGCGATACATGATAATTGTAAATAAAGCAAGTACTGTCGAGCTAAGGGCTGCATTTCAATTCAATCAAAATTGATTATTTTCTATTTTTCCATATTGTTCATTTATCATGTCTCAAAAATTGTATTAAATTATTTTAAATTTAGCAACGTTGTAACAATTATATACATGTACTATCCTATATACTACCGATTAATAGATATGTTATTGATTTATAATTGAAACGCACAGAAAACTTTACTGTCCATTCATATTTATATGTATTTACTTTTATCAATCGTTATTTATAAATCTCGGGTGGGACCCATAGGAGGAGCCTATGGGTGTGGGCCTTTTGGCGGGTTGCTCTCTGAGCATCGTGTAAAGCTCTATGGTTGGTCACTTTGCTATTGATTTATAATTAAAACGCACAGAAAAATTTACTGTCATTCCTATTTATATGTATTTACTTTTATTAACTATTATTTATAAGTTTTGGGTTGGACCCATAGGAAGGGCCTATGTGTGCGGGCTTCTGTGCGGGTCTCCGTCTTTCTTTTCTTTTATTTTCTTTCTATTTTCTTTTCTGCTTTTTCTCTTTTTCGCTCAGGTATCGTCGACGGACGTCGAGGGACGTCGATGGACGTCGAGGGACGTCGATCAATATAAAAAATTATTTTATTATTTAATATATTCATTATTAAATCTGTTTTGAAATTGTTATATATTTTATTATATACGGTTTTTCACCAACTTTGACAATAACCGGTTCAGTTTAACTTTGTACTTCGACGCGTGAACATCGAGACTCTTTAAATCTAATCGTGAGGACTTAAAAATTAACACGTTCGCTTATTTAATAATTATTTAAACATTCACTATTATACACGGGTATAATATAATAATATTTAAACAATAGTACATTCGTTTAAACATTAAAAATACGGGAACGCGCGAGAAACTTAAAATAAATCCGATTAAATATTTCATTACTTAAAAATTTTAGTCTGTGGGCAATGGCCTTGCGTGATATAAACATAAACGATCCTTATCTTGACTTTGACAATTTACGAACTATAAGAAGACAACTACGTGCGACGGCAGAAATAGTATTGGAAACGCAATCGTCCTCTACGCACACGTAAGTCTATATATTTTATAAGCTTCATTTGCTAATCATTTAAGGATTATTCATCTCATTTTAAATCATATTAGACTGCCTTATATGTAGCATTTGTCGCATTTAATAACAAGATCTTATTTACAGGTTATATACACGGTTATATACATATACATATTTATTCATATATTTAATCAATTTTATTCTATATTAATAATACTCTTGGATTTTGATAAATTTATATATGGATCTCCATACGCAGCTACCTCCATGTGGTGAGATCCGGAAGTCGGTATTGCGAACGTTTATGTTTTTTACATAATAAAAAGTACGCACTACCGGGCCAAAGGCTGACGTTCGGTGCATTAGAAAATATTTTTGTTAAAATTTTAATTCGTAAAAATTTTTTGCAACATATTTTACATTGGATTTAAAGAATATTGAGAAGCACCGAGAATAATAAAAATTTGATTAGAGTTAAATTAAAATAGAATAAAATTTCAAGATACGTTTAATCGCTTAATTTAATATTACAGATGTTATAATTTTAATTTTTACAGCACCTCGTCTAGTTTTACTTCGATGCTATATCTATTCCGATTTATAGGTATCCACGCAATTACTATATTTCCGTGAACATATCCATATCGCGATCATATCCATTTTTAAACGATAGATTCAACGCGATTTTTTGATCGTTTGCTTTTACATATTGATTTATTACTATATAGCTTACAAATTTTGCAGTTACATCTTTTGAATGCTATCCTTTTATTATTATGGCATGCAAAAGATGTAATACAATTTTACAATTTTAGATCATGTAGTTTGAATAATATGATATACGATATTTAATATTTTTTAATCGATATAAATAATATTTAATTTGACAGAAATTGTAAAAGCAAAAGCCACAGCTTGTTTTAACAATTTTTCTTCAACAGGTCTTCAGTTGTTGATCGCGCGCAATGCGATCTTAGAGTCAGTGCTTGTGCGAAATGTAATTTTATTCGTTTTGCAACCGAACGAGTTGCTTTAAAAATCATATAAAATAAATTAAAATCGCGAATTAGAGTCAGTGTTGTTCGCCGATTAAAATTTCTCGGTCGCGTTAATAAAACAAAAAACAAGAATTAATGTCATATTCTTGTTAAAACTATTTGTTCGGCCCGCGTTGTTAGAATCATTAACACACTTTCGGCCAATACAGTGGAAGAGGATTGCGTTCGCGATAAAATATTGTAATGGTCTAAAGTGTGAATTTAAAAACATTCATCCTCTGCATCTTTAACGACGAACATAAAGCTTCGTCTGGATACAATTACACGTAAGTATAATTTCTTTATTCTAATCGTTACTTCTCATTTATTATTGAAATCAAATATTTTTTTCATCATTATCATTCATCGAAGATATACTTTACATTTGGAACATATTATTAATATTTTTATGTACGACTTTAATTACAGAACGTACTCAATTTCAACCAACTTCACGACGTCGTTCGACCTACGTCGAGGGGGACGAGTGTTTTGGAGCCATCGCAGAACTTCTAAAGTAGTAAGTGACAAATTTTCAAGTTCCTCCGGTGCCTATCATGCCGAGGACGAGAGGTCCATATCGGCACGGGTCACTTGTTGTATTCGTAGATGTCTTACGTTCGTAACGAGCATAAGTGTCCGTGATTAAAATCTTTTGATCTTAATCACGAGTGGTTCCCTACATGTGTAGTTAACTATTTTATTGCCTATGAGCCATTTTTCGAAGGTGGTCGGCATGCCTTCGTTAATGGCTCGTGGTCTTATCAAAATCTCATTTACCCCTTTTACCACATTGACACTAATGCTCGTAGTAGTAGTAGTAGTTTGTTCCTGATGACTGGAGATGATGGACCATTCCATCTCCTTGCTACGGTGTTCCGCACTCGCGTACGGTCTTTTTGCTAATTAGAATCAAGCTATTTCAATGTCATTATTTAATTAATAGAGTCTTTGCAATTTCTTTTTCTTAAAGTAAAGTCGAGTCATTGAGTTTTTCATTTTAAAAACTAGAGTCAATTTTTCATTTTAAAGTGTAGTTTTGTTGTACCCCTTGCATTTGATTTTTTTTTCTTCTTTTATTTAAAGTCGAGTCGCCCACCCTTTAAATTTTATATTCAAGTCGAGTCGCCCCACCCCTTTTAAATTTTATATTAAAGTCGAGTTATTGCATTTTAAAGTTTTAAAGTAAATAAAGTAGAGTCATTTCTTAGATTTTTATATTAAAACTAGAGTCACGCTCGTTAATTATTGTGTGGACGTCCGTGGCCTGCAGCAGCATTTGCACTCAGGAGTGCATATGAATTACCCAAGCATGTTGATTTTTAATTCAGAATAATCAGATATGTTTTTTCCCCCCCTTTTATTTTCATAACTGCATAATGTGTATGTATATATACGAGATATAATACATACTTCATACTACATGTCAACACAGTATTACCGCGGGTCGCCCAATGGCCCATATGCGGTAAATAATGTTCAATCTCCTGATTTTACATTATCCTCATTATCATTATCATTATCATCATCATCATCATCATCATCATCATCATCCTTTTGTAATCAGACTCTCATTATTCTGATTATTCCTCTTATTCTAATTATTTTGCTTATTCTAATTATTCTGATTATTCTGAATAAAAATCTACAAGACTTGATGATCGACAACGAGAAAGGATAATATGCCTGCATTCAGTAATGCAGATGAACATATTACACAGTAAGGATATACATTTCTCGTTCAGAAAGATACAAAAATACGTAATAGAAAATGCACTCGTATATATTGAATGAAATATAATAAATGAAATTATATAATTAATAAATATTTAAATTTTCTACTCTCATAATTTTTCTTTCAAAGAAACGTAATTAATCTAATAAATAAATCAAGAATAATTCATACTCTTTTCCTAATACAATACGTATATTTATAATTAAGTAGAGTGCAAATAAATAAAAAGAAAATTTTGTATCTTTCTGATTAGAAATGTATAAATCTTACTGTGCGAGCGATATGATATTGAAAATGAACAGCCTTGCACTCAGGAGTGCATAATATATGTCAAGGTTATACATTTTTATTCCACATTATTTAAACGAGATTGTCAAATGAAAGACTTTGTAGATACATAAAAATGTATATTTTTATTGCATAATATATTAAATGAATATAATTATTTTGTGGAATAAAAATGCATAAGTCTTGGCATATAAATAAAACGAACGAAAAGGCTGCCCCACTCAGGAGTGGGAATGAACATAGTTTAGAATAGGGACAGGCCTGCATTCAGGAATGCACCTGGGATACACAAGCCTATAGATTTTTATTTCAGAATAATATTAAATTTTTTTATCTATGATAACCACGAGTTGTAAAACAACTCATACATCGTAACCATCATCATCTTATTATACAGATTCTAATTATTCTGATTAAAAATCTATAAGACTTGATGTAATTATAGGGAAGTCAGGATCTGCGTTAAAACAAGCAGTGGCGACGAAAAATAAATTCATAAGCATTAATATGCAAGAATATAATAAATCTTTTTTTTTCAAATATGAGTAATATTTTTCTATTTCATATACGTATACAAAATACATGGTTCTAAAATTGTGAAATCGTATTAATATATTTTTTATAATTTAATAGATAAAAAGTGTCTTGCATGTAAACGATGTAATGTGTACATGAGACACTTGATGTAACTGCATATTTCGCGTTAGTATAAACGTAATAATATAGGATATATGTATTTTATCGATTAAAAATAGATTTGATCTCGATATGGATATGTTTATGGCAGTATACAAAATTGCGTATGCATTTTGTAATACGAAACAAGGTGCAGTATATGTTTGCTTTTTTTCTTGTTTCTTTTTTTTTAACGCGGTTTAATTCTTAAATATTGTGAGATATACACAATTCTTTTTCTTTTTTTTTTTATAACGTATCTTGAATAGTTCATAACATGTATCTGTAATTGTCTTAATTAGTTGCATATATATATTATATTTTTATTTGAATGTAGAACATTTTTTTCGAATGCATCGAAAATTCTACATATTCAATGCTAATTTTTCTTTCCTTTTATTTCAGCATTACAATCTATGGATAAATATATGCATATAAAATTTTTAATTTATTAAATTATCAAAATTATGAAAATGATTAGCCATGGATTGTAGATATAATTTTGTCTTTACACACATGCGTTTTTATATAGTTTTCTGTTACAGAAAGGCATCCTATTAACCCTTCCGAGTTGGAAGTAATATTTCAAGATTCGTCATACTGTCATAGTATATGACATTTAAATATATCGTTAAATAATATGAATACCTTATGTAAAATAGATTTGTGTTTCAGGTTTTTCAAATCCTAATTATTATGGACTCGAATGAAGAATTGGACTTATGGAAAATAAAAAAACAATCTGAGGATGAATCGTTTGCAATCATTTATTTTTATTCATTTTAAATATTTAACAAAATTTTTAATCGCACTAAACAAAGTTGATTTCTGTTTTAGGAAATATCATCTAAATCGGCAAGATATGATTGAAGACTTCGTTGGTTGTTCTTTTCGTTCGTGAGAGTGTGTGCATGTGCATCTGTTTCCGTGAGTGCATAAGGTATAAAATAACTCATATTTTAATATATTTTTTATTTAAAAATGTTTAGTCATGGATTGTAGATATAATTTTGTCTTTACACACATGCGTTTTTATATAGTTTTCTGCTACAGAAAGGCATCCTATTAACCCTTCCGAGTTGGAAGTAATATTTCAAGATTCGTCATACTGTCATAATATATGACAGTTAAATATATCGTTAAATAATATGAATACCTTATGTAAAATAGATTTGTGTTTCAGGTTTTCAAATCCTAATTATTATGGACTCGAATGAAGAATTGGACTTATGGAAAATAAAAAAACAATCTGAGGATGAATCGTTTGCAATCATTTATTTTTATTCATTTTAAATATTTAAGAAAATTTTTAATCGCTCTAAACAAAGTTGATTTCTGTTTTAGGAAATATCATCTAAATCGGCAAGATATGATTGAAGACTTCGTTGGTTGTTCTTTTCGTTCGTGAGAGTGTGTGCATGTGCATCTGTTTCCGTGAGTGCATAAGGTATAAAATAACTCATATTTTAATATATTTTTTATTTAACAATGTATTGCCATGGATTGTAGATATAATTTTGTCTTTACACACATGCGTTTTTATATAGTTTTCTGTTACAGAAAGGCATCCTATTAACCCTTCCGTGTTGGAAGTAATATTCCAAGATTCTTCATACTGTCATAGTATATGACATTTAAATATATCGTTAAATAATATGAATACCTTATGTAAAATAGATTTGTGTTTCAGGTTTTTCAAATCCTAATTATTATGGACTCGAATGAAGAATTGGACTTATGTAAAATAAAAAAACAATCTGAGGATGAATCTTTTGCAATCATTTATTTTTATTCATTTTAAATATTTAACAAAATTTTTAATCGCACTAAACAAAGTTGATTTCTGTTTTAGGAAATATCATCTAAATCGACAAGATATAATTCAAGACTTCGTTGGTTGTTCTTTTCATTAGTGAGAGTGTGTGCATGTGCATCTGTTTCCGTGAGTGCATAAGGTATAAAATAACTCATATTTTAATATATTTTTTATTTAAAAATGTTTAGTCATGGATTGTAGATATAATTTTGTCTTTACACACATGCGTTTTTATATAGTTTTCTGTTACAGAAAGGCATCCTATTAACCCTTCCGAGTTGGAAGTAATATTTCAAGATTCGTCATACTGTCATAATATATGACAGTTAAATATATCGTTAAATAATATGAATACCTTATGTAAAATATATTTGTGTTTCAGGTTTTTCAAATCCTAATTATTATGGACTCGAATGAAGAATTGGACTTATGGAAAATAAAAAAACAATCTGAGGATGAATCGTTTGCAATCATTTATTTTTATTCATTTTAAATATTTAACAAAATTTTTAATCGCACTAAACAAAGTTGATTTCTGTTTTAGGAAATATCATCTAAATCGGCAAGATATAATTCAAGACTTCGTTGGTTGTTCTTTTCGTTCGTGAGAGTGTTTGCATGTGTATGTGTTTCTGTGTGTGCATGTGTATGTGTTTCTGTGTGTTCATAAAATATAAAATAACTCATATTTTAATATATTTTTTATTTTCAGAAAGTAATAAAATTATATAAATTTCTTATGTCCATATGTTGTTCGTTCATTATATAAAATGTACTAATTGTTTCGCTTGCTTCTTGTTATATAATCATGAATTGGTTTTGATATTTCATACATTATTTCGATTGCTTCCTGTTTAATAATCATGAAATGGTCTACGTGTTTCATGTTCACAGATGATTGCTGTTTTATTATAAGAAATTCACACATTATTTCGATTGCTTCCAGTTTAACAATCAAGAAATGGTTATGTTCACAGATGATTGTTGATTTATTATAAGAAATTCACACATTGTATATATTATAGGCGTATTATATATATATATATATATATATATATATATATATATATATATATATATATATAAGCGTGTTATATATAAGGTGTATTATAAGCGTGTTATATATAAGGTGTATTATAAGCGTGTTATATATAAGATGTATTATATGAGTGTTATATATAGGATGTAATATAAGCGTATTTTATATATTATCGGCGTATTATATATATATATTATAGGCGTATTATGTATATATTGTAGGCTTATTATATATAGTGTGTATTATAGATGTATTACATGCGTATGTTAAGCGTTTCGTTGTATTTTTAATTTAATGTACATTATGCGCGGTGTGTCCACGTTAGTTTAAAGGGAATAGAATTCCATATGAAGGGCTCTATTCTTTACCGGGTATGTAGGTCGATATCAAACGGATTCATAAATTTTCGTCTAATCGCGATTGATTAGAAAAAAATTTGTGATTCGTTTCGCGATTGTTTCTTTCTTTCTTTTTCCAAATTAAAATAATTATTAATGAATATGTTATAATAATGATGTTATATATAATTGATTTTATATCATTCCAAAATAATTGATATTAACAGTAGAGTCTTTAGCCCATGGGTCTCCATATGCAGCAACCTCCATGTGGTGAGGCCTGGTAATCGATATTACTTGCGATATATGATTTAATTGTAAATAACGCAAGTACTGTCGAGCTAATGGCTGCATTTAAATGCAATCAAAATTGATTATTTTCTATTTTTCCAAATTGTTCATTTCTCGTGTCTCAAAAATTGTATTAAATTATTTTAAATTTAGCAACGTTGTAACGATTATATACATGTACTATCGTATATACTACCGATTAATAGATATGTTATTGATTTATAATTGAAACGCACAGAAAAACTTTACTGTCCATTCATTTTTATATGTATTTACTTTTATTAATTATTATTTATAAGTTTTGGGTGGGACCCATAGGAAGGGCCTATGGGTGCGGGCTTCTGTGCGGGTACCCGTCTTTCTTTTCTTTTATTTTCTTTCTATTCTATTTTCTGCTTTTTCTCTTTTTCGTTCAGGTATCGTCGACGAACGTCGAGGGACGTCGATGGACGTCGAGGGACGTCGATCAAAATAAAAAATTATTTTATTATTTAATATATTCATTATTAAATCTGTTTTGAAATTGTTATATATTATATTATATACGGTTTTTCACCAACTTTGACAATAACCGGTTCAGTTTAACTTTGTACTTCGACGCGTGAACATCAAGACTCTTCAAATCTAATTGCGAGGACTTAAAAATTAACACGTTCGGTTATTTAATAATTATTTAAACATTTACTATTATACACGGGTATAATATAATGATATTTAAACAATAGTACATTCGTTCAAACATTAAAAATACGGGAACTCGCGAAAAACTTAATATAATATCGTTTTAATATTTCGATACTTTAAAATTTTTTCGGGGGAGTAATTGGCCTTGCACATCAAAAACATAAACGTTTCTTTTTTTGACTTTGACAATAACCGAGTCAGTTTCACTTTGCACTTCGACGCGTGAACATCTAGACTCTTTAAATTTAATCGCGAGGACTTAAAAATTAACACGTTCGGTTATTTAATAATTATTTAAACAATCACTATTGTACACGGGTATAATATAATAATATTTAAACAATAGTACATTCGTTTAAACATTAAATATACGGGAACTCGCGAAAAACTTAATATAATATCGTTTAAATATTTCGATACTTTAAAATTTTTTCGGGGGAGTAATTGGACTTGCACATCAAAAACATAAACGTTTCTTTTTTTGACTTGGCAATAACCGAGTCAGTTTCACTTTGCACTTCGACGCGTAAACATCGAGATTCTTTAAGTTTAATCGCGAGGACTTAAAAATTAACACGTTCGGTTATTTAATAATTATTTAAACAATCACTATTGTACACGGGTATAATATAATAATATTTAAACAATAGTACATTCGTTTAAACATTAAATATACGGGAACTCGCGAAAAACTTAATATAATATCGTTTTAATATTTCGATACTTTAAAATTTTTTCGGGGGAGTAATTGGCCTTGCACATCAAAAACATAAACGTTTCTTTTTTTGACTTTGACAATAACCGAGTCAGTTTCACTTTGCACTTCGACGCGTGAACATCTAGACTCTTTAAATTTAATCGCGAGGACTTAAAAATTAACACGTTCGGTTATTTAATAATTATTTAAACAATCACTATTGTACACGGGTATAATATAATAATATTTAAACAATAGTACATTCGTTTAAACATTAAATATACGGGAACTCGCGAAAAACTTAATATAATATCGTTTAAATATTTCGATACTTTAAAATTTTTTCGGGGGAGTAATTGGACTTGCACATCAAAAACATAAACGTTTCTTTTTTTGACTTGGCAATAACCGAGTCAGTTTCACTTTGCACTTCGACGCGTAAACATCGAGATTCTTTAAGTTTAATCGCGAGGACTTAAAAATTAACACGTTCGGTTATTTAATAATTATTTAAACAATCACTATTGTACACGGGTATAATATAATAATATTTAAACAATAGTACATTCGTTTAAACATTAAATATACGGGAACTCGCGAAAAACTTAATATAATATCGTTTTAATATTTCGATACTTTAAAATTTTTTCGGGGGAGTAATTGGCCTTGCACATCAAAAACATAAACGTTTCTTTTTTTGACTTTGACAATAACCGAGTCAGTTTCACTTTGCACTTCGACGCGTGAACATCTAGACTCTTTAAATTTAATCGCGAGGACTTAAAAATTAACACGTTCGGTTATTTAATAATTATTTAAACAATCACTATTGTACACGGGTATAATATAATAATATTTAAACAATAGTACATTCGTTTAAACATTAAATATACGGGAACTCGCGAAAAACTTAATATAATATCGTTTAAATATTTCGATACTTTAAAATTTTTTCGGGGGAGTAATTGGCCTTGCACATCAAAAACATAAACGTTTCTTTTTTTGACTTTGACAATAACCGAGTCAGTTTCACTTTGCACTTCGACGCGTAAACATCGAGATTCTTTAAGTTTAATCGCGAGGACTTAAAAATTAACACGTTCGGTTATTTAATAATTATTTAAACAATCACTATTGTACACGGGTATAATATAATAATATTTAAACAATAGTACATTCGTTTAAACATTAAATATACGGGAACTCGCGAAAAACTTAATATAATATCGTTTTAATATTTCGATACTTTAAAATTTTTTCGGGGGAGTAATTGGCCTTGCACATCAAAAACATAAACATTTCTTTTTTTGACTTTGACAATAACCGAGTCAGTTTCACTTTGCACTTCGACCCGTAAACATCGAGATTCTTTAAATTTAATCGCGAGGACTTAAAAATTAACACGTTCGGTTATTTAATAATTATTTAAACAATCACTATTGTACACGGGTATAATATAATAATATTTAAACAATAGTACATTCGTTTAAACATTAAATATACGGGATCTCGCGAAAAACTTAATATAATATCGTTTTAATATTTCGATACTTTAAAATTTTTTCGGGGGAGTAATTGGCCTTGCACATCAAAAACATAAACGTTTCTTTTTTTGACTTTGACAATAACCGAGTCAGTTTCACTTTGCACTTCGACGCGTGAACATCTAGACTCTTTAAATTTAATCGCGAGGACTTAAAAATTAACACGTTCGGTTATTTAATAATTATTTAAACAATCACTATTGTACACGGGTATAATATAATAATATTTAAACAATAGTACATTCGTTTAAACATTAAATAAACGGGAACTCGCGAAAAACTTAATATAATATCGTTTAAATATTTCGATACTTTAAAATTTTTTCGGGGGAGTAATTGGACTTGCACATCAAAAACATAAACGTTTCTTTTTTTGACTTGGCAATAACCGAGTCAGTTTCACTTTGCACTTCGACGCGTAAACATCGAGATTCTTTAAGTTTAATCGCGAGGACTTAAAAATTAACACGTTCGGTTATTTAATAATTATTTAAACAATCACTATTGTACACGGGTATAATATAATAATATTTAAACAATAGTACATTCGTTTAAACATTAAATATACGGGAACTCGCGAAAAACTTAATATAATATCGTTTTAATATTTCGATACTTTAAAATTTTTTCGGGGGAGTAATTGGCCTTGCACATCAAAAACATAAACGTTTCTTTTTTTGACTTTGACAATAACCGAGTCAGTTTCACTTTGCACTTCGACGCGTGAACATCTAGACTCTTTAAATTTAATCGCGAGGACTTAAAAATTAACACGCTCGGTTATTTAATAATTATTTAAACAATCACTATTGTACACGGGTATAATATAATAATATTTAAACAATAGTACATTCGTTTAAACATTAAATATACGGGAACTCGCGAAAAACTTAATATAATATCGTTTAAATATTTCGATACTTTAAAATTTTTTCGGGGGAGTAATTGGCCTTGCACATCAAAAACATAAACGTTTCTTTTTTTGACTTTGACAATAACCGAGTCAGTTTCACTTTGCACTTCGACGCGTAAACATCGAGATTCTTTAAGTTTAATCGCGAGGACTTAAAAATTAACACGTTCGGTTATTTAATAATTATTTAAACAATCACTATTGTACACGGGTATAATATAATAATATTTAAACAATAGTACATTCGTTTAAACATTAAATATACGGGAACTCGCGAAAAACTTAATATAATATCGTTTTAATATTTCGATACTTTAAAATTTTTTCGGGGGAGTAATTGGCCTTGCACATCAAAAACATAAACGTTTCTTTTTTTGACTTTGACAATAACCGAGTCAGTTTCACTTTGCACTTCGACCCGTCAACATCGAGATTCTTTAAATTTAATCGCGAGGACTTAAAAATTAACACGTTCGGTTTTTTAATAATTATTTAAACAATCACTATTGTACACGGGTATAATATAATAATATTTAAACAATAGTACATTCGTTTAAACATTAAATATACGGGAACTCGCGAAAAACTTAATATAATATCGTTTTAATATTTCGATACTTTAAAATTTTTTCGGGGGAGTAATTGGCCTTGCACATCAAAAACATAAACTTTTCTTTTTTTGACTTTGACAATAACCGAGTCAGTTTCACTTTGCACTTCGACGCGTAAACATCGAGATTCTTTAAATTTAATCGCGAGGACTTAAAAATTAACACGTTCGGTTATTTAATAATTATTTAAACAATCACTATTGTACGCGGGTATAATATAATAATATTTAAACAATAGTACATTCGTTTAAACATTAAATATACGGGAACTCGCGAAAAACTTAATATAATATCGTTTAAATATTTCGATACTTTAAAATTTTTTCGGGGGAGTAATTGGCCTTGCACATCAAAAACATAAACGTTTCTTTTTTTGACTTTGACAATAACCGAGTCAGTTTCACTTTGCACTTCGACGCGTGAACATCTAGACTCTTTAAATTTAATCGCGAGGACTTAAAAATTAAAACGTTCGGTTATTTAATAATTATTTAAACAAACACTATTGTACACGGCTATAATATAATAATATTTAAACAATAGTACATTCGTTTAAACATTAAATATACGGGAACTCGCGAAAAACTTAATATAATATCGTTTAAATATTTCGATACTTTAAAATTTTTTCGGGGGAGTAATTGGCCTGGCACATCAAAAACATAAACGTTTCTTTTCTTGATTTTGACAATAACCGAGTCAGTTTCACTTTGCACTTCGACGCGTAAACATCGAGATTCTTTAAATTTAATCGCGAGGACTTAAAAATTAACACGTTCGGTTATTTAATAATTATTTAAACAATCATTATTTTACACGAGTATAATATAATAATATTTAAACAATAGTACATTCGTTTAAACATTAAATATACTGGAACTCGCGAAAAACTTTAAATAAATTCGATTAAATATTTCAATACTTTAAAATTTTATCTCGCGGTAGTACACCTTGCACAATATAAACATAAGCAGTTTTTCATTAACTTTGACAATAACCGAGTCAGTTTCACTTTGTACTCCGACGAGTAAACATCGAGATTCTTTAAATTTAATCGCGAGGACACAAAAATTAACACGTTCGGTTATTTAATAATTATTTAAACAATCACTATTGTACACGGGTATAATATAATAATATTTAAACAATAGTACATTCGTTTAAACATTAAATATACGGGAACTCGCGAAAAACTTAATATAATATCGTTTTAATATTTCGATACTTTAAAATTTTTTCGGGGGAGTAATTGGCCTTGCACATCAAAAACATAAACGTTTCCTTTTTGACTTTGACAATAACCGAGTCAGTTTCACTTTGCACTTCGACGCGTAAACATCGAGATTCTTTAAATTTAATCGCGAGGACTTAAAAATTAACACGTTCGGTTATTTAATAATTATTTAAACAATCATTATTGTACACGAGTATAATATAATAATATTTAAACAATAGTACATTCGTTTAAACATTAAATATACTGGAACTCGCGAAAAACTTTAAATAAATTCGATTAAATATTTCAATACTTTAAAATTTTATCTCGCGGAAGTACACCTTGCACAATATAAACATAAGCAGTTTTTCATTAACTTTGACAATAACCGAGTCAGTTTCACTTTGCACTTCGACGCGTGAACATCTAGACTCTTTAAATTTAATCGCGAGGACTTAAAAATTAAAACGTTCGGTTATTTAATAATTATTTAAACAAACACTATTGTACACGGCTATAATATAATAATATTTAAACAATAGTACATTCGTTTAAACATTAAATATACGGGAACTCGCGAAAAACTTAATATAATATCGTTTAAATATTTCGATACTTTAAAATTTTTTCGGGGGAGTAATTGGCCTGGCACATCAAAAACATAAACGTTTCTTCTCTTGATTTTGACAATAACCGAGTCAGTTTCACTTTGCACTTCGACGCGTAAACATCGAGATTCTTTAAATTTAATCGCGAGGACTTAAAAATTAACACGTTCGGTTATTTAATAATTATTTAAACAATCACTATTGTACGCGGGTATAATATAATAATATTTAAACAATAGTACATTCGTTTAAACATTAAATATACGGGAACTCGCGAAAAACTTAATATAATATCGTTTAAATATTTCGATACTTTAAAATTTTTTCGGGGGAGTAATTGGCCTTGCACATCAAAAACATAAACGTTTCTTTTTTTGACTTTGACAATAACCGAGTCAGTTTCACTTTGCACTTCGACGCGTGAACATCTAGACTCTTTAAATTTAATCGCGAGGACTTAAAAATTAAATCGTTCGGTTATTTAATAATTATTTAAACAAACACTATTGTACACGGCTATAATATAATAATATTTAAACAATAGTACATTCGTTTAAACATTAAATATACGGGAACTCGCGAAAAACTTAATATAATATCGTTTAAATATTTCGATACTTTAAAATTTTTTCGGGGGAGTAATTGGCCTGGCACATCAAAAACATAAACGTTTCTTTTCTTGATTTTGACAATAACCGAGTCAGTTTCACTTTGCACTTCGACGCGTAAACATCGAGATTCTTTAAATTTAATCGCGAGGACTTAAAAATTAACACGTTCGGTTATTTAATAATTATTTAAACAATCATTATTGTACACGAGTATAATATAATAATATTTAAACAATAGTACATTCGTTTAAACATTAAATATACTGGAACTCGCGAAAAACTTTAAATAAATTCGATTAAATATTTCAATACTTTAAAATTTTATCTCGCGGTAGTACACCTTGCACAATATAAACATAAGCAGTTTTTCATTAACTTTGACAATAACCGAGTCAGTTTCACTTTGTACTCCGACGAGTAAACATCGAGATTCTTTAAATTTAATCGCGAGGACTCAAAAATTAACACGTTCGGTTATTTAATAATTATTTAAACAATCACTATTGTACACGGGTATAATATAATAATATTTAAACAATAGTACATTCGTTTAAACATTAAATATACGGGAACTCGCGAAAAACTTAATATAATATCGTTTTAATATTTCGATACTTTAAAATTTTTTCGGGGGAGTAATTGGCCTTGCACATCAAAAACATAAACGTTTCCTTTTTGACTTTGACAATAACCGAGTCAGTTTCACTTTGCACTTCGACGCGTAAACATCGAGATTCTTTAAATTTAATCGCGAGGACTTAAAAATTAACACGTTCGGTTATTTAATAATTATTTAAACAATCATTATTGTACACGAGTATAATATAATAATATTTAAACAATAGTACATTCGTTTAAACATTAAATATACTGGAACTCGCGAAAAACTTTAAATAAATTCGATTAAATATTTCAATACTTTAAAATTTTATCTCGCGGTAGTACACCTTGCACAATATAAACATAAGCAGTTTTTCATTAACTTTGACAATAACCGAGTCAGTTTCACTTTGCACTTCGACGCGTGAACATCTAGACTCTTTAAATTTAATCGCGAGGACTTAAAAATTAAAACGTTCGGTTATTTAATAATTATTTAAACAAACACTATTGTACACGGCTATAATATAATAATATTTAAACAATAGTACATTCGTTTAAACATTAAATATACGGGAACTCGCGAAAAACTTAATATAATATCGTTTAAATATTTCGATACTTTAAAATTTTTTCGGGGGAGTAATTGGCCTGGCACATCAAAAACATAAACGTTTCTTTTCTTGATTTTGACAATAACCGAGTCAGTTTCACTTTGCACTTCGACGCGTAAACATCGAGATTCTTTAAATTTAATCGCGAGGACTTAAAAATTAACACGTTCGGTTATTTAATAATTATTTAAACAATCACTATTGTACGCGGGTATAATATAATAATATTTAAACAATAGTACATTCGTTTAAACATTAAATATACGGGAACTCGCGAAAAACTTAATATAATATCGTTTAAATATTTCGATACTTTAAAATTTTTTCGGGGGAGTAATTGGCCTTGCACATCAAAAACATAAACGTTTCTTTTTTTGACTTTGACAATAACCGAGTCAGTTTCACTTTGCACTTCGACGCGTGAACATCTAGACTCTTTAAATTTAATCGCGAGGACTTAAAAATTAAATCGTTCGGTTATTTAATAATTATTTAAACAAACACTATTGTACACGGCTATAATATAATAATATTTAAACAATAGTACATTCGTTTAAACATTAAATATACTGGAACTCGCGAAAAACTTTAAATAAATTCGATTAAATATTTCAATACTTTAAAATTTTATCTCGCGGTAGTACACCTTGCACAATATAAACATAAGCAGTTTTTCATTAACTTTGACAATAACCGAGTCAGTTTCACTTTGTACTCCGACGAGTAAACATCGAGATTCTTTAAATTTAATCGCGAGGACTCAAAAATTAACACGTTCGGTTATTTAATAATTATTTAAACAATCACTATTGTACACGGGTATAATATAATAATATTTAAACAATAGTACATTCGTTTAAACATTAAATATACGGGAACTCGCGAAAAACTTAATATAATATCGTTTTAATATTTCGATACTTTAAAATTTTTTCGGGGGAGTAATTGGCCTTGCACATCAAAAACATAAACGTTTCCTTTTTGACTTTGACAATAACCGAGTCAGTTTCACTTTGCACTTCGACGCGTAAACATCGAGATTCTTTAAATTTAATCGCGAGGACTTAAAAATTAACACGTTCGGTTATTTAATAATTATTTAAACAATCATTATTGTACACGAGTATAATATAATAATATTTAAACAATACTACATTCGTTTAAACATTAAATATACGGGAACTCGCGAAAAACTTAATATAATATCGTTTAAATATTTCGATACTTTAAAATTTTTTCGGGGGAGTAATTGGCCTGGCACATCAAAAACATAAACGTTTCTTTTCTTGATTTTGACAATAACCGAGTCAGTTTCACTTTGCACTTCGACGCGTAAACATCGAGACTCTTTAAATTTAATCGCGAGGACTTAAAAATTAACACGTTCGGTTATTTAATAATTATTTAAACAATCACTATTGTACACGGGTATAATATAATAATATTTAAACAATAGTACATTCGTTTAAACATTATATATACGGGAACTCGCGAAAAACTTAATATAATATCGTTTAAATATTTCGATACTTTAAAATTTTTTCGGGGGAGTAATTGGCCTTGCACATCAAAAACATAAACGTTTCCTTTTTGACTTTGACAATAACCGAGTCAGTTTCACTTTGCACTTCGACGCGTAAACATCGAGATTCTTTAAATTTAATCGCGAGGACTTAAAAATTAACACGTTCGGTTATTTAATAATTATTTAAACAATCATTATTGTACACGAGTATAATATAATAATATTTAAACAATAGTACATTCGTTTAAACATTAAATATACTGGAACTCGCGAAAAACTTTAAATAAATTCGATTAAATATTTCAATACTTTAAAATTTTATCTCGCGGTAGTACACCTTGCACAATATAAACATAAGCAGTTTTTCATTAACTTTGACAATAACCGAGTCAGTTTCACTTTGTACTCCGACGAGTAAACATCGAGATTCTTTAAATTTAATCGCGAGGACTCAAAAATTAACACGTTCGGTTATTTAATAATTATTTAAACAATCACTATTGTACACGGATATAATATAATAATATTTAAACAATAGTACATTCGTTTAAACATTAAATATACGGGAACTCGCGAAAAACTTAATATAATATCGTTTTAATATTTCGATACTTTAAAATTTTTTCGGGGGAGTAATTGGCCTTGCACATCAAAAACATAAACGTTTCTTTTTTTGACTTTGACAATAACCGAGTCAGTTTCACTTTGCACTTCGACGCGTAAACATCGAGATTCTTTAAATTTAATCGCGAGGACTTAAAAATTAACACGTTCGGTTATTTAATAATTATTTAAACAATCACTATTGTACACGGGTATAATATAATAATATTTAAACAATAGTACATTCGTTTAAACATTAAACATACGGGAACTCGCGAAAAACTTAATATAATATCGTTTAAATATTTCGATACTTTAAAATTTATTCGGGGGAGTAATTGGCCTTGCACATCAAAAACATAAACGTTTCTTTTTTTGACTTTGACAATAACCGAGTCAGTTTCACTTTGCACTTCGACGCGTAAACATCGAGATTCTTTAAGTTTAATCGCGAGGACTTAAAAATTAACACGTTCGGTTATTTAATAATTATTTAAACAATCACTATTGTACACGGGTATAATATAATAATATTTAAACAATAGTACATTCGTTTAAACATTAAATATACGGGAACTCGCGAAAAACTTTAAATAAATTCGATTAAATATTTCAATACTTTAAAATTTTATCTCGCGGTAGTACACCTTGCACAATATAAACATAAGCAGTTTTTCATTAACTTTGACAATAACCGAGTCAGTTTCACTTTGTACTCCGACGAGTAAACATCGAGATTCTTTAAATTTAATCGCGAGGACTCAAAAATTAACACGTTCGGTTATTTAATAATTATTTAAACAATCACTATTGTACACGGGTATAATATAATAATATTTAAACAATAGTACATTCGTTTAAACATTAAATATACGGGAACTCGCGAAAAACTTAATATAATATCGTTTTAATATTTCGATACTTTAAAATTTTTTCGGGGGAGTAATTGGCCTTGCACATCAAAAACATAAACGTTTCTTTTTTTGACTTTGACAATAACCGAGTCAGTTTCACTTTGCACTTCGACGCGTAAACATCGAGATTCTTTAAATTTAATCGCGAGGACTTAAAAATTAACACGTTCGGTTATTTAATAATTATTTAAACAATCACTATTGTACACGGGTATAATATAATAATATTTAAACAATAGTACATTCGTTTAAACATTAAACATACGGGAACTCGCGAAAAACTTAATATAATATCGTTTAAATATTTCGATACTTTAAAATTTTTTCGGGGGAGTAATTGGCCTTGCACATCAAAAACATAAACGTTTCTTTTTTTGACTTTGACAATAACCGAGTCAGTTTCACTTTGCACTTCGACGCGTAAACATCGAGATTCTTTAAGTTTGATCGCGAGGACTTAAAAATTAACACGTTCGGTTATTTAATAATTATTTAAACAATCACTATTGTACACGGGTATAATATAATAATATTTAAACAATAGTACATTCGTTTAAACATTAAATATACGGGAAATCGCGAAAAACTTAATATAATATCGTTTTAATATTTCGATACTTTAAAATTTTTTCGGGGGAGTAATTGGCCTTGCACATCAAAAACATAAACGTTTCTTTTTTTGACTTTGACAATAACCGAGTCAGTTTCACTTTGCACTTCGACGCGTGAACATCTAGACTCTTTAAATTTAGTCGCGAGGACTTAAAAATTAACACGTTCGGTTATTTAATAATTATTTAAACAATCACTATTGTACACGGGTATAATATAATAATATTTAAACAATAGTACATTCGTTTAAACATTACATATACGGGAAATCGCGAAAAACTTAATATAATATCGTTTTAATATTTCGATACTTTAAAATTTTTTCGGGGGAGTAATTGGCCTTGCACATCAAAAACATAACCGTTTCTTTTTTTGACTTTGACAATAACCGAGTCAGTTTCACTTTGCACTTCGACGCGTAAACATCGAGATTCTTTAAGTTTAATCGCGAGGACTTAAAAATTAACACGTTCGGTTATTTAATAATTATTTAAACAATCACTATTGTACACGGGTATAATATAATAATATTTAAACAATAGTACATTCGTTTAAACATTAAATATACGGGAACTCGCGAAAAACTTTAAATAAATTCGATTAAATATTTCAATACTTTAAAATTTTATCTCGCGGTAGTACACCTTGCACAATATAAACATAAGCAGTTTTTCATTAACTTTGACAATAACCGAGTCAGTTTCACTTTGTACTCCGACGAGTAAACATCGAGATTCTTTAAATTTAATCGCGAGGACTCAAAAATTAACACGTTCGGTTATTTAATAATTATTTAAAGAATCACTATTGTACACGGATATAATATAATAATATTTAAACAATAGTACATTCGTTTAAACATTAAATATACGGGAACTCGCGAAAAACTTAATATAATATCGTTTTAATATTTCGATACTTTAAAATTTTTTCGGGGGAGTAATTGGCCTTGCACATCAAAAACATAAACGTTTCTTTTTTTGACTTTGACAATAACCGAGTCAGTTTCACTTTGCACTTCGACGCGTAAACATCGAGATTCTTTAAATTTAATCGCGAGGACTTAAAAATTAACACGTTCGGTTATTTAATAATTATTTAAACAATCACTATTGTACACGGGTATAATATAATAATATTTAAACAATAGTACATTCGTTTAAACATTAAACATACGGGAACTCGCGAAAAACTTAATATAATATCGTTTAAATATTTCGATACTTTAAAATTTTTTCGGGGGAGTAATTGGCCTTGCACATCAAAAACATAAACGTTTCTTTTTTTGACTTTGACAATAACCGAGTCAGTTTCACTTTGCACTTCGACGCGTAAACATCGAGATTCTTTAAGTTTAATCGCGAGGACTTAAAAATTAACACGTTCGGTTATTTAATAATTATTTAAACAATCACTATTGTACACGGGTATAATATAATAATATTTAAACAATAGTACATTCGTTTAAACATTAAACATACGGGAACTCGCGAAAAACTTAATATAATATCGTTTAAATATTTCGATACTTTAAAATTTTTTCGGGGGAGTAATTGGCCTTGCACATCAAAAACATAAACGTTTCTTTTTTTGACTTTGACAATAACCGAGTCAGTTTCACTTTGCACTTCGACGCGTAAACATCGAGATTCTTTAAGTTTAATCGCGAGGACTTAAAAATTAACACGTTCGGTTATTTAATAATTATTTAAACAATCACTATTGTACACGGGTATAATATAATAATATTTAAACAATAGTACATTCGTTTAAACATTAAATATACGGGAAATCGCGAAAAACTTAATATAATATCGTTTTAATATTTCGATACTTTAAAATTTTTTCGGGGGAGTAATTGGCCTTGCACATCAAAAACATAAACGTTTCTTTTTTTGACTTTGACAATAACCGAGTCAGTTTCACTTTGCACTTCGACGCGTAAACATCGAGATTCTTTAAGTTTAATCGCGAGGACTTAAAAATTAACACGTTCGGTTATTTAATAATTATTTAAACAATCACTATTGTACACGGGTATAATATAATAATATTTAAACAATAGTACATTCGTTTAAACATTAAATATACGGGAAATCGCGAAAAACTTAATATAATATCGTTTTAATATTTCGATACTTTAAAATTTTTTCGGGGGAGTAATTGGCCTTGCACATCAAAAACATAAACGTTTCTTTTTTTGACTTTGACAATAACCGAGTCAGTTTCACTTTGCACTTCGACGCGTGACCATCTAGACTCTTTAAATTTAATCGCGAGGACTTAAAAATTAACACGTTCGGTTATTTAATAATTATTTAAACAATCACTATTGTACACGGGTATAATATAATAATATTTAAACAATAGTACATTCGTTTAAACATTAAACATACGGGAACTCGCGAAAAACTTAATATAATATCGTTTAAATATTTCGATACTTTAAAATTTTTTCGAGGGAGTAATTGGCCTTGCACATCAAAAACATAAACGTTTCTTTTTTTGACTTTGACAATAACCGAGTCAGTTTCACTTTGCACTTCGACGCGTAAACATCGAGATTCTTTAAGTTTAATCGCGAGGACTTAAAAATTAACACGTTCGGTTATTTAATAATTATTTAAACAATCACTATTGTACACGGGTATAATATAATAATATTTAAACAATAGTACATTCGTTTAAACATTAAATATACGGGAAATCGCGAAAAACTTAATATAATATCGTTTTAATATTTCGATACTTTAAAATTTTTTCGGGGGAGTAATTGGCCTTGCACATCAAAAACATAAACGTTTCTTTTTTTGACTTTGACAATAACCGAGTCAGTTTCCCTTTGCACTTCGACGCGTGAACATCTAGACTCTTTAAATTTAATCGCGAGGACTTAAAAATTAACACGTTCGGTTATTTAATAATTATTTAAACAATCACTATTGTACACGGGTATAATATAATAATATTTAAACAATAGTACATTCGTTTAAACATTAAATATACGGGAACTCGCGAAAAACTTAATATAATATCGTTTAAATATTTCGATACTTTAAAATTTTTTCGGGGGAGTAATTGGCCTTGCACATCAAAAACATAAACGTTTCTTTTCTTGACTTTGACAATAACCGAGTCAGTTTCACTTTGCACTTCGACGCGTGAACATCGAGACTATTTAAATTTAATCGCGAGGACTTAAAAATTAACACGTTCGGTTTTTTAATAATTATTTAAACAATCACTATTGTACACGGATATAATATAATAATATTTAAACAATAGTACATTCGTTTAAACATTAAATATACGGGAACTCGCGAAAAACTTAATATAATATCGTTTAAATATTTCGATACTTTAAAATTTTTTCGGGGGAGTAATTGGCCTTGCACATCAAAAACATAAACGTTTCTTTTCTTGACTTTGACAATAACCGAGTCAGTTTCACTTTGCACTTCGACGCGTGAACATCGAGACTATTTAAATTTAATCGCGAGGACTTAAAAATTAACACGTTCGGTTTTTTAATAATTATTTAAACAATCACTATTGTACACGGATATAATATAATAATATTTAAACAATAGTACATTCGTTTAAACATTAAATATACGGGAACTCGCGAAAAACTTAATATAATATCGTTTTAATATTTCGATACTTTAAAATTTTTTCGGGGGAGTAATTGACCTTGCACATCAAAAACATAAACGTTTCTTTTCTTGACTTTGACAATAACCGAGTCAGTTTCACTTTGCACTTCGACGCGTAAACATCGAGATTCTTTAAATTTAATCGCGAGGACTTAAAAATTAACACGTTCGGTTATTTAATAATTATTTAAACAATCACTATTGTACACGGGTATAATATAATAATATTTAAACAATAGTACATTCGTTTAAACATTAAATATACGGGAACTCGCGAAAAACTTAATATAATATCGTTTAAATATTTCGATACTTTAAAATTTTTTCGGGGGAGTAATTGGCCTTGCACATCAAAAACATAAACGTTTCTTTTTTTGACTTTGACAATAACCGAGTCAGTTTCACTTGGCACTTCGACGCGTAAACATCGAGATTCTTTAAGTTTAATCGCGAGGACTTGAAAATTAACACGTTCGGTTATTTAATAATTATTTAAACAATCACTATTGTACACGGGTATAATATAATAATATTTAAACATTAGTACATTCGTTTAAACATTAAATATACGGGAACTCGCGAAAAACTTAATATAATATCGTTTAAATATTTCGATACTTTAAAATTTTTTCGGGGGAGTAATTGGCCTTGCACATCAAAAACATAAACGTTTCTTTTCTTGATTTTGACAATAACCGAGTCAGTTTCACTTTGCACTTCGACGCGTGAACATCGAGACTCTTTAAATTTAATCGCGAGGACTTAAAAATTAACACGTTCGGTTATTTAATAATTATTTAAACAATCACTATTGTACACGGGTATAATATAATAATATTTAAACAATAGTACATTGGTTTAAATATTAAAAATATTGGAACTCGCGAAAAACTTAAAGTAAATTCGATTAAATATTTCAAAACTTTAAAATTTTTTCGGGGGAGTAATTGGCCTTGCACATCAAAAACATAAACGTTTCTTTTTTTGACTTTGACAATAACCGAGTCAGTTTCACTTTGCACTTCGACGCGTGAACATCGAGACTCTTTAAATTTAATCGCGAGGACTTAAAAATTAACACGTTCGGTTATTTAATAATTATTTAAACAATCACTATTGTACACGGGTATAATATAATAATATTTAAACAATAGTACATTCGTTTAAACATTAAATATACGGGAACTCGCGAAAAACTTAATATAATATCGTTTAAATATTTCTATACTTTAAAATTTTTTCGGGGGAGTAATTGGCCTTGCACATCAAAAACATAAACGTTTCTTTTCTTGATTTTGACAATAACCGAGTCAGTTTCACTTTGCACTTCGACGCGTAAACATCGAGACTCTTTAAATTTAATCGCGAGGACTTAAAAATTAACACGTTCGGTTATTTAATAATTATTTAAACAATCATTATTGTACACGGGTATAATATAATAATATTTAAACAATAGTACATTCGTTTAAACATTAAATATACGGGAACTCGCGAAAAATTTAATATAATATCGTTTAAATATTTCGATACTTTAAAATTTTTTCGGGGGAGTAATTGGCCTTGCACATCAGAAAGATTCGTCATACCGTCATAGTATATGACATTTAAATATATCGTTAAATATTATGAATACCTTATGTAAAATAGATTTGTGTTTCAGGTTTTTCAAATCCTAATTATTATGGACTCGAATGAAGAATTGGACTTATGGAAAATAAAAAAACAATCTGAGGATGAATCGTTTGCAATCATTTAATTTTATTCATTTTAAATATTTAACAAAATTTGTAATCGATCCAGACAGAGTTGATTTCTGTTTTACGAAATATCATCTGATTCGGCAAGATCTGATTTAAGACTTCGTTGGTTGTTCTTTTCGTTCGTGAGAGTGTTTGCATGTGCATGTGTTTCTGTGAGTGCATAGGTATAAAATAACTCATATTTTAATATATTTTTTAATTCTCGAAAGTAATAACATTATATAAATTTCTTATGTCCATAGGTTGTTCGTTCATTATATAAAATTTACTAATTGTTTCGATTGCTTCTTGTTTAATAATCATGAAATGGTCTACGTGTTTTATGTTCACAGATGATTGCATATTTATTATAAGAAATTCACACATTATTTCGATTGATTCCTGTTTAATAATCATGAAATTGTTTAGATGTTTTATGTTCACAAGTAGCCACATACGAAGTATATAATTATATGTTAATAATTATATGATAAGATAATATATATAATGCGACCAAACATTATATTATTTTTGTCGTTTGATGGATAATAAGATATTTTTGTTATGAAATAATATTAAATGTAATGCATAATTTTATATATAAGGTGTATTATAGGCGCATTATATATATTATAGGCGTATTATATATATATTATAAGCGTGTTATATATAAGGTGTATTATAAGAGTGTTATATATATGGTGTGTATATGAGTGTTATATATAAAGTGTAATATAAGAGTATTATATATATTAAAGGCGTAATATATATGTATATATTGTAGGCTTATTATATATAATGTGTATTATAGATGTATTGCATGCGTATGTTAAGCGTTTCGTTGTATTTTTAATTTAATGTACATTATGCGTGGTGTGTCCACGTTAGTTTAAAGGGAATAGAATTCCATATGAAGGGCTCTATTCTTTACCGGGTATGTAGGTCGATATCAAACGGATTCATAAATTTTCGTCTAATCGCGATTGATTAAAAAAAAATTTGTGATTCGTTTCGCGATTGTTTCTTTCTTTCTTTTTCCAAATTATAATAATTATTAATGAATATGTTATAATAATGATGTTATATATAATTGATTTTATATAATTCCAAAATAATTGATATTAACAGTAGAGTCTTTAGCCCGTGGGTCTCCTTATGCAGCAACCTCCATGTGGTGAGACCTGGTAATCGATATTACTTGCGATATATGATTTAATTGTAAATAACGCAAGTACTGTCGAGCTAATGGCTGCATTTAAATGCAATCAAAATTTATTTAAAATTTATAAATTTAATAAATTTAATTAAATTTTTCCATATTGTTCATATCTCATTAATCAAAAATTGTTTTATTATTTAATATATTCATTATATGAAACAATTAAATAATAATATAAATATTATAAATATAATAAAAATAAATTGAATTTAATATAAATTACTAACATTCAAACAACATACGATATACATGAAATATAATTTATTAATATTTAAACAGTATGACATTCTTAGCAACGTTGTAACGATTATATAGATGTATTATCGTATATACTATCGATTAATAAATATGCTATTGATTTATAATTGTAACGCATAGAAAAATTTACTGTCATTCCTATTTATATGTATTTACTTTTATCAATTATTATTTATAAATCTCGGGTGGGACCCATAGGAGGGGCCTATGGGTGAGGGCCTTTTGCCGGGCTGCTCTCTGAGCATCACGTAAAGCTCTATGGTGGTTCTCTTTGCTATTCATTTATAATTGAAACGCATCGAAAACTTTACTGTCATTCCTATTTATATGTATTCACTTTTATTAATTATTATTTATAAGTCTCGGGTGGGACCCATAGGAGAGGGCCTATGGGTGAGGGCCTTTTGGCGGGTTTCTCTCTCAGTATTGCGTAAGGCTCTATGGTGGGTCTTTTCATTTCAATATGAAAAAATCGAGCTCGATTTTGGTACTACGATTTTGTCCATCTCGTACTGTACTTTGTCATTGTCATGTAATTTTAGATATTATATTTTTTAGATTTATTATAGATATTATTATTAATTATTATTCATATATCGTCATGTATTATGTATTAATGTTCTGTCATTCTTATTTCTATGTATTTAATTGTATTAATTATTATTTATATGTCTCGGGTGGGACCCATAGGAGGGGCCGGCCTATGGGTGAGGGCTTTTATGCGGGTCTCCTTCTTTCTTACCATCTTTCTTTTCTTTTCTTTACTTTTCTTTTCTTATCTTTCTTTTCTGTTTTCTGCTGTTTCTCTTTTTCTTTTTAGGTATCGTCGAGGGATCATCGAGGGACGCCGTGGGACGACGAGGGATTTTTGGGGGTTTTTGGGGGTTTGTCGAGATTTTTGAGGGGTGATTGGGGTGTTGTTGGGGGGATTAACGAAGAAACATGATCGATTTTTACGCGATACGGGTAGGATAGGGAGAACACTCGCGCGCGTGTCGGCTGGCACAGGCGTGGGTGTTCGCGGGCGCGATTAAATTTCGTTTGATTGCTTTTTATGCCGAAAACGCGAATTGTAGAGTAGAGTCATTGTTTCTTTCGCGTGCCCGCGGACGCGATTTAGTTTTATCGAGGTTTTTTTTTTTTTTTGTTTTTATTTTCGTTCAAACTCGGAACGCACGGACAGTCGTGCTTAATAAATCCCCGTTATACCCTAAGCTGACGGTGTTTCCGGACGGTGGAGCTTTCCGTCAGCGGGGCTTTAAACGCTTCCAGTGAGTTGAGAAGCAAGAAGGTCTCTTCCGATGCGGAAAGATATAACGAATCGGGATCGCGAATATTAGAGTAGAGTCACCGTTTTTCTAATACTCGCGTAAGTGTCCGTTCGCGATTTAAAGTCCACGTCAAGGACTTCATTTTGGTTCGAGATTCGGGATACACGAACGGTGCAACCTAGTAGTGTTGTACATAGCTATTGACTAGGGTCCAGTGAATCGTTTAGCGTAGGGATCAGTATTAGTCAATAGTTCATGTCATTTCGAATTTCAACCCCTAGAGTCATCCGTTTTCCTAGCACTTACGCGAGCTCGCGAACGCGATTAACAGTCCCACCGTGGACTTTGTTTTGTTTGCTCGAAACTTCGATCAGATTAACTCGCGAACGCGGATTTTAAAGTAGAGTCAGCGTTAGCCCGCGGGTCTCCAGATGCAGCAACCTCCACGTGGTGAGACCTGGTAATCGATATTACTTGCGATACATGATAATTGTAAATAAAGCAAGTACTGTCGAGCAAGGGCTGCATTTCAATTCAATCAAAATTGATTATTTTCTATTTTTCCATATTGTTCATTTATCATGTCTCAAAAATTGTATTAAATTATTTTAAATTTAGCAACGTTGTAACAATTATATACATGTACTATCCTATATACTACCGATTAATAGATATGTTATTGATTTATAATTGAAACGCACAGAAATCTTTACTGTCCATTCATATTTATATGTATTTACTTTTATCAATTATTATTTATAAATCTCTGGTGGGACCCATAGGAGGGGCCTATGGGTGTGGGCCTTTTGGCGGGTTGCTCTCTGAGCATCGTGTAAAGCTCTATGGTGGGTCACTTTGCTATTGATTTATAATTAAAACGCACAGAATACTTTACTGTCGTTCTTATTTATATGTATTTACTTTTATTAATTATTATTTATAAGTTTTGGGTGGGACCCATAGGAAGGGCCTATGGGTGCGGGCTTCTGTGCGGGTCTCCTTCTTTCTTTTCTTTTATTTTCTTTCTTTTCTTTTATTTTCTTTCTTTTCTTTTCTTTTCTTTCTTTTCTGTTTTCTGCTCTTTCTCTTTTTCTTTTTAGGTATCGTCGAGGGATCATCGAGGGACGTCGAGGGACGTCGATCAAAATCAAAAATTATTTTATTATTTAATATATTCATTATTACATCTGTTTTGAAATTGTTATATATTATATTATATACGGTTTTTCACTAACTTTGACAATAACGTGGTCAGTTTAACTTCGCACTTCGACGCGTAACCATCGAGACTTTCTAAATCAAAACGCGAGAACTTAGAAATTAATACTTTTGCAGATTTTCTAACTATTTAAACGATCTCTATTGTACACGGGTACTATATATTAATATTTAAACAATAGTGGAATTATTTAAACATTAAAACGACAAAAACATGCGACAAACTTAAAATAAATTCGTTTGAATGTCTCAATACTTAAAATCTTTATCTGGGGGGAGTCGACCTTGCATACTATATTCCTAAACCTTTTTTTACTAACTCTAACGATTACCGAGTTAGTTTTCTCTTGATCTACGACGCGTTAACATCGAAACAGGAGCACGTGGAGCAAGTGGAGCACATGGAGCAGAAATAAGCGAATTGGGATGAGTACCAAGTTATCCAAGTATTGCCAATCTTTATTAATATAATATTTCTTTCAGGGTAAATAATGTTTCTTTAGATCGTTTTCCAGAATTTTTAATTTTCTTTTACTTTTCTTAAGTTAAATTAATTTTTGTTTTTCACAGTAGTAATATAATATTTTTTTCTTTCCTTATGTCTTTTCAGCTTGTTTCAGGTCTTGGGTTCGCGAACTAATATAATATTACTAATATAATATTTTATTACTAATATAATATTTCTAAAATTTTACTGTAATTCCTATTTATATATATTTACTTTTATTAATTATTATTTATAAGTCTCGGGTGGGGCCTATGGGTGAGGGCCTTTTGGCGGGTTTCTCTTTCCGTATCGCGTAAGGCTCTATGGTGGGTCTTTTTTTTTTTTCAATAGGAAAAAATCGAGCTCGATTTTGGTACTACGATTTTGTCCATCTCGTACTGTACTTTGTCATTGTCATGTAATTTTAGATATTATATTTTTTAAATTTATTATAGATATCATTATTAATTATTATTCATATACTATCATGTATTATTAATTTTCTGTAATTATTATTTCTTTGTATTTATTTGTATTAATTATTATTTATATGTCTCGGGTGGGACCCATAGGAGGGGCTGGCCTATGGGTGTGGGCTTCTGTGCGGGTATCCTTCTTTCTTTTCTTTTCTTTTCTTTCTTTTCTGTTTTCTGCTCTTTCTCTTTTTCTTTTTAGGTATCGTCGAGGGATCATCGAGGAACGTCGAGGGATCGTCGAGGGACGCCGTGGGACGACGAGGGATCATCGAGGGACGCCGAGGGATCATCGTGGTACGCCGAGGGACGTCGAGGGTTTTTTGGGGGTTTGTCGAGATTTTTGAGGGGTGATTGGGATGTTATTGGGGGGTTATCGAAGGAACATCATGGATTTTTACGCGATACGGGTAAGATAGGGAGAACATTCGCGCGTGTGTCGGCTGGCACAGGCGTGGGTGTTCGCGGGCGCGTTTAAATTTCGTTTGATTGCTTTTTATGCCGAAAACGCGAATTGTAGAGTAGAGTCATTGTTTCTTTTGCGTGCCCGCGGACGCGATTTAATTTATCGAGGTTTTTTTTTTTTTTGTTTTTATTTTCGTTCAAACTCGGAACGCACGAACAGTCGTGCTTAATAAATCCCCGTTATATCCCAAGCTGACGGTGTTTCCGGACGGTGGAGCTTTCCGTCAGCGGGGCTTTAAACGCTTCCAGTGAGCTGAGAAGCCAGAAGGTCTCTCCCGATGCGGAAACATATAACGAATCGGGATCGCGGATATTAGAGTAGAGTCACCGTTTTTCTAATACTCGCGTAAGTGTCCGTTCGCGATTTAAAGTCCACGTCAAGGACTTCATTTTGGTTCGAGATTCGGGATACACGAACGGTGCAACCTAGTAGTGTTGTACATAGCTATTGACTAGGGTCCTGTGAATCGTTTAGCGTAGGGATCCGTATTAGTCGATAGTTCATGTCATTTCGAATTTCAACCCCTAGAGTCATCCGTTTTTTTAGCACTTACGCGAGCTCGCGAACGCGTTTAAAAGTCCCACGGTGGACTTTGTTTTGTTTGCTCAAAACTTCGATCAGATTAACTCGCGAACGCGGATTTTAAAGTAGAGTCAGCGTTAGCCCGCGGGTCTCCAGATGCAGCAACCTCCACGTGGTGAGACCTGGTAATCGATATTACTTGCGATATATGATAATTGTAAATAACGCAAGTACTGTCGAGCTAATGGCTGCATTTGCATTCAATCAAAATTTATTTAAAATTTATAAATTATATAAATTTAATTAAATTTTAATTTATAATGACATTCTTAGCGACGTTGTAACGATTATATACATGTACTATCGTATATACTATCCATTAATAGATATGCTATTGATTTATAATTGAAACGCACAGAAAACTTTACTGTCCATTCATATTTATATGTATTTACTTTTATCAATTATTATTTATAAATCTCGGGTGGGACCCATAGGAGGGGCCTATGGGTGTGGGCCTTTTGGCGGGTTGCTTTCTGAGCATCGTGTAAAGCTCTATGGTAGCTCTCTGTGCTATTGATTTATAATTGAAACGCACAGAAAATTTACTGTCATTCCTATTTATATGTATTTACTTTAATTAATTATTATTTATAAGTTTTGGGTGGGACCCATAGGAAGGGCCTATGGGTGCGGGCTTCTGTGCGGGTCTCCGTCTTTCTTTTCTTTTATTTTCTTTCTATTCTCTTTTCTGCTCTTTCTCTATTTCTTTCAGGTATCGTCGAGGGATCATCGAGGGACGTCGAAATAGGTCGAGGGACATCGATGAAGATAAAAAATTATTTTATTATTTAATATATTCATTATTACATCTGTAATAATAGGTGAGGGCCTTTAGGCGGGTTTCTCTCTCAGTATCGCGTAAGGATCTATGGTGGGTCTTTTTTTTTTTTCAATAAGAAAAAATCGAGCTCGATTGTGGTACTACTATTTTGTCCATTTATTGTACTGTATTTTGTAATTGTCATGTATTTTAGATATTATATTTTTTAGATTTATTATAGATATTATTATTAATTATTATTGATATATCGTCATGTATTATGTATTAATGTTCTGTCATTCTTATTTCTATGTATTTACTTGTATTAATTATTATTTATATGTCTCGGGTGGGACCCATAGGAGGGGCCGGCCTATGGGTGAGGGCTTTTATGCGGGTCTCCATCTTCCTTTTCTTTTATTTTCTTTCTTTTCTTTTATTTTCTTTCTTTTCTGTTTTCTGCTCTTTCTCTTTTTCTTTTTAGGTATCGTCGAGGGATCATCGAGGGACGCCGAGGGATCATCTTGGGACATCGATGGACGTCGAGGGATTTTTGGGGGGTTTTTGGGGGTTTGTCGAGATTTTTCAGGGGTTATTGGAGGGTTGTTGGGGGGATTAACGAAGAAACATGATCGATTTTTACGCGATACGGGTAGGATAGGGAGAACACTCGCGCGCGTGTCGGCTGGCACAGGCGTGGTAGTTCACGGGCGCGATTAAATTTCGTTTGATTGCTTTTTATGCCGAAAAAGCGAATTGTAGAGTAGAGTCATTGTTTCTTTCGCGTGCCCGCGGACGCGATTTAGTTTTATCGGGGTTTTTTTTTCTTTTTTTTTTCTTTATTTTTTTTCTTTATATTTTTGTTCGAAACTCGGAACGCACGAACAGTCGTGCTTAATAAATCCCCGTTATACCCTAAGCTGACGGTGTTTCCGGACGGTGGAGCTTTCCGTCAGCGGGGCTTTAAACGCTTCCAGTGAGCTGAGAAGCAAGAAGGTCTCTCCCGATGCGGAAAGATATAACGAATCGGGATCGCGAATATTAGAGTCACCGTTTTTCTAATACTCGCGTAAGTGTCCGTGCGCGATTTAAAGTCCACGTCAAGGACTTCATTTTGGTTCGAGATTCGGGATACACGAACGGTGCAACCTAGTAGTGTTGTACATAGCTATTGACTAGGGTCCTGTGAATCGTTTAGCGTAGGGATCCGTATTAGTCGATTGTTCATGTCATTTCGAATTTCAACCCCTAGAGTCATCCGTTTTTTTAGCACTTACGCGAGCTCGCGAACGCGTTTAAAGTCCCACGGTGGACTTTGTTTTGTTTGCTCAAAACTTCGATCAGTTTAACTCGCGAACGCGGATTTTGAAGTAGAGTTAGCGTTAGCCCGCGGGTCTCCAGATGCAGCAACCTCCACGTGGTGAGGCCTGGTAATCGATATTACTTGCGATACATGATAATTGTAAATAAAGCAAGTACTGTCGAGCAAGGGCTGCATTTCAATTCAATCAAAATTGATTATTTTCTATTTTTCCATATTGTTCATTTATCATGTCTCAAAAATTGTATTAAATTATTTTAAATTTAGCAACGTTGTAACAATTATATACATGTACTATCCTATATACTACCGATTAATAGATATGTTATTGATTTATAATTGAAACGCACAGAAAACTTTACTGTCCATTCATATTTATATGTATTTACTTTTATCAATTATTATTTATAAATTTCGGGTGGGACCCATAGGAGGGGCCTATGGGTGCGGGCTTCTGTGCGGGTCTCCGTCTTTCTTTTCTTTTATTTTCTTTCTATTTTCTTTTCTGCTTTTTCTCTTTTTCGTTCAGGTATCGTCGACGGACGTCAAGGGACGTCGATGGACGTCGAGGGACGTCGATGGACGTCGAGGGACGTCGATGGACGTCGAGGGACGTCGATCAATATAAAAAATTATTTTATTATTTAATATATTCATTATTAAATCTGTTTTGAAATTGTTATATATTTTATTATATACGGTTTTTCACCAACTTTGACAATAACCGGTTCAGTTTAACTTTGTACTTCGACGCGTGAACATCAAGACTCTTTAAATCTAATCGTGAGGATTTAAAAATTAACACGTTCGCTTATTTAATAATTATTTAAACATTCACTATTATACACGGGTATAATATAATAATATTTAAACAATAGTACATTCGTTTAAACATTAAAAATACGGGAACGCGCGAGAAACTTAAAATAAATCCGATTAAATATTTCATTACTTAAAAATTTTAGTCTGTGGGTAATGGCCTTGCGTGATATAAACATAAACGATCCTTATCTTGACTTTGACAATTTACGAACTATAAGAAGACAACTACGTGCGACGGCAGAAATAGTATTGGAAACGCAATCGTCCTCTACGCACACGTAAGTCTATATATTTTATAAGCTTCATTTGCTAATCATTTAAGGATTATTCATCTCATTTTAAATCATATTAGACTGCCGTATATGTAGCATTTGTCGCATTTAATAACAAGATCTTATTTACAGGTTATATACACGGTTATATACATATACATATTTATTCAAATATTTAATCAATTTTATTCTATATTAATAATACTCTTGGATTTTGATAAATTTATATATGGATCTCCATACGCAGCTACCTCCATGTGGTGAGATCCGGAAGTCGTTATTGCGAACGTTTATGTTTTTTTACATAATACAACGTACGCACTACCGGACCAAAGGCTGACGTTCGGTGCATTAGAAAATATTTTTGATAAAATATTAATTCGTTAAAAATTTTTGCAATATATTTTACATTGAATTTAAAGAATATTAAGTAGCACCGAGAATAATACAAAATTCATTAGAGTTAAATTAAAATAGAATAAAATTTCAAGATACGTTTGATCGCTTAATTAAATATTAGAAATGTTATAATTTTAATTTTTACAGCACCTTGTCTAGTTTTACTTCGATGCTATATCTATTTTGATTTATAGATATCCACGCAATTACTATATTTCTGTGAACATATCCATATCGCGATCATATCCATTTTTAAACGATAGATACAACGCGATTTTTTGATCGTTTGCTTTTACATATTGATTTATTACAATATAGCTTACAAATTTTGCAGTTACATCTTTTGAATGCTATCCTTTTATTATTATGGCATGCAAAAGATGTAATACAATTTTACAATTTTAGATCATGTAGTTTGAATAATATGATATATGATATTTAATATTTTCTAATCGATATAAATAATATTTAATTTGACAGAAATTGTAAAAGCAAAAGCCACAGCTTGTTTTAACAATATTTTTTTCAACAGGTCTTCAGTTGTTGATCGCGCGCAATGCGATCTTAGAGTCAGTGCTTGTGCGAAATGTAATTTGATTATTTTGCAACCGAACGAGTTGCTTTAAAAAACAGATAAAATAAAATAAAATCGCGAATTAGAGTCAGTGTTGTTCGCCGATAAGAATTTCTCGGTCGCGTTAGTAAAACAAAAAACAAGAATTAATGTCATATTCTTGTTAAAACTATTTGTTCGGCCCGCGTTGTTAGAATCATTAACACACTTTCGGCCAATACGGTGGAAGAGGATTGCGTTCGCGATAAAATATTGTAATGGTCGAAAGTGTGAATTAAAAAAATTTCATCCTCTGCATCTTTAACGACGAACATAAAGCTTCGTCTGGATACAATTACACGTAAGTATAATTTCTTTATTCTAATCGTTACTTCTCATTTATTATTGAAATCAAATATTTTTTTCATCATTATCATTCATCGAAGATATACTTTCAATTTGGAACATATTATTAATATTTTTATGTACGACTTTAATTACAGAACGTACACAATTTCAACCAACTTCACGACGTCGTTCGACCTACGTCGAGGGGGACGAGTGTTTTGGAGCCATCGCAGAACTTCTAAAGTAGTAAGTGACAAATTTTCAAGTTCCTCCGGTGCCTATCATGCCGAGGACGAGAGGTCCATATCGGCACGGGTCACTTGTTGTATTCGTAGATGTCTTACGTTCGTAACGAGCATAAGTGTCCGTGATTAAAATCTTTTGATCTTAATCACGAGTGGTTCCCTACATGTGTAGTTAACTATTTTATTGCCTATGAGCCATTTTTCGAAGGTGGTCGGCATGCCTTCGTTAATGGCTCGTGGTCTTATCAAAATCTCATTTACCCCTTTTACCACATTTACACTAATGCTCGTAGTAGTAGTAGTAGTTTGTTCCTGATGACTGGAGATGATGGACCATTCCATCTCCTTGCTACGGTGTTCCGCACTCGCGTACGGTCTTTTTGCTAATTAGAATCAAGCTATTTCAATGTCATTATTTAATTAATAGAGTCTTTGCAATTTCTTTTTCTTAAAGTAAAGTCGAGTCATTGAGTTTTTCATTTTAAAAACTAGAGTCAATTTTTCATTTTAAAGTGTAGTTTTGTTGTACCCCTTGCATTTGATTTTTTTTTTTTCTTTTATTTAAAGTCGAGTCGCCCACCCTTTAAATTTTATATTCAAGTCGAGTCGCCCCACCCCTTTTAAATTTTATATTAAAGTCGAGTTATTGCATTTTAAAGTTTTAAAGTAAATAAAGTAGAGTCCTTTCTTAGATTTTTATATTAAAACTAGAGTCACGCTCGTTAATTATTGTGTGGACGTCCGTGGCCTGCAGCAGCATTTGCACTCAGGAGTGCATATGAATTACCCAAGCATGTTGATTTTTAATTCAGAATAATCAGATATGTTTTTTTTTCCCCTTTTATTTTCATAACTGCATAATGTGTATGTATATATACGAGATATAATACATACTTCATACTACATGTCAACACAGTATTACCGCGGGTCGCCCAATGGCCCATATGCGGTAAATAATGTAAAATCTCCTGATTTTACATTATCCTCATTATCATTATCATTATCATCATCATCATCATCATCATCATCATCATCCTTTTGTAATCAGACTCTCATTATTCTGATTATTCCTCTTATTCTAATTATTTTGCTTATTCTAATTATTCTGATTATTCTGAATAAAAATCTACAAGACTTGATGATCGACAACGAGAAAGGATAATATGCCTGCATTCAGTAATGCAGATGAACATATTACACAGTAAGGATATACATTTCTCGTTCAGAAAGATACAAAAATACGTAATAGAAAATGCACTCGTATATATTGAATGAAATATAATAAATGAAATTATATAATTAATAAATATTTAAATTTTCTACTCTCATAATTTTTCTTTCAAAGAAACGTAATTAATCTAATAAATAAATCAAGAATAATTCATACTCTTTTCCTAATACAATACGTATATTTATAATTAAGTAGAGTGCAAATGAATAAAAAGAAAATTTTGTATCTTTCTGAGTAGAAATGTATAAATCTTACTGTGCGAGCGATATGATATTGAAAATGAACAGCCTTGCACTCAGGAGTGCATAATATATGTCAAGGTTATACATTTTTATTCCACATTATTTAAACGAGATTGTCAAATGAAAGACTTTGTAGATACATAAAAATGTATATTTTTATTGCATAATATATTAAATGAATATAATTATTTTGTGGAATAAAAATGCATAAGTCTTGGCATATAAATAAAACGAACGAAAAGGGTGTCCCACTCAGGAGTGGGGAAATAGTTCAGAATAGGGACAGGCCTGCATTCAGGAATGCACCTGGGATACTCAAGCGTATAGATTTTTATTTCAGAATAATATTAAATTTTTTTATCTATGATAACCACGAGTTGTAAAACAACTCATACATCGTAACCATCATCATCTTATTATACAGATTCTAATTATTCTGATTAAAAATCTATAAGACTTGATGTAATTATAGGGAAGTCAGAATCTGCGTTAAAACAAGCAGTGGCGACGAAAAATAAATTCATAAGCATTAATATGCAAGAATATAATAAATCTTTTTTTTTCAAATATGAGTAATATTTTTCTATTTCATATACGTATACAAAATACATGGTTCTAAAATTGTGAAATCGTATTAATATATTTTTTATAATTTAATAGATAAAAAGTGTCTTGCATGTAAACGATGTAATGTGTACATGAGACACTTGATGTAACTGCATATTTCGCGTTAGTATAAACGTAATAATATAGGATATATGTATTTTATCGATTAAAAATAGATTTGATCTCGATATGGATATGTTTATGGCAGTATACAAAATTGCGTATGCATTTTGTAATACGAAACAAGGTGCAGTATATGTCTGCTATTTTTCTTGTTTCTTTTTTTTTAACGCGGTTTAATTCTTAAATATTGTGAGATATACACAATTCTTTTTCTTTTTTTTTTATAACGTATCTTGAATAGTTCATAACATGTATCTGTAATTGTCTTAATTAGTTGCATATATATATTATATTTTTATTTGAATGTAGAACATTTTTTTCGAATGCATCGAAAATTCTACATATTCAATGCTAATTTTTCTTTCCTTTTATTTCAGCATTACAATCTATGGATAAATATATGCATATAAAATATTTAATTTATTAAATTATCAAAATTATGAAAATGATTAGCCATGGATTGTAGATATAATTTTGTCTTTACACACATGCGTTTTTATATAGTTTTCTGTTACAGAAAGGCATCCTATTAACCCTTCCGAGTTGGAAGTAATATTTCAAGATTCGTCATACTGTCATAGTATATGACATTTAAATATATCGTTGAATAATATGAATACCTTATGTAAAATAGATTTGTGTTTCAGGTTTTTCAAATCCTAATTATTATGGACTCGAATGAAGAATAGGACTTATGGAAAATAAAAAAACAATCTGAGGATGAATCGTTTGCAATCATTTATTTTTATTCATTTTAAATATTTAACAAAATTTTTAATCGCTCTAAACAAAGTTTATTTCTGTTTTAGGAAATATCATCTAAATTGGCAAGATATAATTCAAGACTTCGTTGGTTGTTCTTTTCGTTCGTGAGAGTGTTTGCAAGTGTATGTGTTTCTGTGTGTGCATGTGTATGTGTTTCTGTGTGTTCATAAAATATAAAATAACTCATATTTTAATATATTTTTATTTTCAGAAAGTAATAAAATTATATAAATTTCTTATGTCCATATGTTGTTCGTTCATTATATAAAATGTACTAATTGTTTCGCTTGCTTCTTGTTATATAATCATGAATTGGTTTTGATGTTTCATACATTATTTCGATTGCTTCCTGTTTAATAATCATGAAATGGTCTACGTGTTTCATGTTCACAGATGATTGCTGTTTTATTATAAGAAATTCACACATTATTTCGATTGCTTCCAGTTTAACAATCAAGAAATGGTTATGTTCACAGATGATTGTTGATTTATTATAAGAAATTCACACATTATTTCGATTGCTTCCTCTTTAATAATCATGAAATGGTTTAGATGTTTTATGTTCACTGATGATTGCTGATTTATTATAAGAAATTCACAAATTATTTCGATTGCTTCCTGTTTAATAATCAAGAAATGGTTTAGATGTTTTATGTTCACAGATGATTGCTGATTTATTATAAGAAATTCACACATTGTATATATTATAGGCGTATTATATATATATATATATATATATATATATATATATATATATAAGCGTGTTATATATAAGGTGTATTATAAGCGTGTTATATATAAGGTGTATTATAAGCGTGTTATATATAAGATGTATTATATGAGTGTTATATATAAGATGTAATATAAGCGTATTATATATATTATCGGCGTATTATATATATATATATATATATATATATATATATATATATATATATATAAATATATTATAGGCGTATTATGTATATATTGTAGGCTTATTATATATAGTGTGTATTATAGATGTATTACATGCGTATGTTAAGCGTATCGTTGTATTTTTAATTCAATGTACATTATGCGCGGTGTGTCCACGTGTTAGTTTAAAGGGAATAGAATTCCATATGAAGGGCTCTATTCTTTACCGGGTATGTAGGTCGATATCAAACGGATTCATAAATTTTCGTCTAATCGCGATTGATTAGAAAAAAATTTGTGATTCGGTTCGCGATTGTTTATTTCTTTCTTTTTCCAAATTATAATAATTATTAGTGAATATGTTATAATAATGATATTATATATAAATGATTTCATATAATTCCAAAATAATTTATATTACAGTAGAGTCTTTAGCCCGTGGGTCTCCAGATGCAGCAACCTCCACCTGGTGAGACCTGGTAATCGATATTACTTGCGATATATGATAATTGTAAATAACGCAGAGTACTGTCGAGCTAATGGCTGCATTTGCATTCAATCAAAATTGATTATTTTCTATTTTTCCAAATTGTTCATTTCTCATGTCTCAAAAATTGTATTAAATTATTTTAAATTTAGCAACGTTGTAACGATTATATACATGTACTATCGTATATACTACCGATTAATAGATATGTTATTGATTTATAATTGAAACGCACAGAAAAACTTTGCTGTCCATTCATTTTTATATGTATTTACTTTTATTAATTATTATTTATAAGTTTTGGGTGGGACCCATAGGAAGGGCCTATGGGTGCGGGCTTCTGTGCGGGTAACCGTCTTTCTTTTCTTTTATTTTCTTTCTATTCTCTTTTCTGCTTTTTCTCTTTTTCGTTCAGGTATCGTCGACGGACGTCGAGGGACGTCGATGGACGTCGAGGGACGTCGATCAAAATAAAAAATTATTTTATTATTTAATATATTCATTATTAAATCTGTTTTGAAATTGTTATATATTATATTATATACGGGTTTTCACCAACTTTGACAATAACCGGTTCAGATCAACTTAGTACTTCGACGCGTGAACATCAAGAATCTTCAAATCTAATTGCGAGGACTTAAAAATTAACACGTTCGGTTATTTAATAATTATTTAAACAATCACTATTCTACACGGGTATAATATAATAATATTTAAACAATAGTACATTCGTTTAAACATTAAATATACGGGACCTCGCGAAAAACTTAATATAATGTCGTTTAAATATTACGATTCTTTAAAATTTTTTCGGGGGAGTAATTGGCCTTGCACATCAAAAACATAAACGTTTCTTTTTTTGACTTTGACAATAACCGAGTCAGTTTAACTTTGCACGTCGACGAGTAAGCATCGAGACTCTCTAAGTCTAAACGCGAGAACTTAAATTTAATCCTCTCGTTATTAAATAATTATTTAAACAATCATTAATGTACTCGGGTACAATTAACTAATAATTAAACAATAGTACATTCGTTTAAATATTAAAACGACTAAAACTCGCGAGAAACTTAAAATAATTTTGATTAAATATTTCAATACTTTATAATTTTATCTCGGGGCTGTTGGCCTTTTATAATATATACATAAATTTCAACATGAACGGCTACTGGATCATTCTTCCATTGGATTCGGACGAGCGATCATCGAAGTTCTCTCAGGATGTCTCTCTTGCACGCATCAACGAAGAGTAAAAAGTAAGTACATTTCTATATCATAGATATCTTGAATAATTTATAAAATTTCTCATTATAACAGCGATATTAATTAGAACGTTTGTATTTTTCTGTTACAGGACTTCATTGCAATTCGCGCGCGCAGCAATGGATTAATCGAGTCTTTGTATCGGTAAAATAAAAATATCGCCAATTAGAAGCCGTGTTTTGTACGTTCGCGTTTCGCGATTTAAAAGACAATTGTTTTTTTGCATCGACTGCGTGCAATGCAGTCGTTAGAGTCAGTGTTTGTTCGCAAAGTTTATTACTTTTTTAACGGTCGCACATACTGTATATATAAATAAGAAGGTAGAGTTTCGCGAAGTAGAGTCAGTGATCGTCCGTTTAAAGAATAACTATCGCGTAATAGAGTCAGTGCATCATCGAAGAGGATTGTCTCGACCAACTTCGATGTCGACCTACCTCATCTTCAACCACCTACGAATCGTCCACCCTCAATGTCGACCTAAATCGCGGACGAGTGTTTTGGAGCCATCGCAGAACTTCATAAGTAGTGAGTGAATTTTTAAAGTCCCTCCGATCGCTCAATCATGCCGAGGACGAATGGTCCGAATCGGCACGAGCGATACAGTTGTAATTAATTAACAGTGAAAGAGCATTTTGAGTAACAACGAAAAAAATTTCTTTGGCGATTTACTTGTGAACGGTTTTTTTTATTTTTTATTTTTTTGGTCCAATGTTCGTCGATTTTTAAGCGAGAGTACTTTTCTTGACTTTGACAATAACCGAGTCAATTTTACCTTGCACTTCGACCAATAAATATCGAGACTCTCTAAGTCTAGACGCGAAAACTTAAAAATTAACGCTTTCGGTGATCTATTAATTATTTAAACAATTATTAAGGTACACGGGTACAATTAACTAATAATTAAACGATAGTATATACGTTTTAACATTAAGACGACTAAAATTCACGAGAAACTTAAAATGATTTCGATTAAATATTTCAATACTTCAAAATTTTATTTCGCGGTAGTTGACCTTGTGTGATTTAAAAATAAACGGTTTTTCACTAACTTACACAATAACCGAGTCAGTTTAACTTTGCACGTCGACGAGTAAGCTTCGTGTCTCTCTAAATCTAAACGTGAGAACTTAAAAATTAACACTTTCGGTAATTTAATAATTATTTAAAGAATCATTAATGTACACGGGTATAATATAATAATATTTAAACAATAGTACATTCGATTAAACATTAAAAATACTAAAACGCGCGAGAAACTAAAAATAATTTCGGTTTAAATATTTCGATACTATAAAATTTTTTCGGGGTAGTAATTGGCCTTGCACATCAAAAACATAAACGTTTCTTTTTTTGACTTTGACAATAACCGACTCAGTTTCACTTTGCACTTCGACGCGTGAACATCGAGACTCTTTAAATTTAATCGCGAGGACTTAAAAATTAACACGTTCGGTTTTTTAATAATTATTTAAACAATCACTATTGTACACGGATATAATATAATAATATTTAAACAATAGTACATTCGTTTAAACATTAAATATACGGGAACTCGCGAAAAACTTAATATAATATCGTTTTAATATTTCGATACTTTAAAATTTTTTCGGGGGAGTAATTGGCCTTGCACATCAAAAACATAAACGTTTCTTTTTTTGACTTTGACAATAACCGAGTCAGTTTCACTTTGCACTTCGACGCGTAAACATCGAGATTCTTTAAATTTAATCGCGAGGACTTAAAAATTAACACGTTCGGTTTTTTAATAATTATTTAAACAATCACTATTGTACACGGATATAATATAATAATATTTAAACAATAGTACACTCGTTTAAACATTAAATATACGGGAACTCGCGAAAAACTTAATATAATATCGTTTTAATATTTCGATACTTTAAAATTTTTTCGGTGGAGTAATTGGCCTTGCACATCAAAAACATAAACGTTTCTTTTTTTGACTTTGACAATAACCGAGTCAGTTTCACTTTGCACTTCGACGCGTAAACATCGAGATTCTTTAAATTTAATCGCGAGGACTTAAAAATTAACACGTTCGGTTATTTAATAATTATTTAAACAATCACTATTGTACACGGGTATAATATAATAATATTTAAACAAAAGTACATTCGTTTAAACATTAAATATACGGGAACTCGCGAAAAACTTAATATAATATCGTTTAAATATTTCGATACTTTAAAATTTTTTCGGGGGAGTAATTGGCCTTGCACATCAAAAACATAAACGTTTCTTTTTTTGACTTTCACAATAACCGAGTCAGTTTCACTTTGCACTTCGACGCGTAAACATCGAGATTCTTTAAATTTAATCGCGAGGACTTAAAAATTAACACGTTCGGTTATTTAATAATTATTTAAACAATCACTATTGTACACGGGTATAATATAATAATATTTAAACAAAAGTAAATTCGTTTAAACATTAAATATACGGGAACTCGCGAAAAACTTAATATAATATCGTTTAAATATTTCGATACTTTAAAATTTTTTCGGGGGAGTAATTGGCCTTGCACATCAAAAACATAAACGTTTCTTTTTTTGACTTTCACAATAACCGAGTCAGTTTCACTTTGCACTTCGACGCGTAAACATCGAGACTCTTTAAATTTAATCGCGAGGACTTAAAAATTAACACGTTCGGTTATTTAATAATTATTTAAACAATCACTATTGTACACGGGTATAATATAATAATATTTAAACAATAGTACATTCGTTTAAACATTAAATATACGGGAACTCGCGAAAAACTTAATACAATATCGTTTAAATATTTCGATACTTTAAAATTTTTTCGGGGGAGTAATTGGACTTGCATATCAAAAACATAAAAGTTTCTTTTTTTGACTTTGACAATAACCGAGTCAGTTTCACTTTGCACTTCGACGCGTAAACATCGAGATTCTTTAAATTTAATCGCGAGGACTTAAAAATTAACACGTTCGGTTATTTAATTATTATTTAAACAATCACTATTGTACACGGGTATAATATAATAATATTTAAACAATAGTACATTCGTTTAAACATTAAATATACGGGAACTCGCGAAAAACTTAATATAATATCGTTTAAATATTTCGATACTTTAAAATTTTTTCGGGGGAGTAATTGGCCTTGCACATCAAAAACATAAACGTTTCTTTTTTTGACTTTGACAATAACCGAGTCAGTTTCACTTTGCACTTCGACGCGTAAACATCGAGATTCTTTAAATTTAATCGCGAGGACTTAAAAATTAACACGTTCGGTTATTTAATAATTATTTAAACAATCACTATTGTACACGGATATAATATAATAATATTTAAACAATAGTACATTCGTTTAAACATTAAATATACGGGAACTCGCGAAAAACTTAATATAACATCGTTTTAATATTTCGATACTTTAAAATTTTTTCGGGGGAGTAATTGGCCTTGCACATCAAAAACATAAACGTTTCTTTTTTTGACTTTCACAATAACCGACTCAGTTTCACTTTGCACTTCGACGCGTGAACATCGAGATTCTTTAAATTTAATCGCGAGGACTTAAAAATTAACACGTTCGGTTATTTAATAATTATTTAAACAATCACTATTGTACACGGGTAAAATATAATAATATTTAAACAATAGTACATTCGTTTAAACATTAAATATACGGGAACTCGCGAAAAATTTAATATAATATCGTTTAAATATTTCGATACTTTAAAATTTTTTCGGGGGAGTAATTGGCCTTGCACATCAAAAACATAAACGTTTCTTTTCTTGATTTTGTCAATAACCGAGTCAGTTTCACTTTGCACTTCGACGCGTAAACATAGAGACTCTTTAAATTTAATCGCGAGGACTTAAAAATTAACACGTTCGGTTATTTAATAATTATTTAAACAATCACTATTGTACACGGGTATAATATAATAATATTTAAACAATAGTACATTGGTTTAAACATTAAAAATATTGGAACTCGCGAAAAACTTAAAGTAAATTCGATTAAATATTTCAAAACTTTAAAATTTTTTCGGGGGAGTAATTGGCCTTGGTATATAAACGAAACGATTGAAATGGCTTGCCTGCACTCAGGAGTGCATATGATAGGTTCACAGTAAGTACATGCCTGCATTCAGGAATGCAGATGAAAATATTACAGTAAGTATATACATTTCTCGTTCAGAAAGATAAAAAAATACGTAATACAAAATGCACTCGTATATATTTAATGAAATATAATAAATGAAAGTATATAATTAATAAATATTTAAATTTTCTACTCTCATAATTTTTCTTTCACTGAAACGTAATTAATCTAATAAATAAATCAAGAATAATTCATACTCTTTTCCTAATACAATACGTATATTTATAATTAAGTAGAGTGCAAATGAATGAAAAGAAAATTTTGTATCTTTCTGAGTAGAAATGTATAAATCTTACTGTGCGAGCGATATGATATTGAAAATGAACAGCCTTGCACTCAGCAGTGCACAATATATGTCAAGGTTATACATTTTTATTCCACATTATTTAAATGTGATTGTCAAATGAAAGACTTTGTAGATACATAAAAATGTATATTTTTATTGCATAATATATTAAATGAATATAATTATTTTGTGGAATAAAAATGCATAAGTCTTGGCATATAAATGAAACGAACGAAAAGGCCCACTCAGGAGTGGGGAAATAGTTTAGAATAGGGACAGGCCTGCATTCAGGAATGCACCTGGGATACTCAAGCGTGTAGATTTTTATATCAGAATAATATTAAATTTTTTCTATGATTACTACTATGTAATAATTCTATAAAATCGATAATAACGAGTTGTAAAACAACTCCATATATCGTAATCATCATCATCTTATTATACGGATTCTAATTATTCTGATTAAAAATCTATAAGACTTGATGTAATTATAGGGAAGTCAGGATCTGCGTTAAAACAAGCAGTGGCGACGAAAAATAAATTCATAAGTATTAATATGCAAGAATATATTCTTTATTTAAATAAATCTTTTTTTTTTCAAATATGAGTAATATTTTTCTATTTCATATACATATACAAAATACATAGTTCTAAAATTGTGAAATCGTATTAATATATTTTTTATAATTTAATAGATAAAAAGTGTCTTGCATATAAACGATGTAATGTGTACATGAGACACTTGATGTAACTGCATATTTCGCGTTAGTATAAACGTAATAATATAGGATATATGTATTTTATCGATTATATATAGATTTGATCTCGATATGGATATGTTTATGGCAGTATACAAAATTGCGTATGCATTTTGTAATACGAAACAAGGTGCAGTATATGTTTGCTATTTTTCTTGTTTCTTTTTTTTTTTTAACGCGGTTTAATTCTTAAATATTGTGAGATATTCACAATTCTTTTTCTTTTTTTTATAACTTATCTTGAATAGTTTATAACATGTATCTGTAATTGTCTTAATTAATTGCATATATATATTATATATTTATTTGGATGTAGAACATTTTTTTCTAATGCATCGAAAATTCTACATATTCAATGCTGATTTTTCTTTCCTTTTATTTCAGCATTACAATCTATGGTTAAATATATGCATATAAAATTTTTAATTTATTAAATTATCAAAATTATGAAAATGTTTAGCCATGGATTGTAGATATAATTTTGTCTTTACACACATGCGTTTTTATATAGTTTTCTGTTACAGAAAGGCATCCTATTAACCCTTCCGAGTTGGAAGTAATATTTCAAGATTCGTCATACCGTCATAGTATATGACATTTAAATATATCGTTAAATAATATGAATACCTTATGTAAAATATATTTGTGTTTCAGGTTTTCCAAATCCTAATTATTATGGACTCGAATGAAGAATTGGACTTATGGAAAATAAAAAAACAATCTGAGGATGAATCGTTTGCAATCATTTATTTTTATTCATTTTAAATATTTAACAAAATTTTTAATCGCACTAAACAAAGTTGATTTCTGTTTTAGGAAATATCATCTAAATCGGCAAGATATGATTGAAGACTTCGTTGGTTGTTCTTTTCGTTCGTGAGAGTGTGTGCATGTGCATCTGTTTCCGTGAGTGCATAAGGTATAAAATAACTCATATTTTAATATATTTTTTATTTAACAATGTTTTGCCATGGATTGTAGATATAATTTTGTCTTTACATACATGCGTTTTTATATAGTTTTCTGTTAGAGAAAGGCATTCTATTAACCCTTCCGAGTTGGAAGTAATATTTCAAGATTCGTCATACTGTCATAGTATATGACATTTAAATATATCGTTAAATAATATGAATACCTTATGTAAAATAGATTTGTGTTTCAGGTTTTTCAAATCCTAATTATTATGGACTCGAATAAAGAATTGGACTTATGGAAAATAAAAAAACAATCTGAGGATGAATCTTTTGCAATCATTTATTTTTATTCATTTTAAATATTTAACAAAATTTTTAATCGCACTAAACAAAGTTGATTTCTGTTTTAGGAAATATCATCTAAATCGGCAAGATATAATTCAAGACTTCGTTGGTTGTTCTTTTCGTTCGTGAGAGTGTGTGCATGTGCATGTGTTTCTGTGAGTGCATAGGTATAAAATAACTCATATTTTAATATATTTTTTATTTCCCGAAAGTAATAACATTATATAAATTTCTTATGTCCATAGGTTGTTCGTTCATTATATAAAATTTACTAATTGTTTCGATTGCTTCTTGTTTAATAATCATGAAATGGTCTACGTGTTTTATGTTCACAGATGATTGCATATTTATTATAAGAAATTCACACATTATTTCGATTGATTCCTGTTTAATAATCATGAAATTGTTTAGATGTTTTATGTTCACAAGTAGCCACATACGAAGTATATAATTATATGTTAATAATTATATGATAAGATAATATATATAATGCGACCAAACATTATATTATTTTTGTCGTTTGATGGATAATAAGATATTTTTGTTATGAAATAATATTAAATGTAATGCATAATTTTATATATAAGGTGAATTATAGGCGCATTATATATATTATAGGCGTATTATATATATATTATAAGCGTGTTATATATAAGGTGTATTATAAGAGTGTTATATATATGGTGTGTATATGAGTGTTATATATAAAGTGTAATATAAGAGTATTATATATATTAAAGGCGTAATATATATGTATATATTGTAGGCTTATTATATATAATGTGTATTATAGATGTATTGCATGCGTATGTTAAGCGTTTCGTTGTATTTTTAATTTAATGTACATTATGCGCGGTGTGTCCACGTTAGTTTAAAGGGAATAGAATTCCATATGAAGGGCTCTATTCTTTACCGGGTATGTAGGTCGATATCAAACGGATTCATAAATTTTCGTCTAATCGCGATTGATTAGAAAAAAATTTGTGATTCGTTTCGCGATTGTTTCTTTCTTTCTTTTTCCAAATTAAAATAATTATTAATGAATATGTTATAATAATGATGTTATATATAATTGATTTTATATAATTCCAAAATAATTGATATTAACAGTAGAGTCTTTAGCCCGTGGGTCTCCATATGCAGCAACCTCCATGTGGTGAGGCCTGGTAATCGATATTACTTGCGATATATGATTTAATTGTAAATAACGCAAGTACTGTCGAGCTAATGGCTGCATTTAAATGCAATCAAAATTTATTTAAAATTTATAAATTTAATAAATTTAATTAAATTTTTCCATATTGTTCATATCTCATTAATCAAAAATTGTTTTATTATTTAATATATTCATTATATGAATATATTAAATAATAATATAAATATTATAAATATAATAAAAATAAATTGAATTTAATATAAATTACTAACATTTAAACAATATACGATATACATGAAATATAATTTATTAATATTTAAACAGTATGACATTCTTAGCAACGTTGTAACGATTATATAGATGTATTATCGTATATACTATCGATTAATAAATATGCTATTGATTTATAATTGTAACGCATAGAAAAATTTACTGTCATTCCTATTTATATGTATTTACTTTTATCAATTATTATTTATAAATCTCGGGTGGGACCCATAGGAGGGGCCTATGGGTGAGGGCTTTTATGCGGGTCTCCTTCTTTCTTACCATCTTTCTTTTCTTTTCTTTCTTTTCTTTCTTTTCTGTTTTCTGCTCTTTCTCTTTTTCTTTTTAGGTATCGTCGAGGGATCGTCGAGGGACGCCGAAGGACGACGAGGGATTTTTGGGGGTTTTTGGGGTTTGTCGAGATTTTTGAGGGGTGATTGGGGTGTTATTGGGGGGTTATCGAAGGAACATCATGGATTTTTACGCGATACGGGTAGGATAGGGAGAACACTCGCGCGCGTGTCGGCTGGCACAGGCGTGGGTGTTCGCGGGCGCGATTAAATTTCGTTTGATTGCTTTTTATGCCGAAAACGCGAATTGTAGAGTAGAGTCATTGTTTCTTTTGCGTGCCCGCGGACGCGATTTAATTTATCGAGGTTTTTTTTTTTTTTGTTTTTATTTTCGTTCAAACTCGGAACGCACGAACAGTCGTGCTTAATAAATCCCCGTTATATCCCAAGCTGACGGTGTTTCCGGACGGTGGAGCTTTCCGTCAGCGGGGCTTTAAACGCTTCCAGTGAGCTGAGAAGCCAGAAGGTCTCTCCCGATGCGGAAACATATAACGAATCGGGATCGCGGATATTAGAGTAGAGTCACCGTTTTTCTAATACACGCGTAAGTGTCCGTTCGCGATTTAAAGTCCACGTCAAGGACTTCATTTTGGTTCGAGATTCGGATACACGACCGGGGCAACCTAGTAGTGTTGTACATAGCTATTGACTAGGGTCCTGTGAATCGTTTAGCGTAGGGATCCGTATTAGTCGATAGTTCATGTCATTTCGAATTTCAACCCCTAGAGTCATCCGTTTTTTTAGCACTTACGCGAGCTCGCGAACGCGATTAACAATCCCACGGTGGACTTTGTTTTGTTTGCTCAAAACTTCGATCAGATTAACTCGCGAACGCGGATTTTAAAGTAGAGTTAGCGTTAGCCCGCGGGTCTCCAGATGCAGCAACCTCCACGTGGTGAGAACTGGTAATCGATATTACTTGCGATACATGATAATTGTAAATAAAGCAAGTACTGTCGAGCTAAGGGCTGCATTTCAATTCAATCAAAATTGATTATTTTCTATTTTTCCATATTGTTCATTTATCATGTCTCAAAAATTGTATTAAATTATTTTAAATTTAGCAACGTTGTAACAATTATATACATGTACTATCCTATATACTACCGATTAATAGATATGTTATTGATTTATAATTGAAACGCACAGAAAACTTTACTGTCCATTCATATTTATATGTATTTACTTTTATCAATTATTATTTATAAATTTCGGGTGGGACCCATAGGAGGGGCCTATGGGTGTGGGCCTTTTGGCGGGTTGCTCTCTGAGCATCGTGTAAAGCTCTATGATGGGTCACTTTGCTATTGATTTATAATTAAAACGCACAGAAAAATTTACTGTCATTCCTATTTATATGTATTTACTTTTATTAATTATTATTTATAAGTTTTGGGTTGGACCCATAGGAGGGGCCTATGTGTGCGGGCTTCTGTGCGGGTCTCCGTCTTTCTTTTCTTTTATTTTCTTTCTATTTTCTTTTCTGCTTTTTCTCTTTTTCGTTCAGGTATCTTCGACGGACGTCGAGGGACGTCGATGGACGTCGAGGGACGTCGATGGACGTCGAGGGACGTCGATCAATATAAAAAATTATTTTATTATTTAATATATTCATTATTAAATCTGTTTTGAAATTGTTATATATTTTATTATATACGGTTTTTCACCAACTTTGACAATAACCGGTTCAGTTTAACTTTGTACTTCGACACGTGAACATCGAGACTCTTTAAATCTAATCGTGAGGACTTAAAAATTAACACGTTCGCTTATTTAATAATTATTTAAACATTCACTATTATACACGGGTATAATATAATAATATTTAAACAATAGTACATTCGTTTAAACATTAAAAATACGGGAACGCGCGAGAAACTTAAAATAAATCCGATTAAATATTTCATTACTTAAAAATTTTAGTCTGTGGGTAATGGCCTTGCGTGATATAAACATAAACGATCCTTATCTTGACTTTGACAATTTACGAACTATAAGAAGACAACTACGTGCGACGGCAGAAATAGTATTGGAAACGCAATCGTCCTCTACGCACACGTAAGTCTATATATTTTATAAGCTTCATTTGCTAATCATTTAAGGATTATTCATCTCATTTTAAATCATATTAGACTGCCGTATATGTAGCATTTGTCGCATTTAATAAAAAGATCTTATTTACAGGTTATATACACGGTTATTTACATATACATATTTATTCATATATTTAATCAATTTTATTCTATATTAATAATACTCTTGGATTTTGATAAATTTATATATGGATCTCCATACGCAGCTACCTCCATGTGGTGAGATCCGGAAGTCGGTATTGCGAACGTTTATGTTTTTTACATAATAAAACGTACGCACTACCGGACCAAAGGCTGACGTTCGGTGCATTAGAAAATATTTTTGTTAAAATTTTATTTCGTAAAAAATTTTTGCAACATATTTTACATTGGATTTAAAGAATATTGAGAAGCACCGAGAATAATAAAAATTTGATTAGAGTTAAATTAAAATACAATAAAATTTCAAGATACGTTTAATCGCTTAATTTAATATTACATATGTTATAATTTTAATTTTTACAGCACCTCGTCTAGTTTTACTTCGATGCTATATCTATTCCGATTTATAGGTATCCACGCAATTACTATATTTCCGTGAACATATCCCATATCGCGATCATATCCATTTTTAAACGATATATACAACACGATTTTTTGATCGTTTGCTTTTACATATTGATTTATCACAATATAGCTTACAAAATTTGCAGTTACATCTTTTGAATGGTATTATTATTATGACATGCAAAAGATGTAATACAAGTTTTCAATTTTAGAACATGTAGTTTGAATAATATGATATACGATATTTAATATTTTTTAATCGATATAGATAATATTTAATACGACATAAATTGTAAAAGCGAAAGCCACAGCTTGTTTTAACAATTTTTTCTTCGACAGGTCTTCAGTTGTTGATCGCGCGCAATGCGATTTTAGAGTCAGTGCTTGTGCGAAATGTAAGTTGATTGTTTTGCAACCGAACGAGTTGCTTTAAAACATTTATTTATTAATTAATAAAATAAAATAAAATCGCGAATTAGAGTCAGTGTTGTTCGCCGATTAAAATTTCTCGATCGCGTTAGTATAACATAAAACAAGAATTAATGTCATATTCTTGTTAAAACCATTTGTTCGGCCCGCGTTTTTAGAATCATTAACACACTTTCGGCCAATACGGTGGAAGAGGATTGCGTTCGCGATAAAATATTGTAATGGTCGAAAGTGTGAATTTAAAAACATTCATCCTCTGCATCTTTAACGACGAACGTAAAGCTTCGTCTGGATACCATCACATATAAGTATATTTCTTTCCTCTAATCGTTATACCTCATTCATCGTTCAAATAAAAAATTTTTTGATCATTTTCACATTCATCAAAGATATTCCTTATATATGGAACATATAATTAATCTTTTTCTGTACGACTTTAATTACAGAACATACACAATTTCAACCAACTTCACGACGTCGTTCGACCTACGTCGAGGGGGACGAGTGTTTTGGAGCCATCGCAGAACTTCTTAAGTAGTAAGTGAAAAATTTTAAGTTCCTCCGGTGCCCATCATGCCGAGGATGAAAGGTCCGTATCGGCACGGGTTACTGGTTGTATTCGTAGATGTCTTTCGTTCGAAACAAGCATAAGTGTCCGTGATTAAAATCTTTTGATTTTATTCACGAGTGGTTCCCTATATGTGTAGTTAACTATTTTATTGCCAATTTTTTATTTGTATATATGTATATATTTATGTCAGGCTAGGGTCTTCTTGTCTCAAAATCGTTTAATTAACAGTGCTGTTAATTAGCACTTTTTTCCCCGTCTTTGCTCGCGATATTAGTAAATGAAATCGGGTATTAATTTACCCGATTTCGTTCAAATAAAGCATTACAACTTGGTTTACGTTAAATGCATTGCTTCGTACTTAGTTTATTTAATCGCGATTTGCTTCGATATTTCGACATAACGATATAACAATAAATGAGCAAGAAGACAAACCCCTTTCGCGACGGATAGATTCTGTCAGTTAAATGGCGGATCATAATCCCCGTTCTTTAATTAGAACAGCCATTTAATGAAAGGAATCGTCCGAGGTTTTTTTTTTAATATATAAATTATATTTTTCAATAAAGTAAATTTTTCAATAAATTCAATTTTTCAATAAAGTAAATTTTTCTATAAATTAAATATTTCAATTTATTGAGTATAGATTTTTCACGTAGAGTCATAGCCCGCTTAGGCCTAGTTTATAAGTTAATCATTTTTTTAGATCAGGATTTTCAGCTCTAATTATACTAATACCCGTTTCTCCTCCCCGTGCTTCTGCGTTCTCATCCATGCGTTAACCCAGGTGTTACTCGTATGGGTGAGAAACTTTAGCGTGGGTTAGTTATATAAAAATTTTAGATTTCCTTTTGGCGGCTGTCATTGTGCTGGTGATTGCAACGATGTACCTTGCACCTGTATGTGCGTTTTAGGTGGTGCATCGTACATCGTTTCGCGATAACTTTTTAGTTAATAATAAATAAATATAAATATCTTATTATATTAAATATCGTTTTGCATAGAGTTACCACATTTTTCTGTGGAAAATTATAAATACTCGTACGTATTACTAGTATCCATGTGTATACTAGTATGTACTAGTATTTTTGCTTTAGTCATATATGCAATAATCATTAGCCTTGGCAGCCGATTACAGCAATTGGTACGTACTCATAATATATTAGAAAAATACGCGGTTGAACTGGGGTGACGGAGGTGCCCCGGGGCATGCTCTCTAGTGTAGGCCTTTGCACCCCGGTGGTATGTGAGAGAACCGTGGAGTGTGTGTGTTGGTGTGAATGCTTTGCACTTTTTAAATATAGGTGATAGGCAGGCAGGTAGCATACCTTTTCTGAGTGAATGTGAAAACTAATATAAGTAGGTAGCGACCGGAAGACGTTGGATCCGATTCTCACTCAGGAGTGGGAAGTCCCGTCTACGGGGATTCGCGAAGTTTCAGCAAATATTTACGATCCTTCAGTTCATCTGAATGATCTCTTATTCTTTTTCTTTTTTTTTTTTTTTTTAAAGATATTTTGCTGAAGCTTCGCGCGATGCATCAGTATAAAACAGTTCGAAAAACTTTGCACACTATGAGAACATTAGATTGCATCCCATATCTTTTGAACTTGGCAAAGTATTTCGAACTTGTTCTATACTTAGTTATAAATTAACGCTTGCATTTCGCGATTCTTTAAATATTTAAGAATCTATATATATAATATAATATAATATATGTATATATATATATTCTTTTTCTTAACTATTTACCGAAACATTTTTCATATTTTACATGCAAGCAGTTAATCCTAGTTTGTAATAGGTTCATCGAATTAGAATGAATATTATGTCTGCTGGAGCATTCGATTAAATGTGCCTGTGTAAATGTGCACGGTCGGTGGATTCTTTGAGTCCACTGATTGTCCACAGGCTAGGATAGCTTAACGGTATATTGGTCAAATATTAATAAATAAATAAAGATCATTAGAAAATCGAGACGCACCCAGGTAGATTAGGAAACGCAGTTAAGGATACGCGTTGGGATTCGTCAGTGCCGTTTGGGGTGATGCATTCGCGAATTTTGCCATGCCTCAGTGGTTTAACTATTTAGAAGAAATCGATACATTACGTCGCAAGCACTTACCGCTCGTTAGGTTAAGCTAAATAAAGAACAAAAAAACAACCAGCTAACCAGTGTTGTTTACTTCCCAACTCTTTTCAGCTCGCGTCTATAGCGTCTCGTTAAAAAATGCGCGCGTTAACACGAGCGGTTTGAGCCTTGTTGCGTAATGTGAGATATCAGATCGGGATTAGGTCGGGATAGGTCGGGATAGGTCGGTTTTAAATTAGGGACGATTTCATTCTTATAGTATAAACCACTGAGGCATGTCAATTTTTGTGGGTGCGTTGCTTCGAACGGTAGGGCGTTTTTTGACGCGTAAACTTTTCATGCGTCGCACGTAGGGAATGCTCCAATGCAGTGGTTAGGGCACGAAGCAAGAAGAGGCCATGTGCCGAAGAGGCCCCCACAAACTGTGGCTCAAGAGGGCAACTATCGACTACGAGCCATTTTTCGAAGGTGGTCGGCTTATCCGAACCCTTCGTTAATGGCTCGTGGTCTTATCAAAATCCCATTTACCCCTTTTACCACGTTGACACTTATGCTCGTAGTAGTAGTAGTAGTAGTTTGTTCCCGATGACTGGAGATGATGGACCATTCCATCTCCTTGCCTACGGTGTTCCACACTCGCGTACGGTCTTTTTGCTAATTCGAGTCAAGCTTTTTCAATGTCATTATTAATTAATAGAGTCTTTGCAATTTTTTTTTTCTTAAATTAAAGTAGAGTCATTGAGTTTTTATTTTAAAAAGTAGAGTCAATTTTTCATTTTAAAATATTGCCTTTTTGTCCCCCTTGCATATGATTTATTTTTCTTTTATTTAAAGTCGAGTCGCCCACCCTTTTAAATTAAAGTCGAGTCGCCCACCCTTTAAATTTTAAATTAAAATCGAGTCCTTGCATTTTAAAGTTTTAAAGTAAATAAAGTAGATTCATTTCTTAGATTTTTATATTAAAACTATAGTCACGCTCGATAATTATTGTGTGGACGTCCGTGGCCTGCAGCAGCATTTGCACTCAGGAGTGCATATGGATTACCCAAGCATGTTGATTTTTAATTCAGAATAATCAGAAATGTTTTTTCCCCCCCTTTTATTTTCATAACTGCATAATGTGTATGTATATATACGAGATATATACATACTTCATACTACATGTCAATACAGTATTACCGCGGGTCGCCCAATGGCCCATATGCGGTAAATAATGTAAAATCTCCTGATTTTACATTATCCTCATCATCATTATCATTATCATCATCATCATCATCATCATCATCCTTTCGTAATCAGACTCACATTATTCTGATTATTCCTCTTATTCTAATTATTTTGCTTCTTCTAATTATTCTGATTATTCTGATTAAAAATCTACAAGACTTGATGATTGACAACGAGAAAGGATAATATACCTGCATTCAGGAATGCAGATGAATATATCATAGTAAGGATACACATTTCTCATTCAGAATGATCAAAGGTATATAAATGAACGAAAGCACTGATGAAGATACTTAATGAACAAATATTTAAATATTTCGCAATATAATTTAATTATATTTAAACAGTGCAGTTAAATCGAAAAACATTTAGAATCATTCTGATAAGAAATGTGTAAGTCTTGCTAGATGAATAAAACGAAATGAATGGCAGCCAGCACTCAGGAGTGCATATTAAAATATGTCAAGGATATCCATTTTTATTCCAAAATGTATCAACAAATGAATATGAAATGAGATAATTAATAAGTATATATATGAGAGAGAAAGAGAGAGAGAGAAAGAGAGAGAGAGAGAGAGAGGGAGAGAGAGAGGGAGAGAGGAAGAGAAAGAGGAAGTATTTTTATTTTTGGAATAAAAAATGGATAAGTCTTGGTATATAAAAGAAACGATTGAAATGGCTTGCCTGCACTCGGGAGTGCATATGATAGGTTCACAGTAAGTACATGCCTGCATTCAGGAATGCAGATGAAAATATTACAGTAAGTATATACATTTCTCGTTCAGAAAGATAAAAAAATACATAATACAAAATGCACTCGTATATATTTAATGAAATATAATAAATGAAAGTATATAATTAATAAATATTTAAATTTTCTACTCTCATAATTTTTCTTTCAAAGAAACGTAATTAATCTAATAAATAAATCAAGAATAATTCATACTCTTTTTCTAATACAATACGTATATTTATAATTAAGTAGAGTGCAAATGAATGAAAAGAAAATTTTGTATCTTTCTGAGTAGAAATGTATAAATCTTACTGTGCGAGCGATATGATATTGAAAATGAACAGCCTTGCACTCAGCAGTGCACAATATATGTCAAGGTTATACATTTTTATTCCACATTATTTAAATGTGATTGTCAAATGAAAGACTTTGTAGATACATAAAAATGTATATTTTTATTGCATAATATATTAAATGAATATAATTATTTTGTGGAATAAAAATGCATAAGTCTTGGCATATAAATGAAACGAACGAAAAGGCCCACTCAGGAGTGGGGAAATAGTTTAGAATAGGGACAGGCCTGCATTCAGGAATGCACCTGGGATACTCAAGCGTGTAGATTTTTATATCAGAATAATATTAAATTTTTTCTATGATTACTACTATGTAATAATTCTATAAAATCGATAATAACGAGTTGTAAAACAACTCCATATATCGTAATCATCATCATCTTATTATACGGATTCTAATTATTCTGATTAAAAATCTATAAGACTTGATGTAATTATAGGGAAGTCAGGATCTGCGTTAAAACAAGCAGTGGCGACAAAAAATAAATTCATAAGCATTAATATGCAAGAATATAATAAATCTTTTTTTTTCAAATATGAGTAATATTTTTCTATTTCATATACGTATACAAAATACATGGTTCTAAAATTGTGAAATCGTATTAATATATTTTTTATAATTTAATAGATAAAAAGTGTCTTGCATGTAAACGATGTAATGTGTACATGAGACACTTGATGTAACTGCATATTTCGCGTTAGTATAAACGTAATAATATAGGATATATGTATTTTATCGAGTAAAAATAGATTTGATCTCGATATGGATATGTTTATGGCAGTATACAAAATTGCGTATGCATTTTGTAATACGAAACAAGGTGCAGTATATGTTTGCTTTTTTTCTTGTTTCTTTTTTTTTAACGCGGTTTAATTCTTAAATATTGTGAGATATACACAATTCTTTTTCTTTTTTTTTTATAACGTATCTTGAATAGTTCATAACATGTATCTGTAATTGTCTTAATTAGTTGCATATATATATTATATTTTTATTTGAATGTAGAACATTTTTTTCGAATGCATCGAAAATTCTACATATTCAATGCTAATTTTTCTTTCCTTTTATTTCAGCATTACAATCTATGGATAAATATATGCATATAAAATTTTTAATTTATTAAATTATCAAAATTATGAAAATGATTAGCCATGGATTGTAGATATAATTTTGTCTTTACACACATGCGTTTTTATATAGTTTTCTGTTACAGAAAGGCATCCTATTAACCCTTCCGAGTTGGAAGTAATATTTCAAGATTCGTCATACTGTCATAGTATATGACATTTAAATATATCGTTAAATAATATGAATACCTTATGTAAAATAGATATGTGTTTCAGGTTTTTCAAATCCTAATTATTATGGACTTGAATGAAGAATTGGACTTATGGAAAATAAAAAAACAATCTGAGGATGAATCGTTTGCAATCATTTATTTTTATTCATTTTAAATATTTAAGAAAATTTTTAATCGCTCTAAACAAAGTTGATTTCTGTTTTAGGAAATATCATCTATATCGGCAAGATATGATTGAAGACTTCGTTGGTTCTTCTTTTCGTTCGTGAGAGTGTGTGCATGTGCATCTGTATGGGTGAGTGCATAAAGTATAAAATAAGTCATATTTTAATATATTTTTTATTTAACAATGTTTTGCCATGGATTGTAGATATAATTTTGTCTTTACACACATGCGTTTTTATATAGTTTTCTGTTACAGAAAGGCATCCTATTAACCCTTCCGAGTTGGAAGTAATATTTCAAGATTCGTCATACTGTCATAGTATATGACAGTTAAATATATCGTTAAATAATATGAATATCTTATGTAAAATATATTTGTGTTTCAGGTTTTTCAAATCCTAATTATTATGGACTCGAATGAAGAATTGGACTTATGGAAAATAAAAAAACAATCTGAGGATGAATCTTTTGCAATCATTTATTTTTATTCATTTTAAATATTTAACAAAATTTTTAATCGCTCTAAACAAAGTTGATTTCTGTTTTAGGAAATATCATCTAAATCGGCAAGATATAATTCAAGACTTCGTTGGTTGTTCTTTTCGTTCGTGAGAGTGTGTGCATGTGCATGTGTTTCTGTGAGTGCATAGGTATAAAATAACTCATATTTTAATATATTTTTTATTTCCCGAAAGTAATAACATTATATAAATTTCTTATGTCCATAGGTTGTTCGTTCATTATATAAAATTTACTAATTGTTTCGATTGCTTCTTGTTTAATAATCATGAAATGGTCTACGTGTTTTATGTTCACAGATGATTGCATATTTATTATAAGAAATTCACACATTATTTCGATTGATTCCTGTTTAATAATCATGAAATTGTTTAGATGTTTTATGTTCACAAGTAGCCACATACGAAGTATATAATTATATGTTAATAATTATATGATAAGATAATATATATAATGCGACCAAACATTATATTATTTTTGTCGTTTGATGGATAATAAGATATTTTTGTTATGAAATAATATTAAATGTAATGCATAATTTTATATATAAGGTGAATTATAGGCGCATTATATATATTATAGGCGTATTATATATATATTATAAGCGTGTTATATATAAGGTGTATTATAAGAGTGTTATATATATGGTGTGTATATGAGTGTTATATATAAAGTGTAATATAAGAGTATTATATATATTAAAGGCGTAATATATATGTATATATTGTAGGCTTATTATATATAATGTGTATTATAGATGTATTGCATGCGTATGTTAAGCGTTTCGTTGTATTTTTAATTTAATGTACATTATGCGCGGTGTGTCCACGTTAGTTTAAAGGGAATAGAATTCCATATGAAGGGCTCTATTCTTTACCGGGTATGTAGGTCGATATCAAACGGATTCATAAATTTTCGTCTAATCGCGATTGATTAGAAAAAAATTTGTGATTCGTTTCGCGATTGTTTCTTTCTTTCTTTTTCCAAATTAAAATAATTATTAATGAATATGTTATAATAATGATGTTATATATAATTGATTTTATATAATTCCAAAATAATTGATATTAACAGTAGAGTCTTTAGCCCGTGGGTCTCCATATGCAGCAACCTCCATGTGGTGAGGCCTGGTAATCGATATTACTTGCGATATATGATTTAATTGTAAATAACGCAAGTACTGTCGAGCTAATGGCTGCATTTAAATGCAATCAAAATTTATTTAAAATTTATAAATTTAATAAATTTAATTAAATTTTTCCATATTGTTCATATCTCATTAATCAAAAATTGTTTTATTATTTAATATATTCATTATATGAATATATTAAATAATAATATAAATATTATAAATATAATAAAAATAAATTGAATTTAATATAAATTACTAACATTTAAACAATATACGATATACATGAAATATAATTTATTAATATTTAAACAGTATGACATTCTTAGCAACGTTGTAACGATTATATAGATGTATTATCGTATATACTATCGATTAATAAATATGCTATTGATTTATAATTGTAACGCATAGAAAAATTTACTGTCATTCCTATTTATATGTATTTACTTTTATCAATTATTATTTATAAATCTCGGGTGGGACCCATAGGAGGGGCCTATGGGTGAGGGCTTTTATGCGGGTCTCCTTCTTTCTTACCATCTTTCTTTTCTTTTCTTTCTTTTCTTTCTTTTCTGTTTTCTGCTCTTTCTCTTTTTCTTTTTAGGTATCGTCGAGGGATCGTCGAGGGACGCCGAAGGACGACGAGGGATTTTTGGGGGTTTTTGGGGTTTGTCGAGATTTTTGAGGGGTGATTGGGGTGTTATTGGGGGGTTATCGAAGGAACATCATGGATTTTTAAGCGATACGGGTAGGATAGGGAGAACACTCGCGCGCGTGTCGGCTGGCACAGGCGTGGGTGTTCGCGGGCGCGATTAAATTTCGTTTGATTGCTTTTTATGCCGAAAACGCGAATTGTAGAGTAGAGTCATTGTTTCTTTCGTGTGCCCGCGGACGCGATTTAGTTTTATCGGGGTTTTTTTTTCTTTTTTTTTCTTTTTTTTTTCTTGTTTTTTTTTTCTTTATATTTTCGTTCGAAACTCGGAACGCACGAACAGTCTTGCTTAATAAATCCCCGTTATATTCCAAGCTGATGGTGTTTCCGGACGGTGGAGCTTTCCGTCAGCGGGGCTTTAAACGCTTCCAGTGAGCTGAGAAGCCAGAAGGTCTCTCCCGATGCGGAAAGATATAACGAATCGGGATCGCGGATATTAGAGTAGAGTCACCGTTTTTCTAATACTCGCGTAAGTGTCCGTTCGCGATTTAAAGTCCACGTCAAGGACTTCATTTTGGTTCGAGATTCGGGATACACGAACGGTTCTACATAGTAGTGTTGTACATAGCTATTGACTAGGGTCCTGTGAATCGTTTAGCGTAGGGATCCGTATTAGTCGATAGTTCATGTCATTTCGAATTTCAACCCCTAGAGTCATCCGTTTTCCTAGCACTTACGCGAGCTCGCGAACGCGATTAACAGTCCCACCGTGGACTTTGTTTTGTTTGCTCGAAACTTCGATCAGATTAACTCGCGAACGCGGATTTTAAAGTAGAGTCAGCGTTAGCCCGCGGGTCTCCAGATGCAGCAACCTCCACGTGGTGAGACCTGGTAATCGATATTACTTGCGATACATGATAATTGTAAATAAAGCAAGTACTGTCGAGCAAGGGCTGCATTTCAATTCAATCAAAATTGATTATTTTCTATTTTTCCATATTGTTCATTTATCATGTCTCAAAAATTGTATTAAATTATTTTAAATTTAGCAACGTTGTAACAATTATATACATGTACTATCCTATATACTACCGATTAATAGATATGTTATTGATTTATAATTGAAACGCACAGAAATCTTTACTGTCCATTCATATTTATATGTATTTACTTTTATCAATTATTATTTATAAATCTCTGGTGGGACCCATAGGAGGGGCCTATGGGTGTGGGCCTTTTGGCGGGTTGCTCTCTGAGCATCGTGTAAAGCTCTATGGTGGGTCACTTTGCTATTGATTTATAATTAAAACGCACAGAATACTTTACTGTCGTTCTTATTTATATGTATTTACTTTTATTAATTATTATTTATAAGTTTTGGGTGGGACCCATAGGAAGGGCCTATGGGTGCGGGCTTCTGTGCGGGTCTCCTTCTTTCTTTTCTTTTATTTTCTTTCTTTTCTTTTATTTTCTTTCTTTTCTTTTCTTTTCTTTCTTTTCTGTTTTCTGCTCTTTCTCTTTTTCTTTTTAGGTATCGTCGAGGGATCATCGAGGGACGTCGAGGGATCATCGAGGGACGTCGAGGGACGTCGAGGGACGTCGAGGGACGTCAAGGGACGTCGATCAAAATCAAAAATTATTTTATTATTTAATATATTCATTATTACATCTGTTTTGAAATTGTTATATATTATATTATATACGGTTTTTCACTAACTTTGACAATAACGTGGTCAGTTTAACTTCGCACTTCGACGCGTAACCATCGAGACTTTCTAAATCAAAACGCGAGAACTTAGAAATTAATACTTTTGCAGATTTTCTAACTATTTAAACGATCTCTATTGTACACGGGTACTATATATTAATATTTAAACAATAGTGGAATTATTTAAACATTAAAACGACAAAAACATGCGACAAACTTAAAATAAATTCGTTTGAATGTCTCAATACTTAAAATCTTTATCTGGGGGGAGTCGACCTTGCATACTATATTCCTAAACCTTTTTTTACTAACTCTAACGATTACCGAGTTAGTTTTCTCTTGATCTACGACGCGTTAACATCGAAACAGGAGCACGTGGAGCAAGTGGAGCACATGGAGCAGAAATAAGCGAATTGGGATGAGTACCAAGTTATCCAAGTATTGCCAATCTTTATTAATATAATATTTCTTTCAGGGTAAATAATGTTTCTTTAGATCGTTTTCCAGAATTTTTAATTTTCTTTTACTTTTCTTAAGTTAAATTAATTTTTGTTTTTCACAGTAGTAATATAATATTTTTTTCTTTCCTTATGTCTTTTCAGCTTGTTTCAGGTCTTGGGTTCGCGAACTAATATAATATTACTAATATAATATTTTATTACTAATATAATATTTCTAAAATTTTACTGTAATTCCTATTTATATATATTTACTTTTATTAATTATTATTTATAAGTCTCGGGTGGGGCCTATGGGTGAGGGCCTTTTGGCGGGTTTCTCTTTCCGTATCGCGTAAGGCTCTATGGTGGGTCTTTTTTTTTTTTCAATAGGAAAAAATCGAGCTCGATTTTGGTACTACGATTTTGTCCATCTCGTACTGTACTTTGTCATTGTCATGTAATTTTAGATATTATATTTTTTAAATTTATTATAGATATCATTATTAATTATTATTCATATACTATCATGTATTATTAATTTTCTGTAATTATTATTTCTTTGTATTTATTTGTATTAATTATTATTTATATATCTCGGGTGGGACCCATAGGAGGGGCTGGCCTATGGGTGTGGGCTTCTGTGCGGGTATCCTTCTTTCTTTTCTTTTCTTTTCTTTCTTTTCTGTTTTCTGCTCTTTCTCTTTTTCTTTTTAGGTATCGTCGAGGGATCATCGAGGAACGTCGAGGGATCGTCCAGGGACGCCGTGGGACGACGAGGGATCATCGAGGGACGCCGAGGGATCATCGTGGTACGCCGAGGGACGTCGAGGGTTTTTTGGGGGTTTGTCGAGATTTTTGAGGGGTGATTGGGATGTTATTGGGGGGTTATCGAAGGAACATCATGGATTTTTACGCGATACGGGTAAGATAGGGAGAACATTCGCGCGTGTGTCGGCTGGCACAGGCGTGGGTGTTCGGGGGCGCGATTAAATTTCGTTTGATTGCTTTTTATGCCGAAAACGCGAATTGTAGAGTAGAGTCATTGTTTCTTTTGCGTGCCCGCGGACGCGATTTAATTTATCGAGGTTTTTTTTTTTTTTGGTTTTTATTTTCGTTCAAACTCGGAACGCACGAACAGTCGTGCTTAATAAATCCCCGTTATATCCCAAGCTGACGGTGTTTCCGGACGGTGGAGCTTTCCGTCAGCGGGGCTTTAAACGCTTCCAGTGAGCTGAGAAGCCAGAAGGTCTCTCCCGATGCGGAAACATATAACGAATCGGGATCGCGGATATTAGAGTAGAGTCACCGTTTTTCTAATACTCGCGTAAGTGTCCGTTCGCGATTTAAAGTCCACGTCAAGGACTTCATTTTGGTTCGAGATTCGGGATACACGAACGGTTCTACATAGTAGTGTTGTACATAGCTATTGACTAGGGTCCTGTGAATCGTTTAGCGTAGGGATCCGTATTAGTCGATAGTTCATGTCATTTCGAATTTCAACCCCTAGAGTCATCCGTTTTTTTAGCACTTACGCGAGCTCGCGAACGCGTTTAAAAGTCCCACGGTGGACTTTGTTTTGTTTGCTCAAAACTTCGATCAGATTAACTCGCGAACGCGGATTTTAAAGTAGAGTTAGCGTTAGCCCGCGGGTCTCCAGATGCAGCAACCTCCACGTGGTGAGAACTGGTAATCGATATTACTTGCGATACATGATAATTGTAAATAAAGCAAGTACTGTCGAGCTAAGGGCTGCATTTCAATTCAATCAAAATTGATTATTTTCTATTTTTCCATATTGTTCATTTATCATGTCTCAAAAATTGTATTAAATTATTTTAAATTTAGCAACGTTGTAACAATTATATACATGTACTATCCTATATACTACCGATTAATAGATATGTTATTGATTTATAGTTGAAACGCACAGAAAACTTTACTGTCCATTCATATTTATATGTATTTACTTTTATCAATTATTATTTATAAATTTCGGGTGGGTCCCATAGGAGGGGCCTATGGGTGTGGGCCTTTTGGCGGGTTGCTCTCTGAGCATCGTGTAAAGCTCTATGATGGGTCACTTTGCTATTGATTTATAATTAAAACGCACAGAAAAATTTACTGTCATTCCTATTTATATGTATTTACTTTTATTAATTATTATTTATAAGTTTTGGGTTGGACCCATAGGAGGGGCCTATGTGTGCGGGCTTCTGTGCGGGTCTCCGTCTTTCTTTTCTTTTATTTTCTTTCTATTTTCTTTTCTGCTTTTTCTCTTTTTCGTTCAGGTATGGTCGACGGACGTCGAGGGACGTCGATGGACGTCGAGGGACGTCGATGGACGTCGAGGGACGTCGATGGACGTCGAGGGACGTCGATCAATATAAAAAATTATTTTATTATTTAATATATTCATTATTAAATCTGTTTTGAAATTGTTATATATTTTATTATATACGGTTTTTCACCAACTTTGACAATAACCGGTTCAGTTTAACTTTGTACTTCGACACGTGAACATCGAGACTCTTTAAATCTAATCGTGAGGACTTAAAAATTAACACGTTCGCTTATTTAATAATTATTTAAACAATCACTATTGTACACGGATATAATATAATAATATTTAAACAATAGTACATTCGTTTAAACATTAAATATACGGGAACTCGCGAAAAACTTAATATAATATCGTTTTAATATTTCGATACTTTAAAATTTTTTTGGGGGAGTAATTGGCCTTGCACATCAAAAACATAAACGTTTCTTTTTTTGACTTTGACAATAACCGAGTCAGTTTCACTTTGCACTTCGACGCGTAAACATCGAGATTCTTTAAATTTAATCGCGAGGACTTAAAAATTAACACGTTCGGTTTTTTAATAATTATTTAAACAATCACTATTGTACACGGGTATAATATAATAATATTTAAACAATAGTACATTCGTTTAAACATTAAATATACGGGAACTCGCGAAAAACTTAATATAATATCGTTTAAATATTTCGATACTTTAAAATTTTTTCGGGGGAGTAATTGGCCTTGCACATCAAAAACATAAACGTTTCTTTTCTTGACTTTGACAATAACCGAGTCAGTTTCACTTTGCACTTCGACGCGTAAACATCGAGGTTCTTTAAATTTAATCGCGAGGACTTAAAAATTAACACGTTCGGTTATTTAATAATTATTTAAACAATCACTAATGTACACGGGTATAATATAATACTATTTAAACAATAGTACATTCGTTTAAACATTAAATATACGGGAACTCGCGAAAAACTTAATATAATATCGTTTAAATATTTCGATACTTTAAAATTTTTTCGGGGGAGTAATTGGCCTTGCACATCAAAAACATAAACGTTTCTTTTCTTGACTTTGACAATAACCGAGTCAGTTTCACTTTGCACTTCGACGCGTGAACATCGAGACTCTTTAAATTTAATCGCGAGGACTTAAAAATTAACACGTTCGGTTTTTTAATAATTATTTAAACAATCACTATTGTACACGGATATAATATAATAATATTTAAACAATAGTACATTCGTTTAAACATTAAATATACGGGAACTCGCGAAAAACTTAATATAATATCGTTTAAATATTTCGATACTTTAAAATTTTTTCGGGGGAGTAATTGGCCTTGCACATCAAAAACATAAACGTTTCTTTTCTTGATTTTGACAATAACCGAGTCAGTTTCACTTTGCACTTCGACGCGTAAACATCGAGACTCTTTAAATTTAATCGCGAGGACTTAAAAATTAACACGTTCGGTTATTTAATAATTATTTAAACAATCACTATTGTACACGGGTATAATATAATAATATTTAAACAATAGTACATTCGTTTAAACATTAAATATACGGGAACTCGCGAAAAACTTAATACAATATCGTTTAAATATTTCGATACTTTAAAATTTTTTCGGGGGAGTAATTGGACTTGCACATCAAAAACATAAAAGTTTCTTTTTTTGACTTTGACAATAACCGAGTCAGTTTCACTTTGCACTTCGACGCGTAAACATCGAGATTCTTTAAATTTAATCGCGATGACTTAAAAATTAACACGTTCGGTTATTTAATAATTATTTAAACAATCACTATTGTACACGGGTATAATATAATAATATTTAAACAATAGTACATTCGTTTAAACATTAAATATACGGGAACTCGCGAAAAACTTAATACAATATCGTTTAAATATTTCGATACTTTAAAATTTTTTCGGGGGAGTAATTGGACTTGCACATCAAAAACATAAAAGTTTCTTTTTTTGACTTTGACAATAACCGAGTCAGTTTCACTTTGCACTTCGACGCGTAAACATCGAGATTCTTTAAATTTAATCGCGATGACTTAAAAATTAACACGTTCGGTTATTTAATAATTATTTAAACAATCACTATTGTACACGGGTATAATATAATAATATTTAAACAATAGTACATTCGTTTAAACATTAAATATACGGGAACTCGCGAAAAACTTAATATAATATCGTTTAAATATTTCGATACTTTAAAATTTTTTCGGGGGAGTAATTGGCCTTGCACATCAAAAACATAAACGTTTCTTTTTTTGACTTTGACAATAACCGAGTCAGTTTCACTTTGCACTTCGACGCGTAAACATCGAGATTCTTTAAATTTAATCGCGAGGACTTAAAAATTAACACGTTCGGTTATTTAATAATTATTTAAACAATCACTATTGTACACGGGTATAATATAATAATATTTAAACAATAGTACATTCGTTTAAACATTAAATATACGGGAACTCGCGAAAAACTTAATAAAATATCGTTTTAATATTTCGATACTTTAAAATTTTTTCGGGGGAGTAATTGGCCTTGCACATCAAAAACATAAACGTTTCTTTTTTTGACTTTGACAATAACCGAGTCTGTTTCACTTTGCACTTCGACGCGTAAACATCGAGATTCTTTAAATTTAATCGCGAGGACTTAAAAATTAACACGTTCGGTTTTTTAATAATTATTTAAACAATCACTATTGTACACGGATATAATATAATAATATTTAAACAATAGTACATTCGTTTAAACATTAAATATACGGGAACTCGTGAAAAACTTAATATAATATCGTTTTAATATTTCGATACTTTAAAATTTTTTCGGGGGAGTAATTGGCCTTGCACATCAAAAACATAAACGTTTCTTTTTTTGACTTTGACAATAACCGAGTCAGTTTCACTTTGCACTTCGACGCGTAAACATCGAGATTCTTTAAATTTAATCGCGAGGACTTAAAAATTAACACGTTCGGTTTTTTAATAATTATTTAAACAATCACTATTGTACACGGGTATAATATAATAATATTTAAACAATAGTACATTCGTTTAAACATTAAATATACGGGAACTCGCGAAAAACTTAATATAATATCGTTTAAATATTTCGATACTTTAAAATTTTTTCGGGGGAGTAATTGGCCTTGCACATCAAAAACATAAACGTTTCTTTTCTTGACTTTGACAATAACCGAGTCAGTTTCACTTTGCACTTCGACGCGTGAACATCGAGACTCTTTAAATTTAATCGCGAGGACTTAAAAATTAACACGTTCGGTTTTTTAATAATTATTTAAACAATCACTATTGTACACGGATATAATATAATAATATTTAAACAATATTACATTCGTTTAAACATTAAATATACGGGAACTCGCGAAAAACTTAATATAATATCGTTTAAATATTTCGATACTTTAAAATTTTTTCGGGCGAGTAATTGGCCTTGCACATCAAAAACATAAACGTTTCTTTTTTTGACTTTGACAATAACCGAGTCAGTTTCACTTTGCACTTCGACGCGTAAACATCGAGATTCTTTAAATTTAATCGCGAGGACTTAAAAATTAACACGTTCGGTTATTTAATAATTATTTAAACAATCACTATTGTACACGGGTATAATATAATAATATTTAAACAATAGTACATTCGTTTAAACATTAAATATACGGGAACTCGCGAAAAACTTAATAAAATATCGTTTTAATATTTCGATACTTTAAAATTTTTTCGGGGGAGTAATTGGCCTTGCACATCAAAAACATAAACGTTTCTTTTTTTTGACTTAGACAATAACCGAGTCAGTTTCACTTTGCACTTCGACGCGTAAACATCGAGACTCTTTAAATTTAATCGCGAGGACTTAAAAATTAACACGTTCGGTTATTTAATAATTATTTAAACAATCACTATTGTACACGGGTATAATATAATAATATTTAAACAATAGTACATTCGTTTAAACATTAAATATACGGGAACTCGCGAAAAACTTAATACAATATCGTTTAAATATTTCGATACTTTAAAATTTTTTCGGGGGAGTAATTGGCCTTGCACATCAAAAACATAAACGTTTCTTTTTTTGACTTTGACAATAACCGAGTCAGTTTCACTTTGCACTTCGACGCGTAAACATCGAGATTCTTTAAATTTAATCGCGAGGACTTAAAAATTAACACGTTCGGTTTTTTAATAATTATTTAAACAATAACTATTGTACACGGATATAATATAATAATATTTAAACAATAGTACATTCGTTTAAACATTAAATATACGGGAACTCGCGAAAAACTTAATATAATATCGTTTTAATATTTCGATTCTTTAAAATTTTTTCGGGGGAGTAATTGGCCTTGCACATCAAAAACATAAACGTTTCTTTTTTTGACTTTGACAATAACCGAGTCAGTTTCACTTTGCACTTCGACGCGTAAACATCGAGATTCTTTAAATTTAATCGCGAGGACTTAAAAATTAACACGTTCGGTTTTTTAATAATTATTTAAACAATCACTATTGTACACGGGTATAATATAATAATATTTAAACAATAGTACATTCGTTTAAACATTAAATATACGGGAACTCGCGAAAAACTTTATACAATATCGTTTAAATATTTCGATACTTTAAAATTTTTTCGGGGGAGTAATTGGCCTTGCACATCAAAAACATAAACGTTTCTTTTTTTGACTTTGACAATAACCGAGTCAGTTTCACTTTGCACTTCGACGCGTAAACATCGAGATTCTTTAAATTTAATCGCGAGGACTTAAAAATTAACACGTTCGGTTTTTTAATAATTATTTAAACAATAACTATTGTACACGGATATAATATAATAATATTTAAACAATAGTACATTCGTTTAAACATTAAATATACGGGAACTCGCGAAAAACTTAATATAATATCGTTTTAATATTTCGATTCTTTAAAATTTTTTCGGGGGAGTAATTGGCCTTGCACATCAAAAACATAAACGTTTCTTTTTTTGACTTTGACAATAACCGAGTCAGTTTCACTTTGCACTTCGACGCGTAAACATCGAGATTCTTTAAATTTAATCGCGAGGACTTAAAAATTAACACGTTCGGTTTTTTAATAATTATTTAAACAATCACTATTGTACACGGGTATAATATAATAATATTTAAACAATAGTACATTCGTTTAAACATTAAATATACGGGAACTCGCGAAAAACTTAATATAATATCGTTTAAATATTTCGATACTTTAAAATTTTTTCGGGGGAGTAATTGGCCTTGCACATCAAAAACATAAACGTTTCTTTTCTTGACTTTGACAATAACCGAGTCAGTTTCACTTTGCACTTCGACGCGTGAACATCGAGACTCTTTAAATTTAATCGCGAGGACTTAAAAATTAACACGTTCGGTTTTTTAATAATTATTTAAACAATCACTATTGTACACGGATATAATATAATTATATTTAAACAATAGTACATTCGTTTAAACATTAAATATACGGGAACTCGCGAAAAACTTAATATAATATCGTTTTAATATTTCGATACTTTAAAATTTTTTTGGGGGAGTAATTGGCCTTGCACATCAAAAACATAAACGTTTCTTTTCTTGATTTTGACAATAACCGAGTCAGTTTCACTTTGCACTTCGACGCGTAAACATCGAGACTCTTTAAATTTAATCGCGAGGACTTAAAAATTAACACGTTCGGTTTTTTAATAATTATTTAAACAATCACTATTGTACACGGATATAATATAATAATATTTAAACAATAGTATATTCGTTTAAACATTAAATATACGGGAACTCGCGAAAAACTTAATATAATATCGTTTTAATATTTCGATACTTTAAAATTTTTTCGGTGGAGTAATTGGCCTTGCACATCAAAAACATAAACGTTTCTTTTTTTGACTTTGACAATAACCGAGTCAGTTTCACTTTGCACTTCGACGCGTAAACATCGAGGTTTTTTAAATTTAATCGCGAGGACTTAGAAATTAACACGTTCGGTTTTTTAATAATTATATAAACAATCACTATTGTACACGGATATAATATAATAATATTTAAACAATAGTACATTCGTTTAAACATTAAATATACGGGAACTCGTGAAAAACTTAATATAATATCGTTTTAATATTTCGATACTTTAAAATTTTTTCGGGGGAGTAATTGGCCTTGCACATCAAAAACATAAACGTTTCTTTTTTTGACTTTGACAATAACCGAGTCAGTTTCACTTTGCACTTCGACGCGTAAACATCGAGATTCTTTAAATTTAATCGCGAGGACTTAAAAATTAACACGTTCGGTTATTTAATAATTATTTAAACAATCACTATTGTACACGGATATAATATAATAATATTTAAACAATAGTACATTCGTTTAAACATTAAATATACGGGAACTCGCGAAAAACTTAATATAATATCGTTTTAATATTTCGATACTTTAAAATTCTTTCGGGGGAGTAATTGGCCTTGCATATCAAAAACATAAACGTTTCTTTTCTTGATTTTGACAATAACCCAGTCAGTTTCACTTTGCACTTCGACGCGTAAACATCGAGACTCTTTAAATTTAATCGCGAGGACTTAAAAATTAACACGTTCGGTTTTTTAATAATTATTTAAACAATCACTATTGTACACGGATATAATATAATAATATTTAAACAATAGTATATTCGTTTAAACATTAAATATACGGGAACTCGCGAAAAACTTAATATAATATCGTTTTAATATTTCGATACTTTAAAATTTTTTCGGTGGAGTAATTGGCCTTGCACATCAAAAACATAAACGTTTCTTTTTTTGACTTTGACAATAACCGAGTCAGTTTCACTTTGCACTTCGACGCGTAAACATCGAGGTTCTTTAAATTTAATCGCGAGGACTTAGAAATTAACACGTTCGGTTTTTTAATAATTATTTAAACAATCACTATTGTACACGGATATAATATAATAATATTTAAACAATAGTACATTCGTTTAAACATTAAATATACGGGAACTCGTGAAAAACTTAATATAATATCGTTTTAATATTTCGATACTTTAAAATTTTTTCGGGGGAGTAATTGGCCTTGCACATCAAAAACATAAACGTTTCTTTTTTTGACTTTGACAATAACCGAGTCAGTTTCACTTTGCACTTCGACGCGTAAACATCGAGATTCTTTAAATTTAATCGCGAGGACTTAAAAATTAACACGTTCGGTTATTTAATAATTATTTAAACAATCACTATTGTACACGGATATAATATAATAATATTTAAACAATAGTACATTCGTTTAAACATTAAATATACGGGAACTCGCGAAAAACTTAATATAATATCGTTTCAATATTTCGATACTTTAAAATTTTTTCGGGGGAGTAATTGGCCTTGCACATCAAAAACATAAACGTTTCTTTTTTTGACTTTGACAATAACCGAGTCAGTTTCACTTTGCACTTCGACGCGTAAACATCGAGATTCTTTAAATTTAATCGCGAGGACTTAAAAATTAACACGTTCGGTTATTTAATAATTATTTAAACAATCACTATTGTACACGGATATAATATAATAATATTTAAACAATAGTACATTCGTTTAAACATTAAATATACGGGAACTCGCGAAAAACTTAATATAATATCGTTTTAATATTT